>VWZZ01005852.1:7142-78345 GCA_013399095.1 Psophia crepitans | reverse complement strand
GGCTACCCTCAACAGTCACCGCTATGATGTTATATTAAGAGCAGAAAGTCTGTGAACAATGAGTAGCAGTAATGAAATAATAATATAGAAAATGCTTTCTTTTGAGATTATGGTTTTTCCTCCTTTAAGAGGGCAATTTTTTCATTGTTGTAAAGGCTAGCTGCTTTTAACCACCTGACAAACCTTAATTAGATTAAAACAAAGCCCATTATCCCACTATAAATTTACAAATACATCAGTAGGCATACTTGATACTTTAAGAGAGACAAGTTATAATTAGATCTCCACCAAATCAGAAAGAGATAAGGGAAAGATTGCCTTTCGAAAAGAAGAAATCTTCTCATTGAGGATGTCCTTGATTTAAGTAATAGGAACCAGGCTGTATCATTTTAGGAAACTTACTAAGGATTCTATGTAAGTAATAAAAATATGGAAGGTGCCCTATACAACAGAGATGCACTAAAGCATCCCATTTAAATATGATAAAACTTCCTTTAATATCTGTTTAAAATTGCATTTGACCTTCAGCTGGATTTCAGATCCTTGTACCTTTACATGAATGAGGAATTGGCATAGAAAATGCATACACATGAAACTATGGTTCTAAGAGAAATATTGAGTGATATGGAATATCTACCCTCTTATTTAATATTTTTTTTTCACTTGGAGGACAATATCTCAATACGAGACTTAATCAGTTATGTTAAATGTTGGTAAAGTTGACGATTCAGAACCTGTTCAGAAAAAAAATAAGCCAGAGCAGGAGAATAAGACTTTAGGAAAGTCTTATGAGAAATGTAATCTCATTAGAGAAGCCAACCATCACATCAAGGAGGATAGTGTCTTCCAAAGTGGAATTGACAGCTGGTAAAGATTTCTCAGAAACAGATTTTCCCTATCTAAGTTAAGGTTGCTGAATCACTGCAGAAAGTATTACCTACTTTGGCATGAGTTTCCACATTTCATTCTCTTTCAGAAGGCTTTATTTAGACTAAATCATAAAAGTTAAATTGTAGAAAGGTAGTATTTAAAAAAAAAATTAAACCACATTTTTAATTATATCTTTAAATACTTTAAGCCACTTTATAAGTACTCCTACAATTAAGATAATGCTTTTTAGTCTTAAACAGATACTTTCCTATAATAGTCCAGATGCTGGTCTCTAAACTAGATTAGAGAGGATGTTCAGGGACCCTATTACAGCATTTTTAACACACGTACTATCTGCCTTAGCTCATAGCTCAGTAACATTATTTCCATCGCTAGCAATAGACCACAGGATTTGTACTGGGTTTATGAAGCCTCAGAACTATCTATGGCTTATCAGACTTACTTTGTCTGATCTTGCCTTGATCTGCCTGGAACTTTGCTTTGACCTGGTTTAGCTGTAAGAGTATTTTTCTTTAATAAGCAGATGACCATGCTTAATGTAGTTTGTCTTCTCATGGTATAACCATAGTTTTATATATAGTTTATATAAAGTAATTATCCCATATGGAATGAGATATTTGTGACTCTAATGTAATGAAGCGATGCAGAGAAATACAGACCTGGTATGACAGCGGAGGCCTGGAGAAGAGGAGGCACAGGATGCAGTATAGAGGAATATGGGCATGGGGTGCTAAGAGATGGGGTACAGGCTGGCGTTAAAAAGCCTGTGGCTATACATCAGCGGTTAGTTAAAGAGATGCAAAACTGGACAAAACTGATTTTAAGAGTATCATAAGTGCATCATATGTAGTAAGTTTGGATGTAATGTGGACTTGCAGACCAACGGAGAAAAAGTAAGGTGTAAAAGAGAATTAACGGATAAAAATGGCCCCACCAGACTCAAATGTGAAGAAGAAACCAACAAGGTCAACATCATAGTCTTCTCAGTGAAGGAGTTGTGGTGCTGGTGATTCAACATGTTACTCCAACAGACGGAAGGATCCTGAGGGGCAGTGGAAGGGTAAGCACAGCACCAGAAAAAGGGTTAGCGGCTAGGAAATGTTACACCATTCTAACTGTATCACTATTGAAGCGGGGGTTTTTTTGTTTGGTTTGGTTTGGTTTGGTTTGGTTTGGTTTGATGGTATATTTTTCTTTATATTCCTTATTCTATTTCTGTTATAGCTAGATGCTAAGTCTATAGTTATAGCTAAATCTCTAATTAGACTGTTAAGATTTCAATTATGCTAATAATGAACTCCTGGCTTTACATATAATCACTTTTTCCTTTTTACCCACAATGTTTTTAAGCAGAAGTGTGAATATGGTGTGGTATAATTCTATTGTAGTTTGTATATCTTTATTGAAATACTGTGGAGTCCGTATATTAGATTAAAGAAATCTCTGTTAAAATAGTAAACCAGATTCTTATCTCCTACTAAGATGCCTCTAGGTAAATCTACTCTTTTTCAGCAGAGGTCATATAGCTGCATATAGTGAAATAATAAAAATGCCTAGATTTTACACAGTGCTTATCCCAAGTAGGTCAGTAAAGGATGCATCATTTGTCACAGAGTCACAGAGTCACAGAATGGTTTGGGTTAGAAGGGACCTTAAAGATCATCTAGTTCCAAACCCCTCCCATGGGCAGGGACACCCTCCACTGGACCAGGCTGCCCAAAGCCCCATCCAACCTGGTCTTGAACACTTCCCGGGAGAGGGCATCTACAGCTTCTCTGGGCAAACTGTTCCAGTGCCTCATCACCCCCACAGTGAAGAATTTCTTCCTAATATCTTATGTAAATCTACCCTCCTACAGCTTAAGGCCATCCAGGTCCCAGCACTACATGCCCTAGTAAAAGATCCTACTCCAGTTTTCAAAACAAAGCCAAAGAAAACCAAAATTGATAAAGCTGTACCAAGATAAGGCATTCCAGGGCACACACTTCTCTCCAGAGGACTGAAGAAGAGTAACCATCACATGACAGATATTAATCACATCACTTAAGGCATCAGTGTAAGACATTCATATACTGTCAAAACAAATCTGTATGGATTAAAAATTGGAATGCTGAGCTATTCAGCCAGTTTCATAGAATCATGGAATCATTAAGGTTGGAAGAGACCTCAAGGATCATATAGTTCAACCGTTCCCCTANACTTCTCCTCATCTCCAACCTGAACCTCCCCTGGCACAATTTGCAGCCATTCCCTCTGGTCCTATCACTAGTTATCTGTGAGAAGAGGCCGACCTCCGGCTCTCCACAACTTCCTTTCAGGTAGTTGTAAAGAGCAATAAGGTCTCCCCTGAGCCTCCTCCAGACTAAACAATCCCGGTTCCCTCAGCTGCTCCTCATAAGACCTGTGCTCCAGGCCCTTCACCAGCTTCATTGCCCTTCTCTGGACACGCTCCAGGGCCTTGATGGCTTTCTTCTAATGAGAAGCCCAAAAATGAACACAGTACTCGAGCCTCACCAAGGTTGAGTACAGAGGGACAATCACCTCCCTGCTCCTGCTGGCTACACTATCCTGATACAAGCTAGGATGCCGTTGGCCTTCTTGGCCACCTGGGCACACTGCCGGCTCATGTCCAGGTGATCGTCGATCAACACCCCCAGGTTCTTTTCCTCTGCCAGGCAGCTTTCCAGCCATGCCGCCCCAAGCATGTAGCATTGCCTGGGGTTGTTGTGGCCAAAGTGCAGGACCCAAAACTTTGCCACATTGAACCTCATCCTATTGGCCTCTGCCTGTTGATCCAACCTGTCCAGGTCCCTCTGCAGAGCCATCCTACCCTCCGGCAGATCGACAGTTCCCCCCAGCTTGGTGTCGTCTGCAAACTTACTGAGGGTGCACTCATTGTCCATTACAAGCAAAAATCAGCAGGCGTGCAAACTTAGGATCATCAGCATTTTGGTGTCAGAATTTCTGTTTTCTATGCACTAGGTGATACTGAAGGTTAGAACTTTATATGTGGATCTACAGAAGAAACCATAACTGACCTAGATGGCCTTCTATATAAATTATTCTAATCTGACTGCAGATTTAGCATGTTTTTGGCTAAAGATATGATTCAGGACTCAGTCCAGAACTTGTTGAAGCTGTTAGAGTAATTCTCTCTGAAGAACTCTGTAATGTAATCCACAGACCATTCCAGCCCTTTTAAACTCACATACAATCCACATTTTGCTAATATCTTCTAATAAAGAGATGCACTCAAGCACTCAGAATGGATGTGGATCTTCTATTAAAAATATGTATGTAAATTATTGTATAATATATAAAAGCTGGAGCCCTTAGCATTAATTCTGAATTCCGCATAAGTTTCATAAACTTTGGGGTTTATCGGTTTAGTTTATGGTCCTAACACAGTTTTAAAGAATGTAGTGCTCGAAGTTTGTGAATAGAAACTGGAGAATATGGAGCTACACTCACAAACCACATTTAAGTCCCCTCATATATGCATCAGACTGACTGTTGGAGACACGTGTGGCAGCTACTGTGACACCAAGGAGAGGTGACAGACATGGTGATGGTCCATCATGCTGTTGTAATCCTCCCTGTTCATAGCACCTGCTGAGGGTTCTGCATTAGCTGTGCAGGTGGATGTGCCTGGCAAACTGCTCTTGGGTCACCATCGTGCTTGGCTGCTCTGAGAAAAACCCACACATGGAAAAATATGACATATTCTCTACATGATCTGCTCCAGCAGGAGTAGTCAAGCAGGAAAAAAAGAAAAGCAAAAAAACCTGTGAGCAAATCCAAGAGAGCATTACCAAAGACCTGTCAGGCCTGGAAGTAGTTAATACAGCAGAGGATTAGTATTTAGCATGACTAGAAGACATTTCTGAAGTAGTTGGTCTCTGAAACACAATTTTTAAATAATTATGAGAAATATCCTGTGAATAAAATTTTGAAGGCCATAATGTTCATTAGAAAACACAACTGTATTTTACAGCAAGCAGTAAGTTCTAACTTAAGGAAATTCATGTTATTTCAGGCATATAATGCTCTGTACTCAATGGAGTAATATTGTTAGTATTTTACTCATAACTTTTCTATTTGCTATGGCTATTTCACCTTCATTCTTCATCAGCTGTCAAAAGCTAAATCCAAATGAGTACATGTCATCTTTTAGAATCAATACAGTGAAGGCATTCATCTGGCAGTGCATTTCTCTACAATTTCAAATTAAGATCAGCCTTTGAAACATAGATAAATCTTGTCTCCTGATCAAACTCTGCTTGCTGGATTATTGGGGCTTGCAGAAATTTATCTCTAAACAATTTATCTTCTTTAACAAGGGAGACAAATGTTTGCTGTGAAATTCTGATTTGTTTTGTTTTAACTGACAAACATGCAGCTTCCCAAACTTGTTGCAACTCAGCGGATGCGGCCATCCTTGTGAAAAAAATGTAAAAAGCAATTGGAGTGATTCAAATTAAAAAAATAAAAAGTTGGCAAACGTACGTAAATATTTTTTCTCAACCTAGGCAAAATTTATCAATGTTCTGTTAATTTAGGCACTTAAAATAAGCATCAACCCTAATTAAATTCCACAAATAGAGAACATTGCTCAGATAATGAACTTATGTATCTTTGTATTTACCACAGTTGTATCTGTATGCCCCAGATCTGAACAGAATTTTTATGTTTTGGCCCGTATTTACTTAAAATACTTTTTGTACTGGCACAGGTTTTGTCTTTCAAATCCCTATTTCTTCCCCTGTCCCCACCCCAAATATTACATTAGCTTTGATATTCAGAGTAGTCTGTTACAGAAACTTCAGAAACTAGAAGGAACTTCATTACTTGTATCATTTCATTTACTAGCAGGGATGATCTCTAGCTGGAAAACACTAAAGTTTACTAACAAATTCTAGGATAATATGCACTCTTTATGTTTTTCTATTTCTGGATATGAGAGAGATATTCAGCAAAATATATGCAGTATTATGAGTTAAAAGCAAACCTTTAAAATCCATAGTAAAATATTTTTTTAAATTGCAAAGGCAGGTATTTAAAAGAGGGGAATATCAGGTTCACAGCTTTGCAGGAAATATTCTGCACCGCTTAGTTTCCATGTTGAGCAATGGCTCAGAGAGGAGACCTGTCTAAAACAGAGTATGTAAACTAATAAAAATTACAGTAAAATGCATGTGAGCATAGAGGTTCTGAATCCTCCAAACTACGTATAAGCATGTACAGGAGTCATTTTAACTACAGTTAACATACTTGGCAGGAGAGTAGCTAGGGCTACTACCGTGCATGGAGCCTGGTTAGCACAAGGGAACAGCATATACTCAGTGAGATTGCCTGTTCTTAGATCATTCCAGGATGGCTTGCCCTTTTTTGGAGAAATGGAGGAGACCCTGTCTCTCATCGTTTCCTCTTCACCTTGGAAGAAATAATATCTATATTACAATTTATGACCCCAGGAAGCGATGGATAGTTTTGTAGGTCTAAAAGGAAACTGTATTCTTTTTATACCAGAGTTGTTTCAGAAAAGGGCAGTACAGGTGACGGGAGCCATGGATGGAGCACTGAAGACTTGGCTTGTAGGCTACCACATGTCCAGGCACACACTGTCCCAAGCCTTGCAGCTCCTGCTCCTCGTCCTTGAATTTGACACGTGATTGTCCAGTCTTTTAATTATGGAGTCAGGATACCTAAGCTGTGTATGAACAACAGGAGCAAACTGGGCTTTTCATATTTCAAGTCAGCAGCCAGATGCAAATGGAATGGCAGGGAACAAAGGAAAAGGTGCTGCTGCAGCACGGTTGGTGTAGCAGAGAAGGCTGTTGCTTCATGCAAATTTCCTTGCATGTTTGCTGCAAATAGAAAACCTCTAAAATGAAACACTGGAAGAATATTTCATAACAAATTTCTGAGTCTTCCTGTAATAGCACACTAACTGTATGGTTCACCTCAGGTAGACAGTTTTGGAATAGATTAATGAGTTGGGGGGGATGGGTAGCCATGAACACTGCCCATTTGGGCTGCTACATACAAATGCATCGCCCCATGTGTGCGAGAGGCCCTCATTTTGGGCATCCCACCAAATCCTATATAACAAAGGGTTCATGAAGCAGAAGGTGAAGAGTGAATTAAAAAGCAGTTCACATGAGAAAGAAAAACTGTCAAGTATGGGGAAAGAAAAATAGGCTGCAGAGAAGAAAATGACATCAAAAAAGTCAACTGTAAAGTTAATGATGTAGAAACACACGAATTTTTCCCTTCTTGTTCATACTGGGTTTTAGTTACCTACTGTCTTTTCCCACATTCTGCTCTGTCTATAGTTTATTTAGCAACCACACAGAGCAGTCCTGCTATAAACTGACTCCTCAGATGTGCTTTGTGCATTGGAGAGTGTATTTCAGAAGGTGCATGGTATCCACTTCCAGAAACTATCTTAATCTTTTCTGTTTTATTCAAGTTTTAGTGCACAGGCTGCCAAAGCACATACATTATTGAAAAGATGCTCTCACCAGTACTGACAATACAGTTCTTTAAAAAATATTCATGCTATTCTACATCTTTTCTTCCTTTCAGAAGCTTAAGTGGAACTGAAATGATGCATAAATCCAGAGCAAAAGATCAGTATGGGGCTCAACCTAGGCCAATCCATATTTATACATTCAGAAATATGTAGTAAATGTCTATATATATGCTTAGTGTATGTTTTAATATCTAAATATATATAAAAGGATGCATAAATACAGTGTGCTTGTGCATATGTGTGTGTGTGTCTTAGGTGTGTGTAAAAATGTTAAGAAACAAACAGCAGACAGGTACAGAGCAAATCAGTACTACAACAGCCCAAAAATGCAGGCAATCAGAAAACAGTTTTGGTTTTCTCGTTTTAATCTTAAATGTAAACACTTATAAATGACATTATCGGGTGAGGCAGCAAGCAGAAATCTGTACTCTAAGCCAATCATGTTAGTGAAGGTTGATGTGACATAGAAGAAGTGATGCAAATGCAAAGGAAATTGTGATTTTTCATAGTCTGAGTATAAAGTGAATTGATATCACAATAGAAGATCATTATCTCATGAAAAATGGTTCACTGTACTGCCAGAATTTCTGTAGCTTAGCTTTGCTAGGTAATCTTCATCACAGTTTGCAGGTATAACAGTTCTGTAGAAACTTTTTCCTTGTACTGTGACAAATAAGAAGTAGTACTAACTGCTTAGTTTCAAATGTTAAGAAAATAAAAGGAATAATGAAGAAAAGTAATAGACTTCTAAACTGAAAGTAGAAGTGTCCAATCTGACCCCTAACGCAACGATCACATCTGTTGTGATTTGGAATTTCATCTGCAAGTATCTTACTAATATTTGCATTGATAAAAGAAGAGTCAACACAAACAAGACCTTCCAAACTTGAGCTGTTATATATGCCTTGAACACAGTGCTGTACCTGGAACTGTAGAATTTACAGGAAATGGTGATTGAAGGCCCACAAAACAAAATAAAATTCAGATCCTTTTCTGCTTTTATAGGCATGGGTTGGGCTTTTATTGGCATAAGGATGCACCTCAATGAAGGTACCTTACTAGGGTCCTGTACAAACCGAAGGTCCTATATAATGCCTCAAAGGACCTGTAGTTTGCCATATCCCTCATAAAATGATCCAGCTCTGCATCTGCCAGTTTCTGTAGTCAGCAAAGAGAAATGCCATGACTCTTGTTATTTTCCCTCTGTTCTGGACATTTTGTTTTTTGAGTAAGATTTCTGTGAAATAGCTGTCTTCTTCCTTGATCATTGCAGAAGTGAGTCTGATGTACCTTAGTAAGGAAGAGGAAACATTTGTCCCTTTCTCTTTGTGCAGCTACAACTAATAATCGGTAATAGTGAACCTATAAACATGAAGTTCCTATAACCACAAACTTGAGTTATCCACTCTTCCCAGCTCAACTTCCTAGCATGACTACTGTAACTAAATGTTGAAAAAGAATTAATTAAACTTAAAATGGATAGCAAAATTCTTTAAGATAATTTATTTCTTAACTCAGTGTTCTTAAATTTTGTCTTCTGACAAAAAGACACATCTTACCATTGATATAATTGTAGCAAAAAATAATTAAAATTTGTTCTACTTTAAATTTGCTCGATTTTCCACTTGTTTGTAATGTTGAATTATAAAGAGAAAAGCCAAAACCAAAGCAGAAAGGTATAGAAATGTAGTTAACTATTAATTTGTTGAGAAAACAAATATCACACATAAAGTAGGCTATCCTTCAAACTTTTCACAGGTGACAAAGTAAAACAGTGCATGGAGAGACCTTCAAATTAACATCATGACCAATTAGATCTGAGAATACCATTAACCTGATGGTGTGCCCTGTAACCAGGAGGGGGAAGAAAAAAGAAAATATAGACTTCAAAACTAACCTACAGTGCAGATGTAAATGAAAAGCTGCCTAGACTAATTTCTTGTGAATATGACTCATTTCTTGCTTGTTAGGAACCTCTAATACAAAAACTTCATACTACTGCTGCTACTACTTTTATGAGATTTTTTTTAATTGCTTAAAGTTCTCAGCTATATATTATTAGCGTAACTGTAGTAATTTGGAATATCTCCCCTTTCTCAGATTTTCATTTGTTTATTTTTCTAAGTCATATATGCTTGGTAAATCATATATGCTTTCTGTCAGCCAGGAGCAGCGTCTAGTACTGGTGAGGAAGGTTTTCTTGAAAATGATAGAGTTAATGTGCGTGTCTTTGTTTCTGCAGTCTTCACTTACAAAAACATGCTAATGCCCTGCTTGAATAAATGAAATTTCTCACATTGACATATACCACAGTACTTGACTTCACATCAACTCTTAAATTTTCTCAACATATTTCTTTAATGGGGAAAAATTCTTAACATTCACATTGTAAGTCAGAGAGAAATGAATTACGTATTGGTTCCTGAACTGTGAGTGCACAAATCAGTTTGTGAAAGTAATACGAGGTCAGGCTTACAAGACTGTCATTTAAATTGTTTGACTTCCAAGTCAAACCAGAGTTTGACATCCAAGTGAGTGTGTTAGAAAATTAGAAGGACGTATCATATAAATAGAAATACAAAGCTCTTCTAGCTTAACAGTCTCTTTATTTTTTTTAACCACAGCTAAAGCTTTGAGAAAGTACTGTGCACTTTCTGTAAATACTCATTTTATCACATTTTCTTGATTCTATTTATTGAAAGGGATTGCAGGAATTTCTCAGGATTTATTTGTTTTGGAATATGGTACATGTGTCAGAAGTGGATCTCATTGAAGAGTCTGAAAATTGTAAAGGAAATTTAAAATTATGTCACAAATGTATATGTATAAAGCATGTGTATGTATCCTTTCTCTTGTCCATAAAATGTCAGTAAAGAGGACTATCTCTGTATTCTGTCCACCATTATTACCATATTTCATCTTCACAGAACAAATTCTGCCTGTTCCTCATCACAAGCAGGCAGTTTCAAAGTATGAAAATTACGTCATTCCATCTTTAGACACATTGTTCCAATTCCCATCACAAAGAATTTTATTGATCTATGTGATCACCTGCTTAAAGTGTGTAAGAGTGGAAATACTGATTTCACTCAAGAAATAAACCATTTTAACAGTTTTTTTCTGACATTTGTAGTTGTCAAGAACAGCCATGTTCAGCTTAGCACTCCCTATCCATCACAGAGACTTCTCGCTTTTGCAGAGTGTGTTAAAGTTGTAAACACACAGGTGCATTTGAGTTGGATTTTCTGGAACAGTTTATTCAGTCTTCATTCTTCAAGGCATTTTATACTTAAAAAAAAAAAAAAAAACAACCGCAAAACCCAGACATCTAGGATAGTGTAATTAGCATGACTTTTGTTCTTTTTTGTCACTTCCTTCTGTATATGAAACCTTTCTATACAGAGGCAGGTAAATAGCAGACCCAGTGCACAGGGTCAAGATTCTTCTTATTCTATATAAGATGTCCCCAACAAAGTCTAACTATACTAAAAACTCCTAATACTCATACATGCATTTTTGCAGTCACATAAGTTAGCCATAATACAGAGTTGTAAGCAGAAGATGTGTGTGTTTATGTGTTAAAGAAAGTTCCTGTTATGTTCAGCAGCCTATTTGTAGCTTTAAATGTCCATACTTTGTGTGGCTTTACATTGAATAATGTTGCTCAGTACGTATTTCTCTCTCCCCTCATTTTCTGCAAAGTGTGTTTCACTGCTCCCTTAGCTTTTCAAAAGACATACCAAGCTTATAACGTGATATGTAGGCCTACTGCCTTACTCGGTTGATGTATTTCATGTGGGAATACATAGCGTGACATGTACAATGTGTCATAGTGGATGTTTTCAATAATCCTTCTGGCATATACATTACTCCTATAAATATTCTGATTTATAGTTGAAATCAGTGGAGTCAGGATTTCACTGTAGGAGTGTATTAATTTGTTTTAGGAATGCAAATTATTGTTTAAAAATTCACCAAGTCTCTACCTGTGTAGTTGAAGAATTTTAGTAATTTTTAGTTTGAGCCTGCACTGACAGAGTGGTACTGCAAGTAGAATTAAAATATTTGTTTCATACTTTAATGACAGAAAGTAGTTTTTCCATGTGACATCATAACTCTTCTTAGATAGAAGAACTCTTCTTAAAGTGAAATATTAAAAAATGTTTATTGAACAACATTGAAAAATACTCCTCAGTGAGCTTGTTTTGGGGGTTCATTGTAGCTAAACACTCTATACCCAACCCCAGGAATTTATACACACATGCACACGTGGGTGAACAGCTCCAGATAACTGAGCTTAGAATTATAAAATATAAAGACAGATCTCTAGTAAGATCATAATTTTGATCTATTAAAAGATTATCTGATTGAGTAGTCAATGTTCGTCAAATTTTCTTTGAGAGTGAAATTTGATTGAAAAAAATGATGCCATTGTTTTTGACAGAAATATGAAAGGACCATAACTGTTTCTTGTCTAGTTTACCTACACCTTCCTGTGGTAAGGCAAGAAAGTTAAGTTACCAGGGTCTACACTGGCTCAGAAGAAACATCAGGTTCAGGGAAGCACATTAAAGGGGAGGCTAGATGTTAATGTGGTCCATTGCAATTCTTGGTCGTTTACCTCGATATTCAGAGTTCAGACAGAGAATGATGATGAGACTTTGGGCAGCCTGGTCTAGTGGAGGGTGTCCCTGCCAATGGCAGGGGGTTGGAACTAGATGATCTCTGAGGTCCCTTCCAACCCAAATCGTTCTATGATTCTAAGATAATTTATAGAGGAATTGTGACACTCAGCAAAATTATGTTTCTAAACTTTGAAATGCCACAGCTTGTAACATTCAATATTTCAGGTTCTGGCAGAGCCAAAAATGATTCTTGTATATGTAACTAAAAGAGGGGTAATTTTCATTTCTAAGTAGCTAAAGCATCTCTCTATATATACTGTATATATTACCATATATGTTATGTATAATATAAAAAAATTTATTAAGGCCTATATCTGAGTGTTGTGCATTCTGAAAATTCAAGAACAATTTTGAAGGGAGAATTAGAAGAAAAAATCACATTTCACTTCAAGGAAACAGATAATAGGTAAAAGGCAGGTTTAAGATTGTCAAGGATGAATGTCAAACGCATTTATCAAATGACTATGCATATAATGGATCACAGCTTCCACAAATATATATATGTTATAGACGTGTGTAATTGCTTACGTGTACCTATTAATTGCAAACACTGGGATACAATCTGTTCTTGTTTTACAGTGCTTTCCTATATGCATATGAAAATGAGATAATCTTATAAAGATAAGATTAAATCTGAGAAACAGAAGTAACAAATGGTTTAACTCTTTGAGAGACAAGATGAAAATATTTGTCTTTTAGAATCTGAAGAGAGGGTGGATTTACAGTAGAATATTTGAAAATATTACCAGGAATGAAAGTACAGAGTTTGATAATTTTGTTTTTCTGTTTTCCCTTTCAGATATTCACATCCTTATTTTAATTAAATTGCTCATATAAATACAGCAGGATTGTTGTATTTTTTTAAACAACTCTTTACTGAATATGTCAACAAGATAATATATAGTGTATAGTGAGGTTTTGAAGTTAACAATGCGTGCAACATGGCAGATTGCAGAAAACAGATAATGCAGACTTCAAACCATCTATTTTTTCCATGTTAAAGATAGAAAGTATACCAAGCACAGAACAGAATCAAGTGTGCATGTCTCAGTTAAAATCAATTTTATGAAAGATCATCTTCAGATACTTGGGACCAAGAAATGATAACAATTTGTTTAGTAGCTTATCTGTTTCTGAGAAGATCAGAATTCAGCTCTCATGAGGCACATTTCCACAGAGCCCCAGTATAATAAAAGCTTGCCAAATCTCTTTTGTACTAGTTTTCCAGATGGACTACTAGCCAATGTCCTTTTAAAGAGCAAGACATTCTATGCTGTACAAAAGTTTAATGCCAAATGTTTCAGTATTGCCTGTATTACCATATGGGATTCAAAACGCCCTGTTCCGTAGAGTTCAGGGAAGGAGTGATGATCAGCTTCCTAGGATTATCTCTGTGTTTAGAAAAGAGCATCAGGCAGGATTTGATAAGGCTCAGAGCCCATAACTTTTGAATTTGACACTCATTTCTGTTTTGTTTTTCCACTGAGCTGGAAAGATAAGTCATGAGTAAAACCATTATTCTCATGTTCTGAAGAAAAAAACACAAACTTTAATATCTCCATGTTATAATTTAAGGTGAAGAAGTACTATAAATGGAGAATTAAATGTTAATTAACCACTTCACTGTCAAAAGCTGAGACTGAACTTTCACTTAATTGTCATTAATAAAGTGCCTTATATAGACCCTTAAAAGCAGAAAAACAATACAATAGGCATAAAATTATTTTGCTTGAAAATATAAAATTGTTACTTTTCTCAAAGGGAAAAATTTTCTTTCATGAAAAGAGAAAATGATTGAGAGAAAAATATAGGTGAACTACTGTAGTAGCAACTAGCATATGCTATTTCATTTTTTCTGTTTTACATGGCATTCATTGTAGTTCTTTATTGTCTTACAGGTAAAACTGCTAATATCTTTTCAGTCCAAAGTAACCCAATCCCTAAATATTCTTATAAAGAAATTCAATAGTAATGTCTCCAATAAGAACCTGTTAACAAAAAGTCCATCAGTTGTTTCTTTCTGCCAGCAAGTTACATGCGAGTAACACTTGTTACAGTGACAGAGTCTGTGAAAACAAGGACCTGTTTGTAAATGAGTCTCCAGAAGGAACCTAAGCACTGGACACAGCAGTGTTGTGATACCACTTTAACATAACTTCACTTAAACTCTTATTTTATTCTGCTGACCAATTTTTTCTGTACATTTATGTCAGCTGTCAGCAGTATACAATGGAAGATGGGTGAGATTTTGTCTGTAAACCACTCATTTTCCCTCAAGTCCAATGAACCTATTCAAATCAGGACTTGGCATTGAACATTTTGGATGAATTGTATATACACAGATTTGAGACTTCCACTCTATAGGCTTAGTTAGTGTCTGTGGCCAGATATTTGCACTGAGGGGAGATGACCCCATTTTTATGAAGTCCAAGGAAAAATCTGTTGATATTAACTTTACATTGCCGAAAGATTGTTGTTGATTTTTAACTCTTTTTCCAAATATTTTACCTAGTGAAAATTGCCTGTTATGTATTTAGCTAGGTGCATCCTGAAATGAATCCTCAGCTGTTTGTGTGACTGACACGTTGACACGTCCCAAAATCTCTTGTAGGTTGAAATACACTAACTGTTTTCCATCTGGATAGCAATTAGAACTGGGAAAAACATTCTTCAAATGAAACATGACCTTTCGGTTGACTACAACTCTGAATTTGTCTAGATAATACTCCCAGTTCTATCCACAAATTTTGATGTAAGTGGCTTGTTACTTTTTTTCAAAAGCGTATTTATAGAAAAGAAACTTTGTCAGTATCCCATACCAATATTTTTTTTCTTTATACTGAAAAGAAACATAAACTATGCTATCTTCATTATAATTTTGATTTTTTACGTAGGTAAGTGAGTAATAGTCCACAGATATATATACATTTCATCACCCAAGATGAAAACATTTTGTGAATGCCTTTTGTTTTCACTCTGTTAGGACAGTAGTCACATTTGTTGTCATCAGTTTGGGCTTGCAGATCGTTCACCTGCAGTACGTCTGAACTCCCTGAATAAGTCATTTGCAACAAATAAGGCGCCTAGCTCATCTTGAAACTATGCTATCCTGAGGCCTAGAACAGAAGATGTTCATCAAGGAGGACAAAGATTCCACCAGCATCAGTCACTGAAGTACGAAATTCCAGTAAGCATGTACTTTCAGAGAATGCCTTTTGAAATAAAATGTAGAGCTGGTTATTTCAGTGAAATTAAATACTATATTCACATCCAATGGGAATCTCTGGCTCTACTTAATTTCAAACAAACTCCAGCATGCAATAGGAGCATGCAGAAGCACAACTATTTGCTGCTTGTCTTGTGGGCTTTGGCAGCTAAAACGTATTAAACAAACAAAACGTATCAATCTTCTCATTGTAAGATTCAGTAAATAGGTCACAGAAAAAAACACTTTGCATAGATATTTCTACCTAGAATTACACCGTTTGAAATCATTTGGCAGCCTTTTATTCAGCAAAATTTCAGTGACTTTACTATTACAGGAGCCTCACAGGTTGCCTAAAATACCTGCTATAGCTAGAGAAAATAGCAAATATACAGAATATAGAGTAGAATTTCAAAATATGATTATAAGAAGTTTTGGGAGGAGGATGTGGTTCCGTATACAATGATTGCACTTTGCCATCAATCATAACTGGACTAATTTTGCCATTGCAGAAAATGAGTGTTAACATGCGACTGGAATTTGAGAAACTGCACACTCATAGACTGCTGAATTTCAGGAATGGGTTGAGTGAAATGAGCAAAGGAAAGGATCAGAACCCTCTCTCCCAACATAAGCAGCCTCATAAAGTGAAAAGTCTAAGCATTCCACAGTGAAAGTGTTTCAGCCTTTACTTCCAATCCACTTCTTGTGGATTGGAATCCAATCCTTGTCCATAACTGGTCACTGTAAAAAGTTTTCTCTTTGGTTCCCTACTCCCTCAGGAAAGTTTTCTCTCTCTTTTGTTGCTCTTTTGTTGTGGACAAGCTCAGGATAAAGTAAGCCGCATTGAAAAACAAAAAAACTGAAGGGAAAAAAAAAAAAAAAAAAAGAATTATATTCCACCACTGAGCTGGCAAGAAATCCAGAGTTCTTGGCAGTCACAGAGTCAATGGAGTGGTTGGAATATTATACAATTTTGAGAGCAGCATCATGGTTTTAATATAAGCATGATGTTTCACATAGTAAATGTAAGGCTCAAAGACTCAGAAAGTATTCCAGCTAAAGAATTTGAGGGAATAAAATAGTAAATTCCAAGCCTACCTACTGCTCATAAAACACATATCGTTGTGGAAAACTTCCAGAAGCTTTAGATAAAAGAAGGGTAATTCAGAGGGACAGTGTACTTGTGTTCTCAAAATTCCTCAGCTAATCAAATGCTTAATTAATGTCCATCTCTGTACACTCGAATGGAAAAAGAAAAAAAAAACGCCACCACTTCCCCCCTTCCCCCCAAAAAAAAAGAAAAACCAACCAAAAAAACACCTAATCAGGGTTTACACACGATTTTCCCTGCTGAACATATTTCGTTTCATGATAGTCCTGGAAGCATTTGCAGTAATAAATAAAATTTTGAAGTATCTTTCTTATTTGTTTTCTCTATTTTCATGTCTTTTTTTTCCTCATTTTCCATGTTGAGCATAACTAAGACCCCTAAATAAAACAGGGCTTAAAATATAAAAGTCAATAGCAACCTTTCCATTGGCATCATATTTTGCATCATGTTTTCAGCAATTTACACTTTTAAATTCCAAATTCTACATGAATACTGCAGAGCTGAGAGCACTCAGAACTCCCACATTCAGGTTTTACCTGGACATGCTGTGTCAACAAATGCTGCTCAATTAAAGAGAGGTGCGACTTAATGACAGTTATCTGTTACATACTGATAACCTTCATTTCCCACTGAGAAGGGTCAGAGAATGCCTAAAGCTTCTTAATCATAATGAAAAGCACGAACAGTGTCTATCATAAAAGTATATAGTATTGGAGAGTATTTTCAGAGTAGTTTTTGCAAATAGGAATAGAGGTTACTTTGAATTTGCCACTGAGCTGTCTACCTAGCCTATTCCAAGTATGTTGGGAGAAAATTAATCAAACAAGAAAGCAGACTTTTTGGTAGCACACAGAGCTCCAGCTTTCACCTGGAGGTAGAAAATGCAGAACTGACAAAGGGGAACAGAAGTACTTCCAACTGTTTGAAGCGCAACAGCAACTGCTGGGTTCGAGTTGTACTCATTTTATGTGAATTGCTTTTGTCCATTCCTAGTGACCTTGTTTTAATATGCACTTATTTTCCTGTACTACAGGACACCTAGAAACTTAACATCCCTCAGACAGCTTCGACAGCAAAGTGGTTAATGTTTGAAGAATGAGTCATTCTTTCCTTTGTCATGACATTGGGTTCTTATTGTACAACCCTGTACAGTACTTAGCAATATTTTTTAAAGATTTAAAAAGCAAAGAGTTACAAAACCATTTGCAATTAACTTGAAATAGAAAAGATAGCACTTTTTTTAAATCCCATTATATAGTACACCGTATAAATTACAGAGTATTCAAATGCATAAATGCATCTGGGTAACATTTATCAAATGTAATTTTTTCATTGTTGTTGGGGGGGTTGATTTTTCCAGAGTTTTTTCTCCTTGTCCTAGACACCCCCATCTTCCCTCACTATCACGTATGACAGTGCTCCAGGTCTGAGACATTGCTGTTGCAGTATCGCATGTTGTTGGGGATGTGGCAGTCTGTGTAGTTAATGCCCCCGTTTGGGGTATAAATGGGCTGCAGTCTGAAATCTCCTTTAAGGAGCTGATCATTATTTAAGGAGACAATCTGGAAGCTGGTTTCCGTCATCTCCAGGATGGAGTTGTCCTTCTTGGTCCCTGCCTCGCAGTAGTCATCTTTCCGACGGCCCCGGTTGTATTTCCACTTCTGGGAGGTGTAACGCCCTTTTTTGTGCATGTGCCAGCAAAAAATGCTGAGCAGGACCACGAGGACAAATATCACTGCACCCCCAATCAACCCTGCCAGCAGAAATGGGGAGCCCAGGTTCTGAGAAGTTGTCTGCTCATGGCTGGAGGGGATGTTGCTGCCATTGCTCAAAAAGGAAGCCTTGGTTGTGGCTTCTGAACAGACAGTGTCTTCTCCAGTTCGGTAGTTGTTGTAAGTATCCAGTGGAACCAAACAAATCCGATAAGTGGATTTGGGCTCCAGATTTACCAAGCTTAAGTGTTGCTTCTCACCACTAACTATTCGTTCCTGAACAATTCCTCCTACCAGACTATGGCCCATTTTAACCCACGTAAGTTTATATGCCATCACGGTAAAAAGAGACATCCAGTTAACTTGGATGCAAGTGTCATTCACAAAATGGATGAAGAGTTGAATCCTTTCAGATACAGGAGGTGTCACCCTTTCTCTGTCCTCCCTGTCAGGCACAGTGGGGAGTGTGGCAATGGTGGGAGTGAGATTATATTTGCTACTCGGGGAAGGAACTGATGAGGTGGGAACTAATGTAGTTGGCATGGCTGTAGCTGGGACTGGGGTGATGATAAGTGGTAGACCAGGGGTGGTAGTGGGGCATGACAACATATTCATATTGAGCTCCCTGACTGCCATACCTCGGACCTGCTCTGGTCCCTGGCACATGAAACCCCGTACATTGATGGAAGCAGGAATAAATTTGAGCCATTCGGTGACCCACTTGATACTGCAGTCACACAGCCAGGGATTATTCCTTACAGTGAGTTGTCTCAGGTTGTGAAGATTATCAAATACCCCCTTTACCAACATCCGAAGTTGATTGTTGGAAATATCAAGACGTTCCAGCTTGTGGAGGTTTGAAAAGGCCGTAAGTGGTATATGGGTTATCTGGTTGTCTTGCAAGTAGAGCCTTAGCAGATGTGTACCTGGAAGATCAGGAGGAGGGTATGTCAGTGAATTCCTCACTATTGAGAATTCCTTGAGCTTGGAGAGGTGGCTGAAGGTGCCTTCAGCTATGCCTTTATTAGTAAGGAGATTGCCATCCACAATTAGACGCTCCAGACTTGTAAGATTCTGGAAGGCCAGGTCTGAAATGACAGCAATTCGGTTTTCATCTACTCGAAGTTCTTGTAAGTCCACCGGAAGACCAACCGGTACGCTGCTTAAGTGATTCTTGGACAGGAACAGAAGCTTGAGGCTGATGGCTTCCCGGAATGCCCCATCCTCAACACCAACAGTGGAGATGGAGTTATCATCCAGGTGCAGCTCTTCCAGCTTCAAAAGCTGAGCAAGGGCAGCCCGAGAAATGGTCTGAATGTTGTTTTCCTGCAGGTGGAGAACCCTGACATTCTTGGGCAGGTTCATGGGGAATTCATCTAATTGGTTGCCATAAAGGTAGACTGTGTGCACAGACTGGACATTGTGCAACTCTGCAGGAAATCCAGCATTATTAATTTGGTTATTATGGAGGTAGAGGACGGTTACACCCTCCGGTATCCCAAGAGGCACTGAGGTCAAGCTTCGCTCATTACAGTAGACAAAGTTTCGGTCACAGCGGCACACTTTTGGGCAGGCCAAAGTTTTGGAGACCTGCATGTACAGCCCCAGGGAAAAGATAAGCCATGATTTCATGAGAACAGCCCAATCTGTGGGCCACATTCTAGTCCACAAACCCATTTCTAATTTAAAGAAATAAAGTACCAAAGTGTTAAAGAACTAATACAAATAATAAAGCACAGGTAGCAAAATCTCAGGTCATTAAAATTGGCTTCTATTTATGTCCAATGTTCAGGCCAGAGTTAAAGTCCTGGAGGCCAAGTATAAAATAATTGTTTTATAATTGGCCTGCCTCCTACTCTTTAGGAGAGAGTCGCAGTCTTATCAGCCAGGGTTACAAAGTTTGTTGCCTTCCTCCATAGGTGCTGAAAGAAACAGTAGCCGTGTCTTCACAGGTGAGCAACAGGTTAACTTAAAGCTACCAAAAGTCGTCTGTGTATGAGTTGCTTGTAGGGATAATACTTCCTTTCACTGAAAGCTGTTGGTGTTACATGCAGCTTCCTGAAGTCAGCAAAGTCCTCATATCAGCTATCTGCTGGATCTGTCCTGCCTGTAAAAGGAAAGAGAAAAGAAAAAACTGAATAGCATGAAATGTTTAACAGGGAAGATCAAGGCCATTGGAATACTATTCTAAGGCTGTGCTCTTTATGGCTTTCTGGAAAAAAAAAAGGCATTAATATTAAACATTAGCTTAATATTACTGTTAAATAGTCTTGAAATAGATTTGATGCAAAGTCATTGCAGTGATTGAAGGACTTTCAATGACTTCAGTGAAGGCTAGATCTACCGCTTATGTTTGCATATTGTACCCCCGATCTTTGTCCTTTCACAGACTTTTTCAAATCCTAAAACTAAACCATTTTACAAACCTAAACCTAAACCGTTTAACTGGAAATTTTTGCTCAGGTATTTCTTTTCTTTTGCAGAACCACTGACTTCACTGAATGCTATTCACTGATGCCTGACAGAGTAGACTCTGAGCTGTATTATTTAATCACACGCTATGTTTTTTTCATTTCCTACCAGACTCTGGAATGCTCTGCTTCTATTTCTGTAATGCCATTATATATATTCTCCAGCTTAATGCACACTGCCAGATTATTGCACCTCACTACAGTGAATTAGCTACTTATGAGGAGAGTCTTTTAAATAAGTATGGTAATCCACAAATACAAGATACCCTGCTGTAAGGCAGATATTTGCTAAAACTATCATCTTATATTGTGTCTGATGTGAACTGTGCTGTCAACAGACTTTAGAATTAGCTTTCCATAAATGAAACAGGCTCACATCTGCTAAGTTATTGTTTTAGGATACCAGCTCAGACTACAGCAGTTTTGCAGAAGAACACTTTCTTTTAAACCATAAAGGTTGGATACTTCTTTTAATTCTGCTACACAGTTATCTGTAAAAGGCTTCATAAACTGATATGTTAGCTTTAGTATAGATGAGTACTTTAATGTATATTTTCAGTGTACATTTTAACTTTTACCTTCCCAGCTAATATTTATTATTCAGATCTGTAACCAAATAATTCAAATCTCTAAAGCATGCAATGAAAGATACTGTATCGTATGACATGAACTTGTCTTGTTATATGTTGTTTCCAATGACAAAAAAAAAATGTTGCATTTTACATATGTGAACATAATGAAGGATATAAACCTTGACAAGTACCAAGCATGTGTCTATCTCATGATCTTGTAATGTAGTTACATGAGCACAGTATTTTTCCAGATTTTGTTGACCCAGACCAAAACTCATTGGCTGGGATTTCAGGGAAGCAGAATTTCAATGAACAGAAATCACATTTAAAAATATCTTTCCCTTTAGTTAAGCAGTTTAAGCACCATCCAGGTAATTCAGAAAGAAATGTAATTTGGGAGTACATGAAAGCTTGTTCTTCATTACAGCTGTGCAATTTACAACACATCCCAAATGCTGCTCTCGGCAACCTTGTGGACTGACAGTGTAGAGTCTCTTTAGGAGTCAAACTGTTATAACCTTGCAACCTTGCACTTGTAGATTATTATATTATTTGGAGCAGCATCAGGTATCAGCCTCCAAGCTAGAACAGTTGGAGATAAAAAGTGAGACCCTGGAAAGTCCTGTAGCTTATAATTATGAATTCAAACGGTAAATGTACCTATACTGTAATGCAGGCTACACTGTGTGTCGTCCTTCTCTGGAAAGAGTAAGATAAGCTACCCCACTGTTCAAGGTTTTCTCTCACAGGCGTATTTCGATCAGGAGTGGTTTCTTTTCAATTATGTAAGATGACGCGATACTGTAGAGAAACTAACAGGATTACACTCTGACATGAGCCTAAGTGTGACAGTTTATCTGCCTTTAATATGGCCTGGCTCCCATCTAGATTACACTGCTCTGATCTGTCATGACACTCCCTTTTTAAAATAAGAAAGGACATGCAGAGTTTCCTCCGAGACGCCTGGGACCACACAGAATAATAGTGGTGCTCTCACTCTCTTTCCATCGTTGGAGAGAGATAGTGTATACCTCCTAAGAGGGCCAATGCCCTGCCCTGAGCTCTGTTTCGACTGAAAGTCCGATTGCCGATTAGGTTTTGTTCCACTCTCGGGTATGACAGAAAGTCCAGCTGAAGACGTGCAGCCACAGGCAGTTGCAGCTCCTGGTTTGCTGGGAATCTCCTCAGGAAGGAATGTCATATTAAAACTGATTTATGCATTCACCTTATTCTAGCACTGTGCCTAGAGAACCTCTCAGCTAGGTAAATGTGGCACCTGAGTAAAAGATTTCAGTAATGATTCCAGTAAATTGGGTCAAACACACAGCACTTCTCATTAGATATTACAAGTAAAAAGCTTTGACTGGACAGTCACTTAAGTGTATCAGCACTTTGGAAGCTGGCACACTGGAGTTTATCTCCTTTTTATTGTTACATGGATTTTGCCCTTAGAAATGTGTTAAAACTTTCCTATGGTTTTCTTCCCTTGTGATGGTGAGAAAGGGAGTCCTTTTATTAATGCCAGTATCCTTATCTCCAGCTCTCAGTCCTTAATAAACTGATACTATAAAATTCAGTACATAAAATATGCATTGGTAACTACTGTTGATTGTATTAAGCAAGAGCACAAGGACAAATCTAATTAGATATTTATGACTTCAGGGTTGACTGCGGTGTGACAGAGGGAAGGAATGAGGAAGCAAAGATATAACGGAATGTGTTTAAATAAATTATTTGGGAAAAGCTTTACCTCAGTAGTTTTTTACAACTGCTTAATGTGGTCATAGTTGCAGTATTTTCAGCAAATCTTAGGGACTTTAATGCAAATGTGAGTTTGTGTCCCTCTGTTAGAAATCTCTACCCTAAAGACATTAAAAAGATTGAAGAGTTGAATAACCTGCTTGATTTAAAAAAGAATATCTTCAAAGGAAAAACATCTTTGGCAAATTCCAGAAGGCTGGGAAAGGTGAAACAGTTTGTTCTTTAGCAAACTGCCAACACTGAAGACAGGTAGAGTAACTGCGCTTTCTCCCCATCCCTGCCATGTTGGCTGTCTAAAGCAAGCTCTCTATTTTCAGTATTCTTACAGTAACTGAACTGAGTCTCTCTATGAATAAACTGATCATTTGCAGCAGAATTTTGGAAGCAGAGGAGTTAAGGGTACTCAATAGCCTTAACTTTCATGATTGTAAATCTTGGAAATCAATTCATAAGCTACAGATGGTAGTAACTTTGCTTCCTGTGAAGCCAGAAAGTTCTAAAACCCAAAAGGGAGGATAAGAGTAAGGGAATTTGTTGAGGTTAACTTAAAATTAAAGAAGTCAACAAACAAATACCTCAGTAACAACATATCTGCCCATCATCACCTCGGTCACTTTTGTTTCTATTTCCTTATCCTGTACGTTTGATTTCTATTATTTCTCACTATATCCTCCTTGGAGCACAAGCCACATCTTCCAAGTGTCTAGGACATTTCCTGTCTTACTGCAGCCAGGATATTAAATCCCATTAGGATTTAAGGAATGATATAATAAAATTGAGAAAAGCACATTGAAATAGATGAGAACATATGCACACGTTTTAGGTGGCCATGTCTGAAAATTTGGCTTAGTGACCAGAGTTTCCGACACCGATGAAAATGTTCCCTTTCACATCTTAAGAGGAATCTCTGATCAACATTTTTATCTCATTGGTTGGGTTTTTTTTCAAACCTGCCTTATTTAAATACCCTTTTGGCATGACTAATGCTAGCTGGACAAGAACAATTCTGGCTTTGTGTACTGGATAAAAATTTCAGATTTGCTTTTGTTCAACACTGCATCTAAACAGCTCCTTTGAGATATTTTGAGTAAAGGTATTTAAAGGCTGAAATGTCTGGCTGCAGGTTGAGAAGATGAAAGTTTTATTAGTGTCCCCTTCACTGGTCATAATCATCCACACAACTTCAAGCTTTAGTCACCCTGCTGTGCATAAACATGAAATAACTTAGCTACATTAAACAAACATGCTTCAATAATTAATATATTACTGAAAATGCTACTCAATCATAAATTTGTGGTATCTAGGAAAAAACTCCAACAACCCACTCGAAGCCTGCTTAGAGCCTGGAACTCTTTCCTATCTCACTGACCAATACTGCCTCAGTGGCTGCAACTGTGGTGCCTAAAGAAGCTCCAAAGCTGCCCTCAGGGCATCCTCCCCACCTTTCATGCTGCAGTCTTCCAAATATGCAGTCCCAGGTGTAGCCATCAAGGTCCCTGAGGCTGCCTGAGAAACTATTAATGTTCAGGGGAGACAATCAAGGGAGAAGATAGCATATGGAACACAGCCTACATAGGAATACTTACAGGCCTATGTTATAAGCACAGGAGTTTTGTTATGCTCCTGAAACCAGGTCATCTGTCTTCATTAGTCTTCCCATGCTTTATACTAAAGCTATTAATTCTTTGGAGACAATAAAATTAGCAATGCTTGGCTATTCTTTCCTTCAAGGAATCCTGAAAATACTCAAAAATATATCTAAGGAATTCAAGTTTTTTCTCTGATATTCTAACCACTCAGCACCACTTTTCCTAGCAGTTTCTCCATTTATCTGAATCTGAGTGCCATGCAGCATAAATAAAAAGGTAAGTAAACCCAAACCCAAATGGTCCTATCTACTCTTTTCACTACTACCAGTTAGTGACTCTCATTTAGCATAAAACTATTTGGCATAAATTTTCTTGGCTTTACTGCAGACCAAAGTCACAATCAAGTCATAATCTTACTTTACGTAATTATAATGTTCAGTAAGTACAAGACAGAAACTGTGTCCTGGTTTAATCAGGAATAGAGTTAATTTTCTTCCTAGCAGCTGGTATAGTGCTGTGTTTTGGATTTAGTATAAGAATAATGTTGATAACACACTCATGTTTTAGATGTTGTCAAGCAGTCCAGGACTTTTCAGCTTCTCATACTGGCCTGCCAACGAGAAGACGGGGGGTGCCCAAGGAGCTGGAAGGGGACACAGTTAGGATAGTTGACCCAAACTGTCCAAAGGGATATTATATACCATATGACATCATGCTCCATGTATAACTGGAGAGTCAGCCAGGAGGCAGCATGGCTTGGAAACTAGCTGAGCATTGGCTTTGGATGGTGAGAAATTGTGTTGTGCATCACTTGTTTTGTATATTCTATTATTATTATTATTATTGTTGTTGTTATCTTTCTTTTCTATCCTATTAAACTGTCTTTATCTCAACCTGTGAGTTTTAATTATTTTTTTTTTCCAATTCTCTCCCACAACCCTGGGTGGGGTGGGGGGAGAGTGGAGAGGAGAGTGGGTGAGAAGGAAGGAACAGCTGTGTGGTTGTTTTAACTGTTGGCTGGATTAAACCGCCGCAGTCTGGAATTGAATGACAACCAGAAAACAAATCTAATTCCATTCCTCTGAAACATAGCACATTGTTCCTAGTGCTTAAGAAAAATGCCCCTGTATTTCTATCATCCGGTAACAAAAAGTAAGTATGGAATAATACTTGACAAATCCCTTTTTGCCACATAAGTAGTTCACTTCTATACATGAATTAACATACTGGCTTTTTGTTGGTTTTTTTTAACTGATTAGGAGCCTAAGGTGATGGTTTACTGTATATGTTCCTCTATGAGTTACTTGGGTTTGAACTTTGTGTTGAAAATTTAGAATGAGTCTATAATCTCTGCACCAAAGGCACAGAGAAAACGACCCAAAGGAACCAAAATGCTTTTACAGGAAGCCCTTTTGTGTGCTTGTGGCTGTGGCTGCTTCATTCTTACTGGTATGTATTATGTAACAAGAAGAGGTAAGGAGGAGAAACCATCCTTAGTGCCTTCTTCTAAAGTGAATATTGATGTCAGGGTAATGATCAGTAGCTAGTACTAGAAGGAAACCTTTCAGTGTGTCTGTACACTCTTACAGACACTACGAAGTCTATGTGGACAGCTTTTGGCAGAGACAGTATTGCCTTTGCAATACTGTTAGTAGAATGATTCAGCAAATGTACACAGATGAGCTCTTCCCTCATGTATTCTTTTCTGCTCTGATCAGGACATTTCTGGTTTTGCCTCTCAGTTTGCACTTCTAATTGTTCTCAGAAGTTCAGATGAGGCAGCCTGCTAAAGCAAGTGAAATGGGCTTGGATCTGCCTTGGTGGAGGCAGGGGAAAGTTTAGATAACAGCACATCTCGCAACAATGGGTGTAAAGATGTCCTCTGCCACCCTTGCTCTTCTCTAACCTTCCGCTCTTCCAAGCCTTTTATCTCCTTCCAGCTACATTCTTGCAAGTTATTAAGCAGACACATTTCCCAGAAGGATGCAGGCTTCAGGAAATCTCTTTTAAAAAGACATGGTATTATAATCTACAAAAGCTTTGTCTTTGGACATCAGAGTGGTGTACAGGTTCTTGTCAGTCAACAGGAATCTGACAGAGCCCAATTACTGACCGCCAGGAGGGGGAGCTAAGGCAGCAGGAAACTTTCTCCCCTGACGAAACAAATAAATGAATAAATGTGGGACTCATTTTCTTCCCACTTTATCGGTCCTCACACTCATGCACACACTTCTCCTTGCTCACAGATGTCTGGGATAGCCAGTGATTGCTGGCTGGTTTGACAGTGGCTCTGTTATATGCCTGAAAAACTTTTCGAGCAGGACAGCACTTTGTCTCTGGGAAAATTCATATTTCTATATTCTAATAATGAGCATTATTCCTAGATTGAATTTTATGTGCTTCGTGATTCAAGACTGTTTTTAATTTGTAGGTTACTACAGAGTGCAATTTTTCCATAGGTGTGAGGAGGCATGCCAGGGGAGAGCATCGGGGGGGAGATGGTAAACAATGGAAAAAACAAAGGTTTGTGAGGGATACCACTCAGTTACAGCAGATTTTTATCTTTTTACAGACTAGTAGGAACCAGTGGCAGGTCAAAATAGAGAACAATCTACAAGACATAATCACAAGAGTGACCACTGTACTCCAGGAAGGAGGGCTGAAATAACCACAAGAACAATGGCCTTAATGCTTCAGGTGGAGACATGAATTCAAGGCACGATTCATCCCATCAGGCACTGTGCTGTGCTACTCATCCTACCCAGCTTCTCAGTCTTGTCCATAAGTGGATGCTGAAGTGCCAAAGTTCAGCTTTGGAGAATACAGCTTGCCTGGACTAATATATCTTCATTCCTGTGTTTACTGTAACATTTATTTATGACAGAAGGAAGTTATTCTCAAAACTTGATGTTTCATAACTTCATCAAGACCGTATCACCTGTGATTATTAATAAATCTCTGAGCCCAGAAACATCTGTGTTTCCAGTCTGTGACACAAAAAAAAAAACAAACCACCAAACCACACATCCCTGCTCATGCATACAGATGTCCTATATGTCAATATAGTTTTTGTCATAGTCAATGTATGTCAGGAAAGATGACTATTTTTAGTAATAAAAAACCAGAAATTAAAGACTATAGAACATCTAATGGGAAACATCAAAGAAATACCACATATCCTACTGCAGGCTGCATTAGTGGACGCTCTCATGCTAGCCATCCAATTTTATCTTTTGGTTTGTCTTACCACCCAGCCCAACCTGACTGCCTGTCTGCACAGATTAGCCTTGCATAGACCTTTGCTATTGATCATTTCAGCTTCCGACAGAACCAGAAGGAGTGTTCTAGAAATGGAAAACTGCCACTAAGGACTTCCTGCATGTGGAGTCCTGAATTTTAATTTAGGAATCATCAAAAACAACTATTTCAGCCAGTTGTAGCTGTCAGAGTAAAAGGTAATGAGAACACACAGGGCAATTAAAAAGCAAAATGTTTAATTGTCTGTGCACAAGCAGGTAGAACTCCCTCATAGAACACAAAGGAGAAGGAGACATGCAGAACTCCAGGATTTTAACTTATGTGAGCTTCTGAGCTTTGTTGGACTTCAAGGCAGCCCAAAGTCATTGATAACCCAAGCATCTGTTTATAAGAAAATATCCTTGCTTTCATTATAAAATTGCTGATTGTTGAAAATTTACTCCAGATGGTGGCCATCATGATACTTTCACTCCAGTGGGCAAAAGAGGAACAGATGATCACCTCCAGGACTCATATTAAATGGAGTAATGCACCTACTAGCATAGGGCTATTGGTGTCTTTATTAACCTTCCCCCAAGGCCTAGTCTAATTTTTCACCAGTCTAATGCTGCACTGTTCAAAACCTAACAAATTTGTCAAAAAAAAGTGAGAACAATCTATTTAATATGGTGGTGAATTAATTCCCTAGTCTTTCACCCTGAAAGAACTGATTTCATCTTAGGTGAAATAGCTTTGATGGATCTCATCTAGGACTCCATAAACTCAGCAATGTACTATGTGATGATGGATTGAGAAAGTTGGAAATGGCAGATGAAAGGAATCTTACATGAGGAGCTATCTGGAACATTTCAACAAAATATATTTTCATTAAAATATATGATTTCACTGAAGCCAAAACGTTTCATAGAGATTTGTCAGTTTTGATTATGTTTTCAATAGGAAATGTGCCTGAGGTCCAATGCTCTCTGATCATTTATGACCAGAGGCAGAGAGAGAAAAAAGGATAGAGGAAGAGTAAAAAATCTACCTTTTACCCAAAAAGGTAAGTTTTGACACAATTTCATTTCATCAAAGCATTCATAATATAGTGTTTACATTCACATTTTAAACCCATGAAAGTTGTTATGGAATTACCTGCCTCTGGACAGCTGCATTTAACATAGTAAAAGGACAAGATATTTTTTGTTTGCGTTCTTGACCCTTTTCCAGAGAGCTTACAGCTTTCTGTGACAAAAACTGGACAAGTCTGTTTGAGAAAAACTAATAATACTAAACTAATTTTAAATAATTCCCCTTTCAGAACACAACTGTTCTGTACTGTGTTTAGCATAATGCATTTTGTACTAAGAAAATATGAAGGCAACCTGCTGTTTCTTTACAAGAAAATTGGTCCCTACCTATAAATTATTCTACACTGTGAAGCAAACAGTTTGCTTTTATCTAGAGATATGTGGGCAGCCTTGCAAAATGTCTATGGATAATTTGAAAAAGCTGCTTTTAGTGACCTAAATGACTAAACATTGCTTCTGTGGAGACAACATCGTGACACATTTTAAATGTGTTACATGGTGCTACATCATTGATGAGATTCTGCATGATGTCACATTACCTTGTGGGGTATCATTCATTTAAAGTCTTAAGCAAATGAGCATGGACTGCCATGTTCTTAGCTTTCCTATCTGTAGTATATGGCCCAGGGAGAAAATATGGCACTAGCTGACCCCCAACCTGTTAGGCACCTAAACAAAGCTGAAAGTGTAAGTTCATCTTTCCAACAAAGCAGATGGAGATCTCTTCTTCCCCTTGTAATGTTACTTAGCATGTTGCTCCTTCACAGTGCTAAGAACTACTCCATAAACACTGCTAAGGAGCTATCAAGATAGATTAATAAAGTTGTATGCACCTTCAGAGAACACGTTATATATTGTGTAGTCACTATGGGACCACTGAACAAAAGATATTCACCAGTTAGAGAACAAATCTTGCTTATATGACACAGCCTCTGTAACAGGCAAAGAGAAGGTTATCAAGCAAATTTTTAAAATCTTTGCCATCAGATAGCCAGTTAACAAAAAAAGGGGAAAGATATTAAAATGATGATTGAAGAATGTCCAGCTAAGCCTCTGAAATCCCTGCTCAGCTAAATAGCAGAATTATTTATCAGTGTACAATATCTCATCATCAGTAGTGCCTGACAAGGGTCTGGGGATCTGGATTTGTTATCTTTTCCCAGTGATCCAATTACATTTTTCTGTATGCACAGGTGGAGAAAGTGCAATATTCTCACTACTCCAGGAATGACACTAGAGCACTTCATGCAGGAAACACCTTGCACTCCCATGTATCATCAGAATAAAAAAAAAAAAATTATTTTATAGCAATCTATAAAACATTAAAGATACAGCAGTAATTATTTTATAGCAGTACAAAAACATCCAGCATGTGGTTGCATTCTCGCAAAATCCACTGTTTACCTGGACACCAGTTAAAATTAGTGATTTCCCTTAAAAATCACTTCCCTTAGAGTACAGAGAAGAAAGAAACACCAGAGGTTGTGCGGGAGAATAGTTTAGCAATGATATGGACCATTTCAGGATTGATTGATTGATTGATTGATTTCCCCAGTTGATTTTGTTTAGTTTTGCCATTTATTTTTTGAACATTTTCATTCAGGATTCCAGTAACTCTGTATGATAATAACTGTTTTCACTGAGAGGGTCCTGTTGACCCTTTTTGGTATGTGCCCTCTTTGGCACATATCCAAAGAACATACACATCTGAAGAACAAAACAATTGAGGAAAATATGATACGTGGTTAGATTGAAGAATTTGTTCGGTGCAATGGAGATGTGAATCCCCAAGTCCTGATTATGACAGATACCAAACTTTCTTGGCACTTCGCTCTGGTTTGTTTCTCCTTTGGTGCTAGACAACACTACCTTTTCCTAGCAGTCATTCAGATTTCCAATTTAACTCCAAAGTTCTTTGAGAGAGGGAGGCTGCACGGGACTACAGATCACTTAACACAGGGCCGCTTCAGTTTCAGGCACAAGCAGAAATTAGAACAAGCTAGAAATAGTGAATAGACATTTCTAACCCAATGATTATCAGTTGTGGAATTAAAACCACAAGAAGATCATGAAAGGCCTTAAGGGATCACAAAGTAATAAATAAAAGCAGTGTCAGCCAGCAAGAGCACTGCTCCTGCAGGATGCAGGAGTACAGATTACATGTTTAAACACTGGCTGCAACAGTTTACATCAACCAAGGAACTACTAGCTGCCTTTAATTTCTGGCAGCAGCTCAGTTCCCTGGGGAGGAAAAGAGAGAGCAGAAGAAGAAATGGTGTTTACATCTGCAGCTATGATTAAAGTCACTTCTCAGTCTTCCTCCTGCTCTACTCTTTCCTTGAAGAAGCAGAGATGCTGCCAACACAGGGGGTGCACAAAGACAAAGCAGAGCCAAATGGACATCACATTTCCAGAAGCTGGAAATGCGCTGCTCCAGCCAATTTTTCTTTTGCCCCATGCTGATGCCTGGAGGACAGAATATTTTTGTGTAAATAGTTTCACATGCTACACAGTATCGCAAGTCTTCTGACCATGAAAGCAGTAATGACAATAAGTCTAATTTTCTCCATAAAGTGACAAGAAAGAGCTTGCTATCTGTGTGTGTTTATGAAGAAGCAGCTTGCAGCAGAATAATAACAAACCCTGGTATTTGGTCGTAAAGTTTCTGTCATTGTATTTTCTCAATAACTGCTCTAAAACTTTCTTTAAAGTGCTCTCCTAAGCTTATTTCACTTAGGAAGTTCAAAGCCTTCATGTTGAATGAATCTTGACAAAGACAGAAGAGAGTACAGAAAGAAATTCAGCTTTGCTTTTCCACTTCTCCCCTTTGCCTTTGAGATCTGTGTGTGGTTGCATCAGTGAGATCAAAAATTGCCAGCAGGCCCACTAACAACACCTACCAGCAGTACAGAAAAAAAAATAGTCCTCTACTATTAATGCTTCACAGTGGGTGATCTTTAGCCCTGTGCAGACAGCCAACAAGAGACTCGTGCACCACTTAAACTCTCCTAATAGCTTTTAAGTGGGTCCTAAGAGGTGCAGAAGCCTGGAGCTGGCCTTCAGCCCAAAAGCAAATTCCATCTGACATGTGCCAAAGCATTTCAGGCAACGGACTCCTTATCAATATGTGTCCTTGTGCTACTTTTCAGCACAGTTGTTATTGCAAGGAATCACAGCAGTATTCTTATCAGCATTTTGTGCTTATACAAAACTAGACATCTCAAATGAGTTCAGGAAGGCAGAGGAGGCACAATAAAATCTGAGAGAGGGCCAGAGGGAGAAATATTTAAAAAAAAAAAAATGATATAGAGTATTAAGCTATTCTACAGGCAGCAAAATATGCCTACTCAAAAATGCAATTATTGTTTTCTTCTGTTTGCAGAGCACTCTATCTATTCAGGTCACTGCATGAATCAAATAAGAAGACACTCTTTTATGTTTTCTACGTAGACCTCTGGGTACTTTCAGTGGACCTCATATGATGATCTGCTAAGGGATTTAGAGGTTTGGTGATGTTTTTTTTCTTGGACCAAAAACTGAGGTAGGTCCCTAACACAAGCATCTCTGTAAGCATGGGAAATATTGGGTCTTGACCTATATCTGCACCAAAATTTTAGATACTGGAGGCACAGGTTCTTTATACTTTTTTTAATAAAGTGTTTGTTGCAACCCACTGATGTAGGGTGTAAAGCCAGTGTTAACTTTACATCCAATCCATGTTTTTTTCAGCAATTTTACCTCTGCTAGTCTGTTCTGACCTCTACACAATCCTTTTGTATAGGGGGCTGTAAGATGATGGAACTAAAATGCAGATCAACTTTGATTTGACCAGAAAAATATTCCTGTTGCATACATACAAAATAGCAGGCATAGGCTTACACCTTCCTGTTCTATTTCATATTGGATGCATAAATGAAGATGTGGAAAGATACCCATGGAGCAGATGAGGGGAGAAAAAAAAAAACAAACCACCAAAAAAAAAAACCCACACCCAAAAAACCCCACCAAGCCAAAAAAACCCCAACCCAAAACAAATTCTCCACTTTATGGATAGATGAATGGCAGCAGGGCCTGTAAGTAGCCTGGAAAAGGGATTTTGAGAATTGCATTAGCTGCAGATGTTACTCTGATTGCACAAAAGATTTTTCTCATAGCGCAAAGCCGTTCTTACTCCACCTCTGTCTTTGGGTTACTGTGTCTGTGTTGTGTTTCTCAGGACATAATATGGCCCAGACAACAGAAATGGCACTGAGGATTAGAATAAATAGGAAGGGGGGAAATCACCCGAGCATTCACACACACACCCCTCCCTTGACTTCAGGTTTGGCAGGAATTTATCAGATGTTTCACTCCAGATCTATCTAGACCTCTCTGACCCTTTGTAGTAAATAGCTGACCTTAATTCAAAAAGTGATGTGAAATACTAAAGGACAAAGAATGAACAGTTGCAGCTATTTCAGAGAATAACAGACTTACTAACTCCTAAGAGCTTGAATGAGCTCAGCCCACAGCAGTGGGGTTTGTTTACTGTATCATGTGATTTTAGAAATCCTTTTCTTGCTAGTTCAATCAAAATGAACTGCATTTCCTAATACCACACATCCTGAGAGATACTGCCACATGCTCTATCCAAACACAGGCTTAAACTAACCCACCCTGGCAGCAATTATCTTCAAGGCTTTTGAGCCTCTTGGGAGATATTGCCCTCCTCTGTTCCAGTGAAGCAGAAAACCATCTTGTATTCGAGAGAAAAAAAATCTGTTTCCACATTCACTGCAGAAATTTTAAGCATTAATCCTCTTTCCCCCAAAAAAATCTACTCAGATCTTGTGTGTATATTGTGTATATTGTGTATATGATTGAGAAAGGCTTACCAAAGCAATAGTGTTCATTATTATTACTAAAAGCCAATTACTTTTGAAGCACAGATAAGGACTGACTAAGCATTGAATGTTTAAACACATTCACTGGCTGTTCTGGTCACTTTTTGAGTCCACTTCGCACAAATCATTGAGATACAGTATAACAAAAGGAAATTTGAGATTATTTGCATAGGTAACTGTGCAAATTAACTGTTAATTCACAGGCACCAGTCCTGACCTGGGAAGCTCCTGAATCCCACTGTCCAACGGTAAGTACAAAATTAGGAAAATTTCTGTAAGAAAATCATATTTCTAATTCCAAGAGCCACTGAGATTTATTAAAATTAGTAAGATATATGTTTAAAACAGATAATACAAAATACTCCTTTGCATAGCAGATGGAGAAGTGAAACTGGCTACCACAGGTGTCTCTGGAGCAGACAGTTCTGACAGGTTCAAAAAAGGATTCAACAATTTTGTGGTCTTTAAACAGGTTCCCTCAAAAAGAAGAGAAAGGGATGCACCCTCTAATATGCCTAGTTCCACTCTTTCGGGTGCTGCTGAGTGTAGGGGGGCATAGGGAATGGATGGCAAAAAACAACTCCAACAGCTTCTTGTCTTTGCTGGGGACAAAACTCTGAGCTAGGTGGACTACTGGTCTCTTTCAATTGGGAACTTCTTATGTTTTAATGAGTCACACTTTATGGTCAGAACTAGGGACTGAGCACAACAGCAGAAATGTAGCATGCACAGACCTGTCCATTACGCTTGCAGAGTATTTGAGTCTGAAATTAAATATGGTGCCATTCTGTAATGTATCTGATAGCTTAAAAGTCATTGACACAGCTCAAATTCTGTATTTTGAAACTGGATAGCTGCTAAAGACCACAAAAATAATATTAAATCTAAACGGAGCAAATAAAGTCATCTCAATCTATTATTTACTCCTGAGCATTTTAGATGCAACAAATAGGAAAAGGGAGAAGACTGCTTTATTCTGCTTTTGAGGCCACAGGTTTTTAAAGTGAGAACACAAAATGGTAAAATGATGATACAAAAATGCGCTTCCAGGGCTACAGTAAGTTCTAGTTCCCTAAATACCAATGTTCTGCTTTAGCTTTAGAGGACTGGAAACTTTATAGAGTGATGTAGTGACCACAAAAGGAACTGAAACATATCATCATGTTTTGGACTCTTCTCTTCAATGACCTCTGAACTTTTCCTGTAGAGGAAAACCCAAGCCACAATGTCTGTATATAGAATTGCACTGCCTTAAAGCTCAGACTGTTTTGAATCTAGAGTTTCAGTTTGAACACATCTGTAATTTTTATTTCTCTAAGATTTGCAGAAACATTATTATTTTTTTCAATTCAATTTCTATGATATAGATGGCCTCTTTCTTCTCAGACTCCTGCTCAGACTTTGGTGAAAGAGGTCACTAGAGCAGCCACTATATAAAGTCTATATAAAGTCTGTGAACTTGCTGGAGTGTCTTTTCCTCTGACTGCTGGGAAGATTGTCAGAGTCCTTTGTAAGGAGGACTTACTTGTTCACTAGCTCACTTCATCTGCTTTGAGATAAGATATTTTGAAAAAGCCTCATCTTTCACTAGCCTATAGAATCCGTGACTTTGTGCTTCAATGTAAAGAGAGTTTAGCAAAAAAGTTAGCTCTTTCTAAATTTGATACTTTTCAAGAATAAAATTTCAGAATAAATATAGTGATAAAAAGAAGTAAAAGCAGATGGTGTCCACACCTTTGCTTCTTCTGATCCTGCACTGAATTTCATCCCATCACCACCAGTAATATCTCAGCACTCATCCTGATCAATCCTTCTCCCCTTTTGGTGGATGAACACTTCAAAGATTTCCACTCCTGTCATTGTTAAACTAAGTAATAACAGTAATTTTTAAAAATCTGTTTTCTAATCAATCACTTTTTTCTGCTATTTGAATGTGCTAAAATAAATAAATTAAATTCCAGAGATGGTCTCTTGACGTCTATGCTACTGGCAGTCAGTAAATGCTTGGTAACAGCAAACAAATCACAAGTGAAGATTTCCTTTCCATGCTGGTTTTGCATTTTCTCTCTGAGAGAGTCAGCTCAGCTTTTGCATCAGCTACTGCAGGACATAGTGAACATGATCTTACAGTGTTAACACAGGCATGTAGGCTCAAACACTGCTTTGTTGCTAGAGGATAATTATATCCCACGATCTGTTGGGCACAGTCATATGTGTCATCGTATACATCATTATTCACCTTCTGATCATCCTTTCTAATCCAGACTAGTCAGTAGTGTCCAGTGATCAGTCATTAGAATGGGTGATAAGTATGGTGAAAAATGAGGTGGTAATTTAAGCTATTCCTTAGAAGAGACAGAGTCTGAAACGGTGTGAGGAGGAGGCAGTTGCATGCATGATTGTCATATTTCTCCTTCCTGACTTCAGCACCAAAACTTTGATTAATTATTGAGCTAGGAGCAGCCAGGCATACCCCTAAAAGGGGTGCTTGGAGACACTGCTGTGACTCTACTAACAGAAAAAACTCTACTCTTCAGGCTGTCTTGTAGACACTTTTTTCTCTGACAAGCTCTTAGGGTGAAAACAGAAGTAGATGAACACTGGATTGAAAATGAGACCATTCTTCTAATTTATGGCAAGTAGATTACCCCGGCACCCAGAGAAGCTCTAAATGGTGTTGTTTAACTGATTAAATAATTTATTTTTCTAAGAAATGCTGTGGTCCCCTGGGCAGCCATCAGCATTCCCATTTGCAAGCACTATTCACATCCCTGTAATCATAAAGTCTTGCATCTCAGGGAAGAAAAGCTCAAGTTCTTCCAGACCCATTGTTTCCAGAAGGAGCCATAAAAGAAATGCCAAGTATCATAAGATTCACAATAAAATCAGAACTAGCAAGGTTGCAAGTCAGAACCTAAAATCAGGCATAAAACCAGTTGATATGTTTCTTAAACTCAATGTGAGCATTAAGTAAGTATGACTGATTAATTTAATTATCCCACCTGGCTTCCCACTTGAATATTTATGTTTATGACAACTCTATCTCTCCTGAGCATAATAGAAGGTAAATTGAAGACAAGCACCTGAAAACAGCATTCTTCATCAAGTTGCGTAGGTAGGCTGTCCCAGATATCTCACTACAAAGGTGATGAAAGAAAAAACAAGATAGTGTGCTCTGCTGACTTGTGTTCAGCCGGCACAGAAACAGGGTTTGTGGCATTACCACAGGCTTCATTGAGCCAGTGTCACAGTAGAAACGAAGGAAATTTTCCTTTTCTGATACTTTTGTTTTATACTTGTCAGGTTGTGGATTTCCATCTTCAAATTAAGGAGTCAAAATGCCAGGCCTCATATGTTCATGTGCTGGCTTTGTGAAGGTGTTTTTTGGTAATACAAGGTACAGCTAATTATATCCGACCCAGCACTCATTTACAGGTGTCAGTTTGGGGTTTGAGAGCTCTGCCTTGGAAAGGCAACGCTGACCATGTTTCTGACCAGATGGCTGCCAGCAGGAGATGGACTAATTCCCTGGTTCGTTTGTGTGTTATGGGAATGTGGGACTGGGACTGACCTCCCGGGTCATGGAGTCCAGACCCCTGCTATGGCAGGCAGCCCTGTCACTGAAAGTTAATACATTAGCTAGGAGCTGATGTATGGTTTGTTCTTCCTGCTGTGGATCCTTTCGTGGCCCTTCCTGTTTTCTCCTGGGAGATAAGGCCTTACACTTCAGCTGCTTTTGTTCCCAAGGTTAGCTAACAATCCCTTGCAAAATCACGGCATGACAAGCATTATTAGACTCCTCCTGGAATTCAAAAAGCATTTTTATTTTTCATTTAGATTGAGAAACTGAGACACCACAGCTAGGTGTTTTGGGTTCGGCTGTGGACTGCATACAGCCTTGCGGTAGAATACAGGAATTACAGAAAACCTTTAGTATTCTCAAAGGAAACTGCTCTGGCAGAGCCAATATCAAAACAACCCAAACTTTCCCTAGAAATGCAGGATAAGACCCAGCATATATGATATAAGGGAGTAAGGCCAAGGGTTTTAGGATCTTACATAACTGTGCTTCATTGGAAGGTTATTTTGAGCTTCCTTCAGGAGGCCTTCTTGCACCCTTGGAGCAGCCCAGAATGAGGACAACTCAAAGTGTGTCTTAAGTCTCCCTTGGCCTTTGGGGCTGGTGTTGCAACTCTAAAAAAGGCAATGCTAGATCTTCCTCAGAGTTAAATAAAGTTGCTTAAGGGCTGCAAAGTGAGACGGGAGCACAAATAAAATTAAAAGTTACAAGTTCCTGTCTCCTAGTCTGCATTCAATCAATGAAACCACATGTTCCCCCTGCTTAGACATCCAGCTTTGAAGATGTGGCCCTTAATGGCCTGAGGTTTGACTGTTCCAGCTTTGTTATTTTGGCTTGTTTTTTTTTCCCTTCAGCCTTTACTACCAACCTCAGGCAGAGTCATTCAATGCAAGTATAGGGAAGAAGACTGGTGTCACAGTGGGGAACTCAATTTAATGAAAGCACTTGCAGAAATTCTTTGGTTTATTGAAAGCATGTAAATGGACAGTATGATTTACAAGGTTACAAGGAAACAAGTACACAGCTTCCCCTGATGCTGTGGTTAAGACAGCGTGGAAACTATTGTGCTGTGTGACAGAACAGCACAAACACACACAGCTGAAAGCCACAGCAACCATTCAAATCTGTCTTTGTTTTAAGTACCAAATATTAATGTGACCATGCTGGTTTTACCTTGTCTCTCTGACAGTGGGTGACAAAAGTCCCTTTAAATGTTGAAAAATTGCAAGTATGCCTTTTCTGAATTGCAGAGGGAATTTGGTTTTGTGGGTTTTGAGTGGCACTGCAGAGCCAAAGCCAAAAAGAATAGCTGCGTATACTCTATCATCTATGCACAGTAGAAAGCAAATATAAACCTGGGATATGGAGACCCACATGAATTAAAGTGCCTAAATTTTATGGCATCTGGGTTTTAATGTAGCCTGAATGAGAAATGGTAGAATTCATGGTAGATATTTTACTTCATGCGGAAAATATGCATCTCATGGTGGTAATGCCAGGATACTCCACACAGGCAGATTAATCCCATCTCTTGATTCACCAACATCACATGGACAACTTTGTGCCAAAAATAATCTTTGTGTCTTTCATCACTTCTTCCACTTCTATTGACATAAGATTAAATGAGCCATCTTAATCTTCAAAATGAGACAAACTGCAATACCTAACTGAAAATATCACCTCTTATTCTGTTCCTGGAGTGCTCTTGATTAAAATACCATTATTTGCTAAAATATATTAATTATTTGGAATTACACAATAAAATATTCTGCAAATTACAGCAATGACATGGATTATTATTGAAAGTGTCATTATTTGCAGTTGGTCACATTAGTCATATGAAGAGCTTCTGTTTTCATGTTCAATACTCATAACTCCTATGATTGATTATCTGGTGGAAAGGTTCATAGAAAGATATATAAGACAAACTCAACACAACAGCTTACAATTCACTTTTCAAAGCCTTCTCAAAACTCATACAAATGTGCCCAAACACCAAGGAAAAAAAAAAAAAAAAGAATACAAATGCATCTCTCCAATTTTCAGGAATTTCTGCTTCCAGGGCCAAATTCTGTGTTGATGAAAACAAGCCATTTTATTGTGCTTGTCTGGCAAAGAACATAATGTACAATATTTTGACATTTCAAACCAAAGTCTGACTAAGGGATTACACAGACACTTTAAGAAAGTAAAAAGGAGCTGTACAATTCTCAGCACCTCACAAAGGTTTTTTTCAGGCTCACTTCTAAACTTACCTAAGATTTGTGAAGAAATATTTATTTTTTAAAACTGATGCCACAATCTGGTAATGAAATTTGAGAATGTGAATGTTCTTCCTCTCTTAAAAAACAAATCAAAAAAGCCCCCGTTCTGACTTTCTCTCCAATGTTCTATGCTAATATGTTAGAATAACTTCTAGTCCTGTATGCTTTCTCAAAAAAAAAAAAAAAAAATTTATTAGTAGAGTACAAAACAGACTTTACTGTGAATTATGGTTATTTTATTGGCTAATTTTAAATATTCAAGTTCTATAATACTTCCCATATTTATTTTATATCTTTGTGGGTAAGACAGGGCCAGAAATGAATAAAACTGGTAAAAGAAGGTGGTCTATAATAAAAGCACAATTTTGAGAAAGTAGTACAAAATCACAGTCATGGATTCCTTTCCCATGTATGAAGTTTAGTGGCTCTGATTCTATTCTGCTGCCTTTGAAGTCAATGGAAAATTTCCCATTAGTTTCAGTTGGCCCTTTGTTTTCTTTTCAGAAGTACTTTTTAAAGTTTCCCATTTCCAAGTTCCCATGATTTAACCTTGGGTGTGATCTTGAAAGAATTTTTATGCACATGAGTAGACAGAGTTACTGCAGTCAATGAACCTGGAGGGCTGGACCAAACATCACCAGTTATAGTGCCATATTCTGTTAACTGCATGAAATGCCAATCACATCACTTGATTTCTCCATCCCACGTTATAATTCAAGATAAACAGTTCTGCAGCTTATGCAATAGTTATATTGCTAACAATGGCAGCTCACTAGAAAAACACAGTTAATACTTTGTGGAACGACAATGACATAAAACTGCAACAGAGTACTTTCAGTAGATTAAGAAAAAAGCAAAAAGGTAATTTTCTCCAAGTTTCTGGGGACTGTTTTGAATGACATTAAGTGTAATAGGCTTGAGAGCAATATTTTGAAGAAAGTATCTGAAACTTTGTTTTACATAAAGTCAATTGATTCAGGCATGCAATTATTGCTGCATCAAGGGATTTTTTTTTAAGACCTGAATAACAAACAAGATAATGGGCTCCATCACTTTCATAGGATATTTAAGTGTCTAATTCACTTTTCAAAATGAAAATTTATCCCAAATTTTCACCTGGTGATACAATGCACCATCACACACTGTGTGAAATCTAGCAGCCATGGTTTGATTTAGTTTGAAGTAAAGATAAAAACACCATTGCATGTTACAACAGATTTGCTAATGATCGTCGGCCAAAACTTTAACTTATTCCAGGCATTGATGTTTTTTACTTTTATCTTCACATCTTTCCGCAAAAACAGTGTTATTTTATTTGCTGACAGTTAAATTTTCTAATGTGCTTTTTCTTCTTCTTCTTTTCCAACCTCCCTTCCCCATTTTAACAAAAATATCATGGGTACCCGTGAAATGCCGACGAAGAACTCAAACCGAATGATGTACTAGATATTCTTTCATCTATTCTGTAAAAATTAACTAAGTTCACATACACACCCACAGACAGACACACACACATCTATTTCCACCATTTCTTTTCCTTTCTTCTGGACATTTGTTCTACATTCTTTCTTCCTCAACTTCCCACTCCTCAAGGTGAAGCACAAACTGGCTTCTGACTGCTGTTCCCACCCTCCTGTGACTTACATGAATTAAACAGCATCCGGATTTTTGAAAGGACTGTATTTGGTTGGAAACTGAATACTTCTTTGATTCTTCATTGTTCAAAACAGAATTTCTAAGGGTTTGGACTTTTTTTTCCCCCTCTTAAATATCAAAGTAATTGAGCCTCCAGCAGCTTCAAATAAGTTCCCCTTAGATTTGTGAACTGAACTTTTTGTTTCCTTTAGTGTGCTGATATTTTTCCAAAATAGCATCAATGAAAACACCATAGAAAATAAATCCATTTTTCTTGAAAGAGGTCTTCTATGCTAAATAAATGGATTTAAGGATGTCCAGGCTCTGTCCATAGGAAATAATAAGAACATTTAACATTTACAGTAAATGTAGTTTTCTGCTAAATGACTTTTCATCTCTCAAATATAGAAGAAACATGAAGCAATGAAGCTCCAGTTCAACAGAAAACCAGCAAATGGATAATTTAGAAAACAATGAACATCAGAAAACCTGTAAAACCCCAGACATGCAGCTACGCCAGTTCATTAAGTTCAGTCTAACTTTATTTCAGCTGTAACTACAATAATATCCAGCAGACACCCCCCTGATGTGCCGAATGTGCAAAGAATCTCTTGACCTACTGATTTTAATAAAACACTTGTTTCAAATGCCTTTTTTTAAATTGAATTTCTGGGTTTGGGGATGCTAGGTACCAAAGAAGGAGCACTGGATATCCAGGAAGCTGGCACTACATAAGTGAATATATTTGCTTATAATAAGTTGACCACAGAAAATATTAAAATTACTATTGAACATTGTTAAGTGATAAATTTTTGGGAAAAGATTGCAGAAGGGATGTTCAGGAATCAGGAATAAAAAAGGGGTCAATGACTCAAAGATTATAGAAAGAACAAATCATGAAACATCTTCTGTGGTTAAAAGTAAATTATCAACAAGTAGGCTTCCTGACACAACTGTGATTGGGACCACTGGAAAAATATCTAAACCAGAGAAAATTAATTGTACATTAATAAAGCCTCTAACCAGAATGGACAAATTCTAGATATAAACAACATAAACTTGTGAAAAGAGTCCTGGATTATCTAGTACATTACGACCTCCAGGGCTTCAAAGAGATTAAATAAATTTCTTGATTGCACTATATTTGTTTCAGGGCTTTGATGGAGTCTTATGGGAGAGTAAAATATATTTGTCCACCTGCCTGATGAATAATTTAGGGTTTGGGACATTTTCCTCCATGGGCTGCTGGCCAACACTTGCAAAAGGGAGAGAGAGTGGATGTACCTTGTCCTCTTTTCCGTGGCACTGTACTCCTGTGTTTCTAGCAGCAGCAGTCTGTCAAATGCACTCTTGGTATGACTGAAAACCATGCTTAACGTTAAAGTGATTGTCAGGATTAAAAGCAAATGTTTTCTCACTGCTAATTGTTCTTGGAGAGAGGACATTATTTGTTGTCCTACCTGGTATGGGTAATGTTCCACTTCCTAAGCTCACGTGGAAGTTCTCCTTAATAAATTCACGATTATTCTTCGTGAATAATCTTCTTCATTCTCTTTAATAAATTCATTCTCTTTATTAAATTCTTTAATTAATCCTATGTTATCTCTACTGCCAGAATTTTTTTTACTTCTCATCTTAAACTGGGCTTTAAAATTTGTTTTCTGGATTGTAGCATATGATAGTCAACAAAGCAAATGATATGAACTAAATATTGAATGATTGCAAGGCTCCTTCCAATATATTTCTACCAACACTAAGGATACTGCTGCAGAATCAGTATTCTCATCACATCTCTACTGAACATACAAGGCGTACAATGCTGCCACAATGGGTTTGCAAATCCCACGTTCTCAGATGATCTATGCTCAGATGATCTCTGCTCTACGATAATGCCTGCTCTGTTGCTTTAAGGTAGCTCTGGTACTTGCAAAATTTAGAGGCACTTCAGATTGCTCTAAACCATTCTGGCTGGTAGCAGCCCCTGCACAGCCATTTGCCATCTGAGAGCAATTGTAAGCAGATGCCAAGCGGTTGCCTCCAGTAAACGGTTGGCTCTGGCCCATTTGACCCCTAGGATAACCCATTTTTTGTGGCCAGACTAGTGACAGAATTGTCAACCGGGAATAAGCAGTACTGCTTATTCTTCTACTTTGTTCTGCCAGAGCAACGCTGAATTGCAAGACAAGTTCTGAACATTTCTCTACAGCTAAGCAATATATGCATAAAAAATTATTGAAGTATTTAGTGTTTTGCAAATGAAGAACTGCTCAAAGGATGCTATGTAGGTGTCTAGAAATTAATCTTGATGACTATGCAGACTGTTTCCCCAAAGACAATGAAAAGGGAGCTTTCTTTTTCCCACTTTTTTTTTTGTTTGTTTTGTTTTCTTTTTTCCCCATAAGAACAAGTGATGGGACTAGTGATGAGTGTACCTGGGGTCTGGTTCATGTGAGTCTCCTAGGAGGGACGATGCAGTACTGGCAGCTTCTTCCTAGCCCGTGAATCTTGCTGAGTGAGATTTACTCTCACCTCTTGGTCACTGAGACTCTTCAGCTGTCCCGTTGCTAGAACAGTGCAGGAGCTCCTGTCTCACTTCCTTCACTGACAGTGTCAGCAGAACAGGATGAAGCCATATGTCACATGAGGGGGTTTATGTGGAGGGCTCAAGTACGTCCCCAGTCTCAGTGATGGGGTGTTCAGCACACCTGCCTCCTCTTGGACTAATGGGGAGGAAAGGATATATGTATATAAGACTCTGGTCTTCATCCCCACTCCAACTATTGTGGACAGTGTCAAAAATGAAGAATGTTCTAATAACATTGCCAGCAGCTTCTGATTAGATTGGAGAAGGTTTAGTCTGTCTAAGAATACTGACTATAGACTCACAAGCAAGAGAACAGAGATGACAATGTTTAACACTTTGCATTACAAGAAAATCAGAAATTGAAATGTTTGGGACAAAGCCATGTGGCCTATTTCTTGACTAATATCAGATGTCTGCTGTAAATAAGACTGATGTGAAAATTTCTCAAAGAAGAGCTCTAAGTGATCCTTTGTAAAGGAATTGATAGCCAACCTAAATACAGAATTTGCAATTAGGTTCCACTGTAATTATTGAGTCAAAACCCAGATGGGAATAATAGACTTGAAAAAATAAAATTCTCTAATTCTATTTAACAAAATGTTAGAGGCAACTAATACTAGGACTACATCCCAAAAGCAATTGTTTGAATATTTTAATCAAGTTCCCTGTTTTCAATCATATAATCATAACAAGGTTAACATCTAAGTGTTTTCTAAATGACAAATTACTATTCCTACCATTTAGAGACAATGATTATACAAAGAAAATACGATTTTAATCTCAGGAATGACCGTCAAAAATTAATGAAACTTAGAGGTACAGCAGTCAAGCTCTGGGTGAGATCAGGAAGTTTTTCAGACCAAGCACTGTTAGTGCACACATCATAGTGACACTTGATTTACATGCCTTTTTACATTTAAAAGCAAGTTGTAACCCAAGCAAGTCACTAAAATTTTCTGTAGGGTAGATAAATATTGTAGACAAACTAGTTGAAGCAGAAAACTGAAGACCTGTATTTTGGAGATTCTGAGCAATCACAGGTAGCTTGATTTCTAATAGGATTTTAGATGCTTTGTAATACCCTGGTTATTTATTTTTCAGCAGTGTGTATTTTCAGGTGAAAAATCCTGAATCGATGACTTTGAAAAGGCTGTATTGTTATCATTAGATTTTTAATTGCAAATTGCATTTTAAAAATATTCAGATATGGCTGATATTTTCATTGTTCATACAAACTAGCATCTTCCGATTGCTGACCTGGGACCAGACAACTCTGAGGGTTGATTCCATCCAGTTTCACACCTTTTCTCACAAGGAATAGACAATCCGTTACTGCACCTCCACTTTGGCAGGTTCCTACAGCCCACCATGGCTCTTTGGAGCCAAGAAGGGTGAAAAGGTGTATCTAGATGTCATAGAATCATAGAAAGGTTTTGGTTGTAATGGACCTCAGAGACCATCTAGTTCCAATCCCTCTGCCATGGGCAGGGACACCCTCCACAAGACCAGGTAGCCCATCCAACCTGGCCTCAAACTCTTCCGGGGATGTGGTCTCCACAGCTTTTCTGGACAACCCGTTCCAGTGCCTCACCACCCTCACAGTAACGAAAAATTCTTAAGGCTGAAGTGAGATGCCTTGGAAAATCTCAGAAGTTCTACTTGTCATTAGTATTAAAGAAGAAAACATCTCTTAAAATTATAAAATTCAACGTAGTTCTCATTTTCTCTGATTTTGGGGGGAGACAAATAGAAAATAACCAGGATTTAGAGCTAGGACAGTGCAGATTTGCCTCAGAGCAGTAGGGGTCAAATACAATTAGCCCTAGCTTCCACATCAAAGTCAGACAAATCTGTAATAGTTTCTGCATGACCTGCTCCTAGTTTCAGCCTGTAAAAGTTTATATTGGAAATACTGTCCTGAAAAGAACACAGATCATAGACGTGGTATTAGATTAAGGTAATCATGAGGAATTATTTGGTTGAAAAACTTGAAAATTGAACACAAGATTCCTGAAACTTTGGCATATTATTTCATATCAATCTCAGCTTGTACCCAACACTTGTGGCCAGCTGATGGCAGTTCTGTATGAAATAAATAATTAAATTTCAACACAGTTATCACTGCGCAGGTGTGCACAGCAAAAATCAGAGTTCCCATTTGCAATAACTGGTCCCTTGTGAGGCCAAAAAACCAAACAAGCACGGAGATGAAATTATCCACTAATTCACTGAAAGATCCTCTGGGCTAAGTTGAGGGATAGAGTGAGAAAATATGTATGTGTAAAAGGAGGATAAAAGCATGGCTTGTGCTTCCATAGTGCTTATGCTGTGTTTCTTCCATGAATAACCATAGACTTTCATTGTCTAAGGCTTTCAGTCTGATAAACCAGCACTACAATAATTAATCATTTAAATTAGCAAAAATAAATCTTTTCTACTTACTAAAATGACAAGATGGGTAAATACAGAACAATCTATCGGCATGTTAGTATATTTTCTACTCTGTACTGAAATGAGAAGCCATTTAAATGTCTTTATTCTTATCCTTCTTAATACAGTATCAGAGAAAAATTAATCACAGTCATATCACCTTTCACCAAAAAAGTGAAGGGAAAGATTTCCCTATGCCTCACACAGATTTATGTACAATCTCCATTAACATTAGTGAGAGCCTTTGGCTAAATTCCCAAACCCTGCAGCAGACATCTACCTTTTATAACTTAGGGAAGAATGGAAAAGACAGTGGTGTAAAACCTACAAACATGAAAAAGTACTAAATAGAAAGCAAATAGTAATTGGAATTGCAATAGGGGATAGCAGAAACAGTGCAGAAGTTTGCAGTTTCCAAAGGAATGGAGTGCTTGAATTCCAACAAGGTCCTGAAAATTTAAAAATAGAGCTGGTGTGAAGAGGATTGACAGAAGTCCAAGCAGCTTAGGAAGCTCAGTAGCCTATCATCACCTCCAGAAATAGTGGCATACGCCTCCATGATGGTACATAATGGAAGAAATGGTATTATTTTCCAGGGATGATTCAAAGTGATACTTTATATCTGCATACTGTGTTTTGTTAGTCAGTAATTGGTTTCTTGGAAAGAAATTTTTCTGTCCTTCTTTCAGCAAAGGGAACATGCAAGAAGATATAGGAACAACTCTGTGCTTTTCCAAACAAAAGTCAAAATAGTATTTTAAACCAGATGAGCTCCTGTTATATCTGGATGTATATTAAATATAATTCTATAGCATATAAGTTCATTCTTTCAGTTTTCCTCTGTCTTTTCACACTGTATGTGCACTGAATGAAAATGAGACACATTCAAGGGTGAATATGTCAGTCTTGGCAATGTAAGCTATTGTATCTTATAACAACTTCTGTTCTCTTATCCCACATCTTGTAGGTTAAATCCCATATCAAATCAAACCCTCTACGTGAGAGTAGAATTTGATGTAAACAGAAAGCAAGATTTAATGGAATTATGCCAAGAATATGTTTGGGCCAAACTGTATATTACAGAATTTCTGCCAGTGAATTGCGTGACAGCAGAAAATCTAATAAACTGTTTTACTATGTTATTACCTTTGAATTTAACTGTAGACAAACAAATGTCACAACGCATCATTACTATGCTATGAGGGGGCTGAAAAAAAGTATAGATATTAAATAGCCATTTGAAAGGCAGAAAGGAAGGTGAGTTTAAAGCAGTCTGACACAGTGTGGCTCAAAATCTTCAATATATGCTGTGAGAAAGTATTTTTTATACCTGGAGGATCTGTGCTGCATAGCAGGGTACTCTTGCAGGGCAGAGACGAAAGGAATGAAAGATTTAATTTACCATGTGTTCTAGAAAAAGGTTCAGCTTCTGAAGGAACAGGAATAATCAATTTCAGGCATTAATTTAACATATGAACAATTGTTCTCTAAATTGTGATTAGCGTTTTCATTCTAGGTTAAGAAATTCAGATTTGGTTAACATTTTTGTAATACATTATCTCTGTTGCCTGTTTCCAACAAACATGAAAGACCCTTCTATATTCATTCCAGTCACTACCCACAGCTTGTTTTTCGCTCTCCTTTCAGCTGTGGTGAAGTTAAGAAGTTTATCCACAATTTGAAAATGGACACTGCATACAGTTTGACGCTCTCGCAAACCAAAAAGCCTTGGCTTACTCTGCATCCATTCTAGCTGTCATCTTACTTTGCATTCAGTCATATCCGTAGTTAGAATGTATCTATGAATGAAAAAGTAGCAGAGTAAAATGGCTACCAAAAAAACCCCCAAAACCACCAAAAAACCCCAAGGACTGTGTTTCACAGTAACAGATGTAACCTAAAGGTTGCACGGAATTAGAGGAGAAGGACTGAAATTTAGGATCAATATAGTAAAAGGAGCTATATTAAATGAAATAAAACTCTTTACTGAAATAGCCGAAGAGTACTTCTCCCACTTCCCCATTCAACTCTGCTATTACTGAAATTAATACAGTGAGGTAGGTGAACTTTATCAGGAAATTCTGAAGGATGTCCATTTTAAATATATGGGACCTAATTTATCTTTCACTTACAAATGAAAACTCATAAACTATCATCGTTTATGCCATCATATTGAAAAAGCAATGAGAGTTCTAAAGAAAATCTGAAATCTGTGTCCTAAAATCTGTCTGCAAGAAATACAGTGTATCTGTGTATATGTATGTATGTATATGTGTATATTTTCCTGTGATTTTTTCCCTTCCTTCTAAATCTGATACAGGTTTACCCAGAGAAATGGTGTTGAAGGGGTTAAAGACATAATATTAATGCTATACCACACTGATGTCAGCAATTTATGATGGGATGGTGGGTTCCAGTGCCAGAAGCTATAGCACAGAAGAGAATGTTATTTTAACAGCATGATTCTCTGTGAAAGCCTGTCATGTTTTGTTCTTGAACCTTTGCTAATGTACTAAGGCGACATGCCCAGATAGAAAAGGAATGTTTTTCAGCTGTTACGTGGTGACTATTAATATAGGTACTGCTATACAATAAATAGGCTACTACTCTTTGCCATCATTGTAAATTGACAAAGACATAGAAATCTCTTGGGACACCATTATTTCTAAAGGGTTACATCCTTCATTCCTTATTCAGATGAAACTCTTAATAACTTAGCTCAGGAACAATTTTCCTTTTAAGAATTTTAAGCCCTCGAGACTATCCAGGTACAAATACCATGCTGTGTCAGGCTGCATTCACTGTGACTGACAGGGCATAATGCAACACAAGTCTGAATTTTTCTGCACTGTTGCTCTCATACACCTTTGGTATTTTCCTAACATGCCTGACAATGCCATAGTCAGACCCAGCACAGGTTTAGCAGCAGGAAGACAGAGACGAAATTCTGAACATTATGACTGATTTACCATTATGCCTGACTAATAGCCCTCACAACCCACAGTGAATGAATAAAAAGTTTAGCATTTGTTTAACTCTTCCCAGAATTGCCTTTCTTTCTCCTACCACTTTTCCAAATCATTTACCTGTCTTCCGATGATTTCCTTATTTCTGTTTCAAAACCAAATGCAAGATGAAGAGAAACTTCCTGTATAGTAAAGAGGAGATTTTTTATGTGTGGCATGTGCCCTGTTGCATGTGGTTTCCTTTTGGCTAACAAGTTCTTGCAACATCATCGCCAAAGATTATAGAGCTAATTCCTCAAGGCCCCGTATACAGTTTTACATAGTTGTTCATAGCTTACACGTGTGTTCTTCCAGGCAAATTATCAATAATGCCTGTTCTTGAAAAGATAATTTTGTCTGCACTGTTCATCAAGACAGAAATCTGAGTCACTAAGATGAGCGGATGCACCTTGATCATCCCAGACATCTGGGCCAATCAGGTCGAACGTGGCACTTTGAGGCATCAGGTCATTCACAGCATCAGCTCAGTGAGATGGGAGAGCAAGAAAATTCTGTGGAATCAGCAGAACTTACAAAAAAAAGAAAACCTACAGAGAAATATTTACATCTCTGTATTTGAATTTCCTATATGTCTGTAAAAATAAAATGCTTCTTTAATGTTAAATCAAAGTAGCTGTTAATGCCTTTTATACAAAAATTAAAATATTACACGCACATATACATTACTGCTCATATTTGAAGTAATGCTACAGCAGCTGTAAAACTGGTTGCTGTTCCTACCTACTCATACATAATTCCTGCTCAGAAGGTTTACCATGTACCTTTCATGTACTTTGTTGCCTTCACTCACCCTGAACTGTTTTTCTGCCAAAAGTACATGAAACAAAGCTTGAAAATTCACTGGAAAATGCAGGAGTATACCATTACTTCTCTTATACATAAAAGACAGAGAAAAAAAGAAAAAAAAAAAGAAAAAAGAAAAAAGAAAAAAGAAAACAGAAAAAAGAAAAAATAAAAAAGAAAAAAAGAAAAATAAAAAAAGAAAAAAGAAAAGAGAAAAGAAGGAAGAAAAAAGAAAGAAGAAAGAAGAAAGAAGAAAAAAAGAAAAAAGAAAAAAGAAAAAAGAAAAAAGAAAAAAGAAAAAAGAAAGAAAGCAAAAAAAAAAATCCCAAACTCTCTCCCTGGCTGCCTCACTGCTGGAAATCAATACTGAACAAACTTTAGACAATGTTGAACAAGATCTCAGCAGAGGAAGCAACTAGTCACAGAAATAGGTGATCTACTGGTCCGAAAACAGAACTGCAATTTGTGTGAGCACATGCTGTAGAACTAGAGAAGGCATCCTGGGTCAGTGAATCCAATTCCCTGCTATCATAAGTAATCATGTCATATAATCCCATTCATCTCATTTGAGCTCCATCTTAAAACCCTTTTTATGAATTTGCAGAATAAATGCATTCCTAGCTAGTTTATATTCATTTGTTCTTGTGTAACCTTGTCCTTTAGAAAAAATAGCTCATCCTCCTCCTGCGCCCTGTTTATTTATAGAAAGCAATCATACTTTTTCTCAGCTATTATTTTGCTAGGCTAAGTCCAGTTCTTTCAGTCCCCTCATCTAAAATAGCTTCTTCATTCCTCTAATTATCAAATAAGCTGGTCTATGTACCTGCTCCAGTTCAAACATCTTTTTTTTTAATACTCTCTACAATATTCCAAATAGTTTTAACCAGTCCTACTATTAACCATCAACTTTTCATGAAATACTTCGCTTCATACGTTCTAAGATGTTTTCCGTCTCTCATTTCCGATCCCCTTCATTCTTTCCTTTCTCTCCCTCTCTCACACAAGTGTTCTGTGATTGATTCATACATTCACGTCTCACTTCCCACGTGTTGTTTTCCTAGCCCGCAAGTAACACTTTTTGTTAATTAAAAATATAAATGTATCAATACTTAATTTCTTTGTTTTGCTTAATTACATCATAAATCTGTTATTTCTGTGTCTTAGAACTGTCAAAGACTTCTCACATATTATTGCAGTGCTCTAATGAGAATTTAACTCAAATTTGTTTCATTGGTTGATTTTGTTCCTAATAAACTAAATTTTTAGATGAAAATCCTAATAATTGTCAGCTACAAAAGTAATGCTGAGGAATTATGATAATAGTATCTCTGGCGAAAAAATATTCCTTTTTTTTAGCTTGCTTCTCTTTAGTAGTTTTACACTTAGAAAACTAATTTTTTCTAAGTCTAATAAGTCTCAAAGCGTCTTCCTCTGGCTAAATAATTTCACCATATCAGAAGTTCTCTTGAAGTATAGATAGAAATTATACACTATAGTTTTCCTCTAGAAAACCACTTATCTTGTTAAATACAGCTATCAGGCTAGCCTAGCATGACTCCTCTCTATCTTTGACTAACGCAAATTGTATTGCATCCCATTTTTCACAGATATCTATGCTCTTAAATATTTGTCTCAAAATGTGTTTTAAATTCTTTATTATGATAAAGGTAAAGAATCAATAGCCACCATAACAAAGGTGATCACCACCTTCTTTTCTTCTTCCTTTTTGTTTTCCTTGTGTGCTGTTCTCCAATCATGAAGGATGCTTCAGGAGCTACTGTTTCAAATCTTCCAGATTTACAGGGTGAAATTTATGTGTCCTTAACTCTTGCTGCATTCTCAGATGGAGGAACATCAGTTTGTAAATACATGTTTCTATCAGCCTTTTCACTTTTGCCTTTTTTTCACTGTCCACTGAACACTCAGTAACCCTGATACTAAGACTAATTTAAGTTGGAAGGAGTTATAAACACCTCTCTCATTTGTTTCCCTACGATAGGGATAATGAAATATCTTTCAAAGCAGGGTTAGGAGGTTCTATTTGCTTATTTTTATGCTTGACTTTGGAAATAAAAACCACTGTCTATGGCATCATCGTATAACGAGTAAACGAAACTGTGACCTCATAACCTAAGTGTCTGAATGCTAACCCTCTTGAGTCTCTCACAAGTTCTGCTGGATGAAAAGCTCTCATATATTTAGTTGTTTTCTAGGACTGCATCTAGATTAAATCATTACAGTCTATCTCTTTTCTGTTGTGCTATGATAATGACTTATTGTACTGTTACTGTTGTTACAGACTAATCCTACAGTGGCAAAAACTGCCACAATTTTATTACAATAGCTTCATAATTCATGAAAGCAAATGAGAAACAGAAATTGCTACCTAGGCTGAAAATTATAATAAGAAATACATGCAGCATAGATAATATTTATGTGTAGGTGCATGTAAATATATATATACATGAAAAATCTTTATAAAATATTTCTCAGTATGTAGACTAGTAGCTCACATAAATGCACTTTAATTGATACTAAACCTGGTAAGTAGATGCTGAAAAGGCTGCACAGTATTAGACAGAATGAGAGGATTAAGCAAAAAATATATGAAAAAGAAAGTATAATGTTTTAAACAATATGTTAAGTGGCAAGATCCTGACCAAAGTAATTTTTTTATATTGAAAATATATGCATCACTGAAGGGAGAAGGGCAAGCCAGACCAGTCAAAAGCAGTGGCCATCAACAGATGCTTCAGAAAGTCCTAAAGACTAAAACACTAAAGAGATCCTAAACTCTAAATGTTCACATATTATTAAAAAAGTTTCTAAGCTTCTACCAAGCTCCTGAATGTTTAACAGCCATCTTATTCACTTCCTTACAAGGGCACATATCCTCACACCCATAAAATAAAAGTATTTTGTAACTAAGAGTGTCCCGTTATCCATATAAATAGCTGATACTTGTCCTGATCATAAATTTTTTACTTTATGGATATCCTGTGGCACTGAGTTCAGCAGGATAGCTCCTAACTATAGAGAATGCAATCACTTTAGTAAGTATTTGTCTATTTTTATGGTATTCTTTATACAGATCCTTCTTCTGATATAATGAAAGAGACAGTTCAGAATATTCTATTTCTCCCTATCTACCTAATAGGTTCTGTATTACAATATCAGCTCTTTTTGGGCAACTCTCTTCTAAGCTAAATATTTCTACTCTGTGCAGCATCTTCTCACGATATTAACAATTTTTGTTGTGAAAACAATGCATGTTTCCTTTGCAAAAAAAAACCCCCCACAAAAAAAAACAAAAAACAAACCAAAACCAACCCACAAAACCAAACACAAGAAACTCTCTTTTGCTGTTCACTTCAGTTTTGAAGAAACTGAGATGTCTAAATCATCTTTCACTGCATCATTTTTAAGCGTTTTACAGACAGTAGATGATTCACCAACACAGCTTTGTACAACCCTTCTAGAACAGGTCAGTATTTTTAACCAGATAGGACCAAAGGGTAAATGACATGACCAAGTAAGCTCAGTGAGTCAGCAGCAGAGTCAGAAGGAATAAGATCGTGGAGTGAAATCTTGACTTTTTGAAGCCAGGAAAAATTTCTCAACATTTTCTGCAGAGCCAGAATTTCACTTCAGTTTCTGCAATATGCTTCTCTCTTCTCCAATCACTAAAGCACCGTTGTACTAAGTGGCACTTCAGTCACTAAACTTCTAAAGGCTGTTTTGTTGGTGGTGCTGGTGACAGTTTTTGCCCACTAATGTACTCAATTTCACATGATTTCACAGAAGTGCTCACCATGCATTATTTCAATAAGTTTAGGCTTACTGACACTGTAATCCCTTTAAATAGTTCCAGCATAGCATTAACTTATTACAGAGAACGAAAATGACAGTATAATACCAAAATTGAATCAAGTAGACTACAAATAAAATTTCTGTAGAAAGACAGATCTCATTTCAGGCTATTTGCACCAAAGAACACGATGATAATGTCCACTATTTGTGTACTTGATCTAGAAATGCCTTAATGATTTTGTTTATTTGTAAGGAACTCACATTAATAACAATGATAGTATTTTCTGTCCTAAATCTTTGGAAACTGTGAAATAAAGTAAATGAAATAAAACAATTGTATTTTTGTTCACTCTGGAGAAACTTGAATAGTCTAGCAGAATTAAATCTTCCTTCTTTTGATAGTAACAAAGATGTTCAGGTATTTGCTTAAAATATATGGGTTTTATTTTTAATTCTTTCTTGCTTATTATTACTATTTGTCATAAGCTTATTACAAGAATTTGCAAGCACCAAATCTCTTTTAATGTTTTTGCAGCAACACGTAAAAATTAGTGGAAGGTTATCTTGGACATCTTCAATACTTTCTTGATAATCCTAATAATTTTCTGATGATAACAACTCTCCAGAATGTGGCTCAAAATGCTTGAGAAATATTTGACAATGAAGGAGTGATTATTTGATTTAATACTTGTATTTTAACCAATACAGACAGGCATATTTTCCAGTGCAGTTTTACCAGTGACATTCAATCTGGACTGCTACAGTTCTCACATTACTGAAATAACGTTATTGCTATTAATAATCTCAAAGAGCTTCTGAGTTTGAAGGTATTGCATAGAGACACAGATGGCTGCATAAAGGTCATTATTTATATAGCTATAACATTAAAAACACTGGAACTCCATACACATGGCTTTGTTCTGCTGTATGTTTACCTTCAAAAAGCCAGAAATGAATGTGACAGGAAGAATACTTACAGGAAACATAGCACCATATAAATGACACCCTGGTGCAAGCTAAGCTTATGACAATATAAATATTGATGTTACTAATGCCACCTAAAGTATCCAAGTATAAAATATACTTCCCTATCTTGCAACATAGCAGTTTATATCAGCAAGGTATTACTTCTGTTGCAATAATTTATATTTTTAAATGATTTATCGCATTCAAGTCTGTTCGGAAGGAAGAGCAGCTTGAGAAAATGCACAATGGGAGCAAGAGAGGACTGAGGAAAGAAGGGAGAACTGGATGCATGCAGAGTTCAATAACATGAACGGTCACAGAATCTTTCCAGAGGTTTCTACAGTACCCAATTTTAATGGCTGGCTGCAACATATGTACTGCTCTTACATGAATGTGGTTTCCTGAATGGAAATTTGGACATTTGTAAGGCTTTAGCAAATTGGCCCTATGCATATAAAATCTGGAATATATACATAACAGATCTTATGAATAGGCGCCTGGACAAAAACTCTGTCACTGTTCAGAAGACTCCTGCTGTCATTTCAGTGCCATGTGTTCCCATTATCTTCTTAATTACTCACCCACGGCTCCAATTGAAGACAATGACATTGCAGTCACTGCATTCTTTGTCAAAGGAGAAGATACGAATCCTATGGTAAGACTCAACCCTGGTTATTCCTTTCTGCTATTACAAATTACCAAACTCGGTTAATTAATTTATCTTAAGTGCTGAGAGATTTTCCTTATGCCAGCTGTACCAGCCCTGTCACTGCAGGCATATGTTCAACATTAATACATTAGTACTTTTCAAAGATAATTGTATTTGTGCCTAGAAATGAGGCTTCCATAATTTCTTGGAGACTGCGTAATAGGTTTTGCTCTTAGGAAAATAGCTTAACGTTCTGCTTAGTTGCAACAATGAGAGATGGCATTCCAGCTGCTGAGACAGTATCCTGATTTTCAGTTTCTCAAAGAATACTCAGCATCTCTCAATAATTTTTGTCTGATTATCTGGAGACAAACACTTTTAACAAAGGCAATTTATTAGGGTCTGTGAAGAACCCAAGCCTGAATGTTGCAAGTTGTCTATAAGGCAAAATATACGTATAAATTTTGGCACCTAGTTTTAAAGACTTTCTTTAGTTTTTCTTGACAGATGCTAACATACAGCATCTGTCAGCAAAAACTAAAGAAACAGAGTCTGAATTATACACAGAACTCATAAGTATTACCTTAGATTTCAGGTGTCTGTATCATACTTTTGTTGTCTGGCTGTAGGGTGTGTGCTTGTCTCAGTACCCGTGTTTCATCAATGCACTGAGCAGGAAGAAAAATAATATGTCCCTTGTCAGGTGGCTTGCAGGACTTTACAGTAGAGTTAAAATAAGTAATCAGATCACAAGCTAAGCATTTATATGTGGCCTTTTCTTGGATGGATGCTCTTTTACATGAGAGAGGAAACATAAAGAGCTCATAAGCATATTCAAAGTTTTACCAAATACCCAATGATGTGCTCGAGTGAAGTCCTAATTAGCCATAAGGAATATAGAAAGGGCAGCCAGAAGAATTAACCCCATTCCTTTGATGTCAGTGAGAATTACTTCTATTGATTTTGCTTCGGGCCAAAGCATCACCTAGGTCTTTGACTCCAGGAACTTTAACCACTTATATTAAACAGAGACTTACATGGTTTCTCCTAGCTGTTTTGGTGCTATTAGACAGGTAAATGCCTAATTAATTGGACTATATTCTAATTAATCAATTACATATAGCAATAGACAGGTGTTAAATTTCTAATTTATGCAAATCAAAACATTACTTGGGGAAGCAAATAAGTAATGCTGTATCACTTTAGATATCCTTTTTCACCAAACAAAGATGTTTTATTCAAAATTTACTTAAATTATTTCTAAAATTATCAGCCAATTCTAAGCATAATGTCAAAGAGAAAATTCATCACTTTATGTTAAGTTTAAGAGGAATAGCTTCATTGTTAATATCTCATATTCTCTTTAATTTTTTGTTACCCTGGATAGCTAATCTAGAGATCAGATCATCTAGTTGACCATGCATTCCTTGGTTCAAATCCTAAACTAGCATAACTCATCTAATGATGAGACAATTAAAGCCAAGAAAATTATGTCAGTACAGGCATACTGAGCAGCAGACCTGCATGTTCAAATTACGGAGTTTATATCGTCATTGGATATGCCAAATATCAAATCAGTAACTTGATGACATACTTTCAGCGCACTAGAATCACACCTACTACAATATTAAAACATTTTCTTTCCAGAAAAGATTTGAGAAAGGAAATTTCACATATATATAAGAAATTGCTTAGGTGACCCTCACATTGCAAAAAAAATTATTCCAATAAACAGTCTTTATTTGGGAAATTAATTTGAGAGTTTTTAGTACAGAAACAAGTTGCACAATTAAAGCAGGACAAGATGTTGAAGACATGCAGAAAACCTTTACTTTGAAATAAACTTTAATTCCTCCCATGTATCCTGAAGGAAACTGCTTTTGACAGACTATATTTTTCCACTGTTCATTTAATGATTCATATAAACTTTTACCAAGGGACATTGGTCTTTACTTTAATTCTCATTGTATGCCAGCCACCCTGCTACCTATTCTTATGACTTTTATTACTTACTGCTGTTGTTTTGTGGGCTTTGCAAGTAATAATGCTACAAATAAACAAAAACCATCAGCACGAGAGAATGTGATCTTCAGAAAGGGCTTTTATTTCAAACTGTCTCAGATCTACATTTTAGGTCATACTATATTTTGAAATGAAATTTCTCACTCAAATATCTAACAATATAAAGGGGGCTACTTCTTGTTCCTTCAAATGGAGATAACCACAAGAGATTTCTGTCTGTGTAATGTATGTGGAGACCCTGCAAGACAGTTATGTTCAAAACTATTGACTTGGACTGGAATTGAAAGTATGCAAAATTTTACAGAACTTGGCCTCAGCTGTGGAAGGGGGACTGCTTCCCAGATTTATTTTTGGTCAAGCTGGAATTGGAAGGAGCCTGTGTCATATATAGAATAAAATGGAGGCCTGCATTTCAGAGGAATAATACTTCACTGACTTTCAGGTGGTGGGTAGGGGAGAAATCAAAGCAACTTCTATTGTTTTGGCATGGAATGACTGAAAAAAATGAGCAGAGTTGCATCATTCTTAAGCTGTGGTGGAGGGAAAACAGTCTTAGATATTGTTAAATTCAAGTAACTGAAGTTAATTCTCCTCAGGAGCAATACTCTATAAGCACATAAATACTCATGAGAAAATATTCATGACTTACATTGCTACAATGGAGCGCAAAACCATGTGGCTGCCTATTGCTCTCTGTAAAAAAGTGATATATACATAAGTTTTAATAGTAATAATCACTTTGTTACAGCATTCTTCAGATTTTTGCTCTACTTTCTGAACAGTCTTACAATATCCTTCCCCCATTTATTCCAAATTGTTTGTATACGGGAAAATTAGATACCGTGAAGCTGCAGTTTCATTAGGAATTATCTGATTATAGTAACAAATTTAATGCTTGCACTTGGGCTGGAAGTAGACAGTTACTTTGCTGGATTTGTTTTTATTTTCTTTATTATTCTCTATTATTTTTAATTAAACTCTAACACACTTTAAAAAAATAAAATTTGGATACTCCCTTTGGACTAAATGTTCTTGGTTTTATTCTGTTTTCAAAAATGTGGATTTTTGCAGTTGCTTTTTAAACTCTTCCATGGATGCGGGTGGTGTGTACAAATAGGCAGCTCTTTGTAGTTACCCATTTGATTTGTCAAGACCCTGATATCTATGCATTGATACATAAATAATCAGCTCACTTTACTTTACTTCAGGCATTTCACATAGTTCGACATGTGCCCTGCATTTCTGGTTATTTACAGACCTAAATATGTTTTGCAGTGAGACTGTCAACTGGTCTGATGCGAGGATGCTCACCTTCTTACTGCTTTACCCTATGGATGAAGATTTGAAACAATTATTGAGTCTTTTCATTTTCAGTTACACGGCAGTAAAATAATTTCAGATTTCAGAAGAATAAGCCTGGATTTACACTGGAGAATGTGGTGAAAGTGTGACCAGTCACACACTAGCTCTTGTTATTTCAGGTCTTATAATTCTATTTTCCTTATTGGTAGCAGTGTGTCATGAGAAGATTTAAATAGTGCAAAATTGTCAGAAGATCCTCCCCTATTTCAGGCCAGTAATATGAGAAACGGAGATATTTCATTTACAGGATTTTATTTCTAGCATTGCAATGCATATAAGGGAAAGAAATGAGGATCCCCATGTGATTGTCACCAATTATAGAGCACACATACTTATTTATAAGGAGAATCTTCCTACTGGAAATTGCCTGAAAAGCAAGCAATACACTGGGCTGATGAATTCAACTTGTATAATTACCTGGGAGAAAGGAACTAGAGTGAAAGGAGAGATTTGCTTCTTGTCAGACCGGCTCTAATCTCATTTCCACACAGTCTAAAAAGACAGCTTTGTACCTGTATCTATTAGAGAACCTGTAGACTCCTTCCTAAAGTAGCTCTCTCAGATAAGAGATGTTAAAACAGATAGAATCATAGGTCCATGAAAGTACAATCCTTTAATCTTGCTGGGAAGACCTTGGTTTCAGTATATCTAGGGGTTTAAGGATTGGAGGTTGAGATTGTAGTTAGAAAGAGAGAGAGAGCAAGGGTGAGAGAGAGATGCTATATATTACATTCCTGGAACGATCCATTGGGAGTCCCTTTTGCAACACTGTTGTTTGCAGTTGGAATATGCGGCACAATTGGTGTCATTTTGCTAACTACTTATCTAGACTTTTCTGAAGTATAAAGTCAGTGGAGCTATAAATATGATCCATGCACTTATAAATAATCATGGAGACAAACCACTGCTCTGAATTTCATGTTCAGAAGGGAATTCAAAAATTTGTAATTCTGACTGACCAAGTCTCATGTTATGTATTAATAATTCTCTGCATGAAATAATCTGGTATTATCAAACACCACGGAATTCTTTTGTAAGAACACCTTCCACTAAAGTTTTACAGATTGACGTTAGGCTACTACGACAACGAGAAGAGTGCAAGATCAAACAGAACAGAACACAATGTGACTCATTATTATTCAGATTGTTTTACATCTAATTGCAAAACAATATACTTGTTTCTATAAAGGAAACAACGACTAGCAAAATGGATACATTTATTCTTGGACATTAACTGCCTCTGCGGTACTACTGAAATAGGTACTGAAAAAAGGCTGCTAAATCATATATTAAAAGACATCACCGGTTATCAGCTAGCAAAGCTTCGCACACTTTGCTGCCTGTTTCTGTTTGGAGACAACAGTGTAAAGTCTCACGGTAGACTCTGGAGGTAAATATTCACTTGTAAACCAGCAGTACTTTATTTAATCTCCAGTAACATTGCACCAATTTCCTCATACTATTCTTATCTTTCTTAGACAACACCATCATCAGAATACGTACAACTATAGGCTTAACTGAAATTAAAAAATGGCAAATTGATAGATGCCATCTGTCATTATTCTCCCCACTTCTGCAGTGGAGAATTCCTGTAGCAAGAGAAATTATTTAATTCACTAAAATGGACCAGTTTGAAATTTAATGCAGGCGCCAAAATCTACAGTTGCATTGATAGAACCATTATGTTTGTAGTCTTCTGACAAAAGAAGATGAAGTTTAGGCTGGTAAATTTTTTAGAATCATACTACATGCCCACGATGGTCATATGCATGTGAAAATCAAGTTTCATTAGATATAGCAACGGTGGTATGCATGAAAAATGTCGTGGAAAATATGTCAGTCACAACAGGCGTAACAATTGCTATGAGATGGATATAAGAAACTTAACTGAAGTATAAATAGATGCCTCAATAAATTACATAACCATGCCCACATATGAATCTGAAACTTCAAATTATGCAGCAAGTAAGTAGAGCAGTGCTGTAAACCTGACCTTAGACAATTGTATGCAAAATAATTTCCTTAAATCACCAGTTAAATCAAGGAAAAAAAAAAATTACTTTGTGTAGGAGATTTGAAGAGAAGGGTCCTCTATTGATTCACAGGCAGCTAGGACACAAACAGCACAGTGTCAGCTCCGAGACCACAATCCTTTCCCCTTACTGCTAAAGGAGGAAGGCTGGCCTACAGTCATGGCTCTAACAAGGAACTCAATAGAGAAGTTTTCTGCTTTATGTTGTGGATATTCAGCTGCTGTAAACTGGTCCAGCCCTGATTTATGTGAGCGCTAGACATCTAGTATCAAGCAGGTTTCTGAATCTGCTTGTGCGTCAGCGCTCTTTTGATCAAATGCTGTTATTAACTCTTCCTTCTATCTTTTGTTTGCATTGCCTCTTTTTATGTCACGAAAATAGTTCAGGGTTTGTTTCTGATAACATGCTTTTACAAGGACTTGTACAGTGTGACTTAGGCTCAGTTCTGCTTTGTAAGAACACAGGAAGAAGAGGACATGGAGGTGAAAGAGCAGTTCATCCTTCTTACCTAACAAATCTTTTCACTTCTGACAGCGACTGGAAAAATGAGGCTCTGTTAATAGCAGTGAGTTTACCTGAGTCCACCTTTCATTTCATATAGATCACTGTAGACTATGTCTGGATTTCAAATAGAAAGACAGATTTTGTATGCTGCAGGAAAAACCTTGTGTCCCCCTCTTAAGCATTAAAAAGATTGCACTTTTTGTTATTTGTCTTGGACTGTTAGGAAAGATAGATCAGAAGCTGTAACATTATTCCTTTTCTCAGGAATTAAATGTTGGCTAGTAAGAAATAATTCAGTGTATTTTAATTTTCACTTGTACTTCATATCTTTGAAATGTCCAATAAAAGACTCGCAAATCTGACAGAATATTATTTTTCTCCAACTCCCTAAAAACAATTACTTAAAAAACATGTTTGGCTGAATTTTAGTGCTCGTGAAAAGGGAAGACACATAGCACTGAGTGAAGCATCGCACACAAGTTCCCCGGAGCAGTTCTGCCAATGCAGTTCAGTCCCACACCTGTCCTGGAACCATTCACAGAGCTAATCTATGCGGTAGTTATTCCCGTGTGGGCAACTATCCATGAGAGGCTTGACTGAGACCAGCCAAATTCATCTGACTTGTGTTTTATTACTCACAGGAAGCTTGATCTGAAAGAATGAAGAGCTAACATGTTAACTCATACAGTGCCATCTTTCCACTGAGCTTTTTCTTCTCTTTTACAGTTACGGTAACAGAATTCTAGTCAGATTCTTTACTAGAGTTTCTGCAAGATTACAAATAAGCAAAGAAGTAGAGTTACATATTGTCCCAAATACCATTACTACCAGAACACTTCTGAAGAAGGCTGAAATCGTACAAAAATTGCATACCCTCTCTAACAAAGCAAGGGCATGTATCTTTAGCATAACCTTCCCCATAAATTATCTTCTTCCTTCTCAAGCGCCTGGACTTGGTACTGCTGATGATTATGGGCATACGGTGTGCCTGGGGAAAGCAAAACACCAACCCTCCCATACACACACATGCAGGGAATTTCTGCAGCTGCTGCCAGTTCAGTCCTCGGTGTGCACCACTTCTTGCCCCCTCGCTGTTTTTAGAATCCAGTGTTGAATACTGCCTTGCCTTCAGCTGACAGGGGAAAGAGCACACTGCAAGCTCAGACCATAATGCAGAGTTTGATCAATGTTTGACCTAGCCAGTAATTTAATCAACAGGACAGCATGAATGCACTGATGACACAGGAGCAACATCGTAATTCTGTATGTTGCAGTGCACGATGATCGTTTCCTTCAGCATATTTCTTATAAGCTACAACAATAAAGACCCATTTCAGTGCCATTTGCCCCCCCTGTATTGTCCCCAGTATTCACCTAATTCAGTGGGGTTTTAGTTATATAATGAATCTCTAATCTCTTTCAGATGAGAGGTCTAAAGGCAAGAGAAAACTATATGACATAAAAGCTGCCAGGATCTATATTATGTATTTTAAATAACAAATAATATTCTTTATTCAACTTTGATTTATCTATATAAAGTGAACTTTCTGTGTATATACCCATGCCTGAAAGGAAAAATTGAGACTAGATGCTAATTGCTTTATCCATCCCATCTTTACTCTGTATCTGTTTTTCTTAAGGTTAACATGCACAGTTTCTAAGGTCACAAAAATCAGGACACGGAATAATATTCAGAGGGAATACACCAGAGCTCACCAGACCGGACTCACTAAGCCAGTAAGGGTTCTCTTCTAGATCTAACCACTCTGAGACAGCATTAACTCTCCCTGGTGATTCCCATGTGCTATGTCCACCACAGAAAGAACTCACAGTTCCTTTTCATCTCTTTCAGCTCCTCCTAGATTGTGCACTATCCTACCTCTCCCTCTCAAGGGCAGCTGATACTCTTCCTCTCAGATGAGTAACAGCTTAGGTGGTTAAAACTGTGATCATTAGGAAACTCTGATTTCCTGTTGCACAGAAAGTTGATTGTTTATCTCTGCACTTCATTCAGTCTGGACAATTTTGATTACTCACTTTCATCCTGTTTTTCACCTAGTTATTTTCTAGTCACTTTCCCTTTCCTGCTTTTATCTTCCCTCTGCACAATACTGTGGTACTTGACCTGAAAAAATAATATAGGAAACATTTAAATGAAAATAAATGCTTCCATCAGCATTATTGCTTATTTTAGTTTTGATATTATCTTTAGGATACTGTGTGTCCTCAATGCACCTGACATGACAGACATAACAGAATGAACTCCAGCTTTAAAGGCAGATCCTTCTTAGCTGAAGAGCTAACTAAAAATTCTGATTCAGCCTGTGCTGCCACATCTATTAAAAAATAAGGAGAAAGTGAGAGAGAGAAACAGGAGAGAAGTATTCTCTACCAGAATGCACCTCAATAAAAGTACCCCAGACAGTGGAAGTGTAAATTTCATAGCAAGGCTACAGGTCTTTGCATTATTTCTGCTTCTAACAAGCAGGAGATACTCCTTTAGCATAGGATTGGAGGAGTTAAAAAGAATGCCTTTCTGTCAAACATGATTATCATTCAACACAAGACAATACACAGGGCTATACTAAAACACTCCTTCCCAAGATCGCCAAATATCTCTTCACAAGACCTAAGTAACTTGTGTACTGATACTGATGTTATCTGAAATTTAAAGATGTTTATTCCTCTAGTGCTTAAAGAGGATCATCTTTCTGCAGCTGGTTGGCTAAAATGTAGGATGTCTTCTCTCGGTCAGCACATGCATAACCAGATACTCATTCAGCAGCTTGTAAAATATGATTGCATATGAGATATTGATGGCCTAAGGGAAGTTCTGAATATCAGTGGTTCATAATTAGAATACCTATGCATTTGATCCAATAGAGTTTCCATCAGTGTCATGGAGATGAGTGGTTATGAATTTCAGAGTCATCTCTTCTCGTACGGACTGATTTATGCACTTTCAACTTTGGACAAATGAAGGGTGAAGAATTAAATCCAAACCCTTCTGACTAGAGAGCTTCTTGTCGTTAGAGGGGTTCTGAAATTTATAATCGTCTCTCCTGGTGCTCAGGATCAAGCTCCACAGTTGGTAACTCATGACCTATTTATGCTCATGCCATCCATCCAGTCATTCTGGCCTCCTATCTGTAAATCCACAGTCACACCATGTAGGATGTGTGGATCTGCTGATAAGAAATTTTTGCAGGAGAGAGAATCTGGGCAGATCAACTGTTCTGTTGCCAGAGCTGCTGGCAGCAACTCTAACATCTCATTTATTCCAGATTTATAAAGATCCACTGTGTTGATGTGAGGATAGAGCTGAGTGTTTGACTTCTGTGATGATAGACTCTCTGGTTGACAACTGTATTTGGTACTAAATATTAAGTTAAATAGGTACTGATAAGATTATCCAGAGTGGGACAGAAAACAACCATCTTGTTAGCATTGAGATTTCCATAGTTTCTGGTCTGTCGGTTTGGGTTTCCTTTGGTTTTGCTTTTGAGTTTTATTTCTTGGCTTTTTCCTTTTATTTAATTTCAAATCACTGCATTTTACTGAAATTATACATAATTTTATATATATATGCGCACACACACACTCTTAACTACAGATACATATATAAAAATACAATTATACATAACTTATAGGCCTTAAAGGGCCCCCCTCCTATAGGGGACCTACAAGAAAGCTGGAGAGTGACTTTTTACAGTGGCATATAGCGATAGGAAAAGGGGCAATGGCCTTAAGCTGAAGGAGGGGAGATTCAGATGAGAAGAAGATGATGCCCTTCCATGGCAGGGGGGCTGGCACTACGTGATCTTTAAGGTCCATTCCAACCCAAACCATTCTATGATAACTAAAAAGACTCTAGTGTGAAGACAAGGGTTCAGCACCCTGTAGACAGCATTCAAAAAAGAACTAGAAATCAAATTACATCACTCTTTTTAGTACTGTATTAAACAGAGTAATACTTGTAAAAATAGTTCACTGTTAACTGGAGGGGGAAAAGCACTAGGGGAGGTAAGCAAACAAAGTAGAAAAACTGGTATACAGTTTCTATTTTTTTATACATTTCAATGTTCTACAGTATCACTGGTTGCCCTGCTATCTAGTTAAATAATAAAAAAGGAAAATACTAACTAAGCTTTAGAAGGAAATAGATTTTGCTAAATGATCTTTTGCCATTCTCATTCTCTCAAAAATGTTGAGGTTTTTTTTTTACATTTTTCTTGTGTGTATGTCCCTGTGTGCATGTGCATGCATGTTTATCATTATGAATACACAATACCACATGAATAAAAAAGGTATTTTGATAGGGCACAACATGGATAAATTAGAATAACCTTACTGTCAGATGCTCTGCCACAGAGGGTTAGGCATCTCTGGGCAATTATAACGGACTTGGCTCTGTCTGTGACATTCAAAGTGCACATTTTAAAAAAATGAGAGGTGTCCATTATGCTTCTTTCTTGCCTAAGTATTTTCAAAGCTATAATGGTAGACACTCTTCTCTCTGAGCAAAGACTGTTATTCTGCTGCACAACTGCTAAAGAATAAGGTTCTGAAATTAATTTTGTCAAACAGCAAAAGTAATTTCTCAAATTAAAAAAAAATACTTCTACTGGCAAAATGCATTTTACAATTTACTGCTGCAAGAAGCTGCTCTTCACTGAGCAACATGGCACAGGGCCAGAATGAGCTATTTCAAAAATCGCTGTTGGGCATATACCAATTTGATACACAGGATTTAGCAATACAGTTGGGAATGACTCTGTGTGTCTGTGTGTATATGTTCATGTTCTGTTAAATTTTAGCAGTCTCTAACTGTATACTCATCTTCCATATGAGAAAACTTGTTGTTAAGACTGTTAAATTCATTTTAAAGAAGGAAAATTTACCAGGCTGGATAATAGCACTTTTTACTTGTTTAATCTACTTATTTTGTGTTGGAAATTAATTTTCTATGGGCAGTTCAAAGGATAAAATGTCTAAGACAAAAATCTTTGAAAACATTTAAATGAAGAATGAAAATTTTATGAGTGTACTAGAGAGGTGACTATGAACTGTTGGTAAGCCTTATTATGTCCTTTCCACCTCCAGATTCTCTTGTTTAATGAATAATGTGGGGGCTTACAGTAATGGATCAGTACAACATGATGCAATATGCATATAGAGTATTAGCATAGTAAACTGGAGTCTTCCAATCACCTGATCCAGGTTCATACCAATTCAGTTATCAAAGTGACTTTTTTTTGTACATAATTATAAAAATTATGAAATAAACAGCAAATTTTCAACTGATATGGCTCAAGAAATGATGTTTAGTCTAGGACCATTTACAACTAACTCCAAAACTAAGTGGTTAAAGATAAGAGTAGGGTTAAACTTAGATCAGTCAATGAAGTGGCCTGTGAAACCAGACGAACAAGACTGCTAAATGGGGCACATTTAGTTGAATGCAAATCTCTCAGTGACACAAGAAGCACCACCTAGGAAAAACTTCCTATATCACAAATGAAATTACAAGGTACTACTAACAAATATTCCTTCATTTAGAGACACCTCCCATGGTTTCAGCTAGCATTTCAGGCATGCAATAGACTCACTAAAACCACCTTACTTACCAAAATCATCACTGATTAAATGTTATGCACACCCGATGCTTAGTCTACAGGTAGTTTTTGTAGAAGTATACCTACGCAGGCTGTGACTGTGACAAACACATACACTGCTACAATCCTAATACGGATGCAATTCTAGTCATTTAAATGACTTGTACCTACATGGCCTGTTTTCCCATGCACACATGAAGAAGCTACTAATGAAAGCAAATATACATTAGTATAACCAGAGACACACTGTTGGGGTTGTAACATCTTCAATTACAGCTAAATGACATCACTTTTGGGTATTCAAATTATTACTCACATGAGTAATCTCTAATCATGAGAAGAGTGTCTATGAAATTAACTTGCCAGTGAAAGAGAGAAGGATTGAGTCTGGAATCAAATACATTAATTTAAAAAGCAGTTTTTCAACTGCGAAGTTCTATTTCATAACCACAGGTAAGTTTGCTACAGAGTCTTTCCACTGACCTTGGGAGCAGTACCTCTTGCAAACACCTCAGGTTTTTTACCCAGTACAGAATCTTCCAAGACACGGCTTTCAGTGTCTTCTTATCAGAAAAATATAAGGTTTTCTTCCTGATTTTTAGTTCACCAACAAAATAAATTTTGAATGAAAATTAATTATATATGCTTTGAAGGGTCTGAGGGACACCTCTGTGTTAATAGAGAAAGTCACAGTCACCTATGCATGTAATACAAACACAAATTATATATATATGTACTAAATATATATTGGATATCTTGTTCTGTCAGTAAGATGCTGGTATAAAATCAAACTTATTTTTTATTGCATTCTTTTCCAATGACATTGTGAATATCATACCCATTTTAAAACCATTCTAATATTGCATTTCTTTTTCTCTGTAGAAAAAGCATGCAGGAAATCTCAAGAGAAAAAAATTTTTGTAACTCTGGACCTATAAGCCTGTGGCTGATGATCCTATGACTGCAATTTGACCATGATTTGGTCCTCTGCAACCTGTGTGAAAATTGAGAACTGTGTATGAGCATCCCAGCAGTGCTATGACATGCTGCAGAAGCATTGTGTCCTTTCTCCACATGGGCACCCTTTTTCACAGGATGTCTCTGGGCTAGCTCTTATGAAACAGCTCAGTGAGGTATGAGCTACTTGCGTGGCTACATGATGCAGGACTGGAAGAACTGTTGAGAAAAGGTCTTCCCTTTAGTTTAATTTTCCCTGTTGGTTTTGATGAAGGAATGACAAAAGCTGCCAGCAGGAACTGGGAGTAACAATGCCGCACACAGATTTGAGTTCTCAGAAGGTGCTGGTGAGGCTTTTCATTCAGAGCTCTGACCTTTCCTGCTCCTAATGGGTCATGTAGTACTTCCATACAGTTTACAGTATTTACTACAAGAGAAGTGTCTAGCATCAGCCTGCCCAGACCTTGCTGAACATAGAAGTTCATGACAGTGAATGGCTAATGAATCAGAGAAATGGAAATTCCATAATCTTTTGCCTGTAATACTCCCTCAAGATCCCTGACATGAAAAAAAAAAAAAAAAGTAATTTTGTCTGAATAAAAACTGTGGAATAGTTTTGGATTAATTCATCATAGCTAGCATGTTTTTAGGAAAGAACTGATTTGATGTCTATATGATATTGCATTTTTAAGATAATTAGATTACCCGTGAAAACTCGGCCACAATAAAGAACTTTGACCACAGAGCAGAACTTCTACCCCTTCATTCAAACATTTTCACTGTGATATATTCACAAATAGATGATGATAAAAGGAACTAAATGTTCTCTTCTGTATTCTGCAGCTCAAGATATGTCCCTGCCTGGGCCGGGATTTGTAAAACCAGACTGCAGACCATTACAGTAATCTACATATTGTCTGAACTGCCTTTCAAACTTATTCTTTTTCTTCAGAAAAATTTGACTGCAGTCTTTAATCTCTAACTGTCACAGAAAATGACAATGATAATTCACCTTGTGAATAGGTAGCTGGTGATTAAGTGTTATGAAATCAGCCTATTGACTTGAAGGCCAAGCCAGAATATTATCTGTGACCTTTAATATTCTGCTTCATAAAGGGCAGATCCTACAAAATACTGACCAGGACCTGTTGGAAACAAACTCCTTCTCACCTGGGGCAAAGTAAAATCATCACTTTGCAGGACCAAGTCTACCAATGACCTGATCCTGTATGTCGAAAGCCTATTGAGTTTTGTCTGCAAGGACTGAAAGATCGGTTTCAATGACAGTGTACCTCTGAATGATCAACAATTCTCTGTGCCGTATGCTTTTTAAATACATCATCACTTTAGGCTAGAAAATGTTTCTTTTACAACAAATTAATAAATGAATCAGTTACAGCTTGAAGTAAAATATATAGGAGATTGTTTCTAGGTAGAGCTGATAGCACAAGGGAATTTTTAGAAGATATATTTTATGGCCCTCTTTATGCATCATTAATTTTTCAGGAATGCTGAATAGAGCATGATGGATTTGTTTTAAGTTGTTGCTAGTATTTAATTTTGATTCAGTTCAAAGGGCCACGTCAGAAGAAGGAATTGAAGAGGGTAAAAAAACCCAAGAGTTAGCTAGGTAAATCATCGAATAAAAAAAAAAAAAAGGTATAAGTAGGTCCCAACACCTTTCACCAGTGGCTGAAAATATCAGATTAAATTGCACCCTATTCCTGGGACAAATTGCGTGACTAGAAGATAATCCGTTAAACAGAGAATAGCTTTCATTTCAAATGCTTCTTTCCTGAGTATTACCTATGGATTAAGGTTTGGGTTTGTTTTAAATAAATGAATAAAACATGCCTGTCAAGAAACATATTTTAATGATGTTTTTTTGTGGTTGTTCTTCTTTAAAAGAAGTCAATTACTTGAAGGGTGTAGGTTGCACATAGCTGTAGGGGAACTAAAGCTCATCTTTTCAGTGTATGTTAGATTAGCCTTCTTTACAATAATGTCTATATATTATTCTTTTCTATTGTTTTCTATAAATGACAAAAAAAAAAAGGGGGGGCAAATACTTACTTACCAAAAGAAAAGAAAAAGCAATTTTTATACTTTTGGGGCAAGTTCCATCACTTTTGGTTTCTTGAAGAAATAAATAAAAAGCATTGGCAGAAAGACTCCTAAAAAGACTGCCCGAGGGGGAGGGAAGAAAACACCTAAACCCATCATATTACCAAGCACTGAGGTAATCAACTACAATCTGGGAAATGTCAAACAATGGTATTCACCTACCCAAAGATATTGGTGATCAAGTCCTCAACTGCCATTTACAATCACTAACTAAAACACAGAATATAGCTGTGGATATAAACAAGAGACAAATTAGTATTGGGAAGCTGGGTTTAATAATCCCCTAAAAGAGACCATCTGTTTATAAAGACCCCCTTTTCCTTGATCTCTGACATGTATTCCCAATATAGACACAGCTGGATTTTTTTTTTAACATTTTTTAAACACCCTGCTACTATACAGTCTACTTATAGTATATCTGGTCTGAGTGTTTGTCTCAAGTTTCAGTGATTATGTAAGCACTCAGGGGCAATAAAATTTCACATATAGTCAGCCTGCTTTGGAGTAAGCATTAAACCATCAGATGAACATAAATGCAATTCCTTTATTATTGATGTTCAGTACCATTGGACACCTTTGATTTTTCTGATTTTTGCAAATGTTCAGCATATTATCACTGGAATAACTGGAATAGATTTAGAGTTCTTTTAAAGTTCTGGATTCATGTTTGGAACAAGAGTTTGGTTTGCTTTTTTTTTTTTCTGTTTAAAACACTAGGAAATTATATTGTCTGTAATAGGTATGACATCGATAACCTGACAAGATAGGTGATTTGCAGGTATAAAAGACCAAAACAATTTAAAGCCTGTGTTTCTGATCCGCTATGGTGAAGAAACAGAGAAAAAACACTATTGACTATACACTTCTCACAGATAGAGGTCACTAATGGACTAGATTTGAATCCATCTGGTAAAAGCCTGAAAGTTACATGAAAGTAATCTAGTGAAAAATGAACTCATTTTGAGATTAAAGAGGTAGCAGAAATGATTAAGAAATAAAGCTTTCACCTTCCTGGAAACAATATTATCTTAAGTGTGCCTTCTTTCTAGTCCTTTAATAGAAAGCGCAGTACAGGAAAAGCCTGATAGTGATGCTTGTTTGAATTCCTTTTTT
>VWZZ01005851.1:37329-61394 GCA_013399095.1 Psophia crepitans | reverse complement strand
TTCCTTTTTTTTTTTCTTTCATTTGTTACATTCCATCATTCAGAGAGGCTAAAACTCGAGAGCAGCGCGTCAGGCGCGGGGCTTGCGACCCGGCTCAGACGCGGCCACGACAGATTCGGCATCGTAAGTAATCCCCAAATTCTTCAACCGCGAGGAATTAATGCTCGTCTCTGAAAGGAATCTAGTTGTATAAAAGGGAACGTAACGTCCAGGTGACTTTTTTTGCCCTACCGAGTTCAGATCAGTGCCAGCTAAAACTGCTGTTGGTCATACTCTGCTATCAGTTTTTTAATATGAGCCAGTTTGTTGTGGAGGTATTCGCAGCGGTTCTTCTCTTGGCTGTAATTGGGGTTAGTCTGCAAAGAAAAAATGAAAATGCACTGATGGAAGGCAACCATTCGAACTCAGCGAGACCCAACGCTGAACCCAGACGAGGCTATCGGACCTACGTGATGAAGGAATGAAGCTCTTTGACCTGGAGGAGTAGATACCCATTTAAAACAGACCTCCCTCTTTTCAAACCAGGCAAAGAACAAAATTCCTTTTCATGGGCACCCAGCTCCAGGAGCCTCATCATACAGAAGGGGATGCACGTTGCGCGAGGCTCAGCCTGACTCAGGGCAGCTGGGCCACACACCTCAGCTTCCAGCAAGCATCACCTGCCCTTTGTCCCCACGTCAGCACTGAGTTGTGCAAGCCTGGGAGCTTTAAACCAAAGATGAAGTAACAACACACAAGGAATCCCTTCAAAAAGCTCCCAAATTCCTCAGGGACAGCAGAGCTCAGGGCCCTATTTGTAGGGTTTTTTTTAAAAAGCCCAAACCCCACCCCTGGTGTATGGATGCCCCAGCCTGCCTTGGCACTTCCACCTCATCCAGATCCACCATAAATCCCTCCAGTCAACAACTGTTGCTTTAAATATACATACAGGGATGTAAAGCATTCTGCGTGCCCCAGACACCAAAAAGCCCCGCTGAGCCCCGCAGGGGACCATGTACCCAAGCGACTCGTACTAGAGACTGCGCTCCAATCATCCCAAATACACCAGCAGACCCCCGAGACCCGGAGGATCCTGCTATCACTCAGCCTGTGCATCTGAAATACAAACTGTTCTCTCACTGGATGGGATAAAGGCACTAATTTAACACATTCCTCCTTGGGCTAGCACGCCACCAGCGCAGCTGAACGCTACCCGGGATCCAAGAAGCAGCCTCAAGTCCCCACAAACCCTTTCTGAATCAGGAAGGGATCGTTTTTTGGACAAGCTCGAGCTGAAAAACAATCTGCCATGAAGCTTCACAGACTGGGTTTTTCACTTGGCAAGTATCCATCTCTTTCAGTCATACCACCCAAAAGCCTTTTTTGTGCTCGATGGTTTTTTACCTACCTTTTTAATTTTCCGATATTCCTGTAAAATTTGATCATGGATGGTCTAAAAAAGGAAAAGACAGGTTATTATTTTCAAACGAGCCAACAGTTCTGCACCACACTGCAGCAGGCAAGTATTTACTGATGGCTGAATGTGCACGTCTCCAAACACCAACCCAAACCTACCCCCTCCGTGACTTCCCCTGTGAGATCTGATGGCTACAACCAGCCTCATCGACTCCATTCCTACACTGGTGCGGACACCAGCAGCACTGGAAGGATCGGGCCCTGTTCCCCAGCCATCAGAACTACCTGAAACGGGCACTTGGCTTGGCAGGGTAACTGACATTTCCTCCAAAGCTCAGACTAATTTTACCCCAAGATATCAAAATATTTCAGTGAGGAATCACTGAATTTCTCGGAGAGGGGAAGGCTGCTTGATGGAAGACACAGTGCTTAGTACAATAGGTGCTCTGTAAAAATCTGTTTATTATACTCATTGAGACTTACTTTCTAAAGATAATGAATAGTTAAAGCTCCTTTAAAATCAGTCTGACAAGTCGAATAATGCTACATTATTAAGATCAAAGATTCCAGAGAAACAGATGACCCCGTACTACCTCCCCTTCCAGCCCCGATACGCCACCATATGTGCGAATACGAGTTTTCTGGCTGGGATACACTAATGGCTTCCAGCAGCTTTTGGCTAAAGACGCCAATTGTCTCACTGAGGCCTTTCCTTGTCAACAAGTACCATGATGTGTGCTCCAGCTTGAAAATGAAAGAACTCAGAGCTGTTTTAAGAACAGTCTACAAAGCTGTCAGCTGCGTGCACGTTCTGCGTCCACCACTTTGGGGCTCTGGGCAGTACGGTTTAGACACCAACCCACCCCAAACAGCCCCGCATGCAGAGCGACTAAACTGAGCCGTGGTATCGCCACGCGCAGAAATAGCTTTCTGAAAGATAAGATTGCTGTTTCTACCTTATATTCTTCAGAGCCCTGCAAAAGTTGCTTCAGCTTGGCATCTAACTGCGTAAACCGTCGAGTTATCCTCTCTATCCGAGCGTGCAAGTCTCTGTACTCGTTGTATTCTGCGTTGAAGTCATTTTTGTAACTCTGACGCTGCTCCGAAGAGGAAATGGCTGCGTATTTTCTGGAGGGAGAATAATTTAGTTAATCGGTTTAGTCAGTCTTCTCTCCAGACAGCACGAACGCTGCAATGCCAAACCCCGGATGCCAAGTCTACCAGGTGACTGCATTTGAAAACAAATTAGAGTCTCTTAGGATTTGCATTACAGTAGCATGGAGGTAAGCGTCAGGATTATTGCCTCGACCTCTGCTGTGTAAAACAAGACAGTGTTTGCTCCCAGAATTTCCTATCTGCGCCAGATAGGGTGGAATATGCAGGTACAGCCAAGCCAGGGAGCAGCTGAGGGTGTAGGAGGACATTCAGATAGCACTGCTACAGCTTTTCTAACTCCTGCTGTCCTGCAGAACATGGAGTTCTGCATCTGTGCCAGACCTTGGAACAGCAGGAATACGATGCTTCCAGTGTTAAGAGTCTTTAAAGGAACACAAAAAGCATTCAGCTATCGTTGCAAAATGCTCACAGTACGACAAGAAACCACGTTGAATAGACTGAATGTACCTGCGCTACCTTCGGAAGACACCCAACGCGAACTGAACGCAAAAGCTCGTGTTTAACAGATGTGCCTTTGAGGCCCTTTGAAAGTTACTCAGCTCAACAAAAAGCCATTAAACCTGACATTTTGCAGAAAGCCTCACAGCCAGTCCTCTCCCGTGGCAAAGCTCATCTCTTTGTAGGTGATGACTCTACTTTGCCTCCTTGCTCTGTCTGCAGCAGTGCCAGCTCAGTGCATGAGCCTGTATAAGCTAACTTAGGTATCAAATTAAGGGAGAGCTTCCCCCCTGTTAACCTAAACACACTCTAGCCTTCAAGATCCGATTCCTTGCTAGGGGTTGGTATAAATAAGCATCTACACAGGATACACTACTATGAGATAAGGAAGTTGACCTCACGGGTATGAAACATATGCCTCCATGATCAAAACCGCAGCGACAGCTCTCAGAATTTAAGGAGCTGACCATTGAAACAGTCAGATCATGCCAGAAAAGGAGACAACAGCCATTACAGGAGTTCATAAATCTTACAGGATTTCTTTGGAGGTGGACGGAGGAGCTGTACTGTCTCTCAACAGGAGTGATCAGCACATCTGCTGTAAGAAGAAAACGCCCCAGCCATTCGTATTCTCCTGCATGGTACTAGAAATGCCAACTCAAAGCGGTCTGCATAGTTCCTACAGCCTAGCAAACCACAGCTCTGTAACCATACAGGAACCCTCCAGCCAACTCCCGTGACTGCTCCTGCAGAGCCAGGAGTGGATGCTGCTGCCTCCTCCTCCATCTCTTCCCTCGGAGCGATCACAGCACAGCCAAACCAGATCCGATGGCGTTCAAAACCCCGGCTGAGATGCGCACAGGGAACATCACCCACAGCTACACTTTGCTACCACAGAGCTTCATCCGTAACAGGTTTGGCTTTATGCAGATTTTTGACTTTATGCACAGGGATTTTTGTCCTTCAGCAGACAAGTACATTGTTTAATTAACCTCAAGGGGATCTGATTAAAAAGTCAAGAGGTGAAACAACTCACATCCTAACTCACAGGTTATAACCTCCCCACGAAGAATATTTCACTGGTTTATGTAGATGATCTTGGCTCTGAACAGGGGAAGAATTAGCTAACCTCTCAAAATCCTTTCTTGCCCTGTCTCCCACAGCATTAAAGCAGATCATTTCCTCTCAAAGTTTCCAACCGTAACATGGAGATGCGTAATCCTTCCAAAGCCCTTGAAGGTATGCAATGTTTCCTCAAGTACTTTAAGAATTGGTTTATAGGAAGATAACCTTGAACTCCACGAGGAGGTAAAGAACAGATCTGATGCCAAGTTTAGTCTCCGGAACTATCTGCAAGGGTGGATTTACTCTTCTTTTTTTTTTTTTTTTTCTTTAAACCCACCTTACAAAGTTGTCTCGAGTAACAATAAAGTCCAACAAAAATCCCCACTACATTGTGATTTGCAGCTTGAAACACGATCCCAAAGTGATGAAGCAACTGATAAATATACTTACAATAAATAATCTGGCATTTCTGAAGTTGATGTTGGTACACTAGAATTATTGCATGTTCCATTTAAACCTGAAAAAATAAAGACTTGTTTATAGACAAACTTTAAAGCTCTACGCAATTAAACTTCACATTCATAAACTTATTTGCAATATACAGTTTATCAAATTCTAAAAGATTTCTGTTTTGCTTTGAACTGACAAAGACAGAAGACCCACAGTAAGGTGGGTGAAACTGCAAGGCTTCTCTAATATTTGTCTCTCAGCAAAACAACATCAACATTAGCCAATGCACCGAGCAGCAAAAACACTTTGCTGGTTGATAACCGCTGCCCGCAGGGAGGGGTACCGCTGATATCGCCACTGCTAAACAAATTTCTGAGTCCAGATGCGCAGAACAGAGCGCCGAGCAAGGTGCACATTCTTTTCTCCTGATTCTACGCTACACAGTTTCCTGCTGTTAATACTCCGGGCTCAGATTCCTACTATTAATACTCCAGGGCTCCTAGAGGGTACAGCAGAGAGGTTTATAAGGCATGCAGCCTTTTCCTCGCACAGCCCTACTGCCCTGCAGGCAAATCGAAGTGCTCTCTGCTCGATGAAGAAACATGAACCAAGCAAGGGTAGCTAAGGATGTTTAGGAGTTTAAGCGAAGGGACCAAAGACCTCCGGACCAGCGGGATTCTGAACGTGAGCCCAAACCAGACCCCATCCTCAGCACAAACCAAACACCACGCTGCTAGTTTGGAGGAAGAAAGCAGTTGGCTACAGGTTTGAAAAGGGATTGTTCTCATTAAACGTGTATTATACTGGAAGTCCTCATGAGAAAGCCAACTGCACCCATGAGAAAGCAGCAAAATAAGAGGCAAGTGGAGAAGGCTGCGATGAATTTAACTCAGCCGCTTTGCAAAACTGTTTCTTCGTCCCTTTTCTTTCCAAGCTGTTACTCAGAGCAAGCGGTACCTCGACTGCACTTCCCCAGCTGCACAGGAAGGGCACGTGTGAGCGCCAAGCCTCGCCCAGGCCTACCCTCACCTACGCTGCTGCTTCACAACTGTTACCCCAGACCAACTGTGGGGAGTACGAAATGCCCAAGTAATAAACATAGGCATGGAAAAGCACTAACCCAATTCTGCCTTTTTGTAAATTGATTTTTCTCTGAATTTCCACAGAAAGGTTTTCCTGAGCAGAACAGAAGAACAGCAGACAACCCAGTGTCGTTACAAACAGCCAGTCTCTAATGCCTACTGCAGATGTTTGCAGCCAATTCTGCTTTTGTCCCTACCTGACCACCAGCGTGAAATACGCAGAGTGTGGGCGAGGAAGATTGTGGAGCAGACAAGGACAGGAGGTTTATTTTGCCTATGAGTGCCACCTACTGACTGCTGGAAGGACCCCAAAGGTCCCTCCACCGCCTCTCGAGCAAATCTCTGGGGAGAAACTGCTTCCCTGTCCTCCAAGGGGGACTTGGAGAAGGCTGTCAGCCACTTGCTACAGACAAAAGGAGCAGGATTAGGCCCACGCTATCCGCACAAAGTAAGGCGGAGAGGGAAAAGATCCCAATTCAGATGCAAGCAGCCACTGACCACATCCTGTTTAGGATTATTCCCAAGTCCAGCTCGGATTTGTTACCTCGCATACACCAGTGGTGCAGCAGGAACAAAACCCCCTCCTGCTAATCAACAAAGAGCCAGTCACTAAACTGCTTTTAAAGCAAAGCAGAAGAAGGTGATAACAGGTTGCAACTTCATGAAGAAAGAATTTAGGGTATTTATAACAAACACCGACAAAAACATACAGAGAGAAAACGTGTATATCTGTCCACTGCCATTCAAGACACAAGGTACATGGGGAAGAAAAAGCATCAGTCACAGAAAAAACTAAGATTGGCAGAAAAGTTGAGATCAAACTATCTGAAGAGCGCGGTTCTGCAGTGCCACACGATGGTCGGACTATGGGCTGTCATTAAAGATCACTGGGAAGCAATCAAAACAAGACGGCTCCAAAAAGAATTTTCCCAACAGACAGGGACCGCAATATTCCTAGAGGCTGTAGGGGAACTCCCAACGCTCCGGGAAATGCTAAGAAAGTCTAAGGAAACAGCAGAAAACAGGAATGCTGAAGGTACTGGCAAGGGAACGGATGGGATTAGCCAAGATAAATTCTCTGCTCTAACTTCTACGAGTATGTAGAACCCCCTTAGCCATACTGGCTTGATGGAAAACATTTTCATCGCATCTCAACGGGTAACAGACCCACTGTTGTGTTAGTCCCCGAAAAAATAAATTCAGAGTAATTGTGGGGTACAAGGAAGCTCTTGCAGCTTGAAAGAGCTGGTTGTACACCGCTCTAACAGCATTTATCACAAGACTTATCTATCATTTCTTTTGTACCCAATATTAAAAGCTTTTGTGACTAACTTTTCATTACCAAGTGAAAAATCAATACAAGAGTCATCACAATACCGAACACAAGCAGAGGAGCCGTAAGTAATCAAGCAGCGCTGCTTTTTCCAACAGATCTTGATGCCTGCCTTTCATCCCCCTATATTAATACGGCTTTTAATTTAACAAGGAGAAACATGACACGGTCAGAGGCAGCTCCAAACAGCATGAAAGGCTAAACAGGAAAAACCTGATATTCTCTTCTGAGAGGAAGCGCATTTGTTGATTTGCAGGTAGGGACAGTGATATTATTTCATTAACCACAAGGTCTCTGCAAGTGGACACGCACCCTCTTTCCTCAAATGGATTTAGAACAGAAATCACACGCAGCCGATACCAGAATTATCTTAGCACACGCCGCACAAGAGGATGTCTCAGACCATACGTACCTGTGACCTGTTCCTGGGGAACACTAACTAAGTCAGCATTTTTTATTACTTCACAGTCCTGCTTCTCCTCTTTGCATTTCTCTTCATTTTTCTTCTCCTTTCTCTCCTTTTCCTTGTCTTTGTGCTTTTTGGATTTTTTCTTGGTTTTTACATACGAGCTGCAATTGTGCTTGCTCGTTTGGGGACAGTCTGTTGACAAGGGGTGAGTCAGTCTGTCAGCCGTCTCCGGATTCTCACAGTCTCTGCCGTTGTGAGTCAGGTCGTTGCTGACATCCGAAAGGGGATCGTGAGGCCTCGGCAGCTCCAGCACCGGGAGGCTGGAGCTGGAGCTCACCGGCTCCGGGAGAGCCGGCGGCAGGGTAGGGGCAGGGACGTCCTTCCCGTTGGAGGAATTCAGTTTCCCGTTGAAAGTGGGCTGAGTTCTGTGAGCCAAATGTGAGATCCTGGGCTTTTTGCTGGCCAGGGGATCGATAAATTCCAGAGGCTGAGATCGTTTCTAAGGAGGAAAAAGGGGAAAAAAAATTAAACCTTGAAATCTAGAGGGCAGAGTTTTGGATGCTGTTACCACTAGGTGGTGGTGCAACACCAGAAAGTCAGGGATTATTCCCAGAAAAAGAGCCCTGCTATCAACAGAGCTGCCTGCAAGCGTCCCTGCTCAGGGGCTGGCCCTGGACACAGGCTCCTGCAGAAGCTGATCCATCCCAAGCAGCTTTCTAACAATCCCAACAGCCCCTCTGGAGCCCACGGCTCGGTGGGAAAGCCTACAGAACACCCCCCGTCACATCAGCAGCTAGCAATCTCCTGCACTGTTCATCCTCTGGCCACGCGACCCAGCCTGCTCCCGTTGCATCCTATTCCAAATCTAGCCCTTTAGAAATGAAACCCTGTCCTTCGCCCTCCCTCTGTCCCAGCCACTCCGCTGAGAACGGAAACGACCATAAAAACATCTGTCATCTCTTCTGCTGGTGGCGTGACATTCAGAGCACCTCAACATCCCTGCGAAGGAAAGACGTGCTCGGATCTGCGGAGCAAGGAGGGATTCACAAGTTCTGCTTTTAACTCCCAATTGATTTTACCAACTCTGTGCTCAACAACTTTACCCTTGCAAAACCACTCCTTCCTCTCCTCAGGAAAGAGGCATTTCCCAGAAGAGGCGAGAAAGTGTTAAGTTCTGACGATTTAAGGCAAAAGAAAACATTCCCAGCAGTTGCAAAAGCCACATCACACAGGTCAACATGATCCCAATATCCCTTCTTTAAGCAGTGTAGAGGATCCCAACTGTCCCCATCAGCCCTCCCTGGAAAAGCTCAGTGCCCCCACACCTCCCAGGAAGCAGTTGCCTGCAGTCCCAGGTTAGCTGCACCACGGAAGAACCCCTGTGTCAGCAGAGACAAGAGCTCAAGGCAGAGCCAGAACTACGGCTGGCGGGCTCGGGCCAGCCAAAATTACCTTGGACAGGCGTCAGTGCAGCGGTGTGTGCCTGCCTGGCAGCACAGGGCCGCAGCAACTCTGAGGGAAGATTATTTAGTGCCCAGAGGAAAACAAGCGATAGTTCTGGTTATTTCTTTTGGATATTTTTATTGTTTTCTTTATGTCTCAGGCAGGACCGTGATGTATTTGCAAATGGGAATTTTGGTCCATCACAGCAGGGCAGCTGGACACACGGCTGCTTTGTCGGGGGGCTGCCAATTCACCCCTTTCCCCCCCAGTTATTTTATTTCTTTGCTAACGCCAGGGGTCTCAAGGACACTGTTTGGTGGCAGGAATCCTTTCCACTTGTCAAGGTAATTAGGAAGAGGAGCTGCTCACACTGCCGCAGAGCTCAAGGGGCAAGGACAGCACGTCGAACCGGCTGAGCAACATCAGCGACTGCCTTCCCAGCAGAACACAAGCAGTGTCCGTCTCCCAAAAGGAGGGGCCGTTCACTTTGGCTGCAGGTTTCAGAACACGCCACAGATCTAAGCACTGCCACCCAGTACTCACCTTTCTCCAAAGCCAACAAATACCATCTTCACCGACCCTACCCCTTTGGTTACAAGGCGGTATAGACACAGATACCTGCTCCGCAACGCTTCCTTAGAATCACCCGACCTCCATTCCACGACCCAACTTTCCCAAAATATTCTGCATTCCAGGCTACCAAATCCCAGTCCTCTGCTGGGACTGCCACCATTAGCAGGCATCCCTTCTCTAAATAGAAACTACAGCTATGGAGTAGCAAAAAAAAATGGCTTACAAAAAAAAAAGCTGTCTGTGGTTTGCTGTCTGACACGAGCCATGTTAGACACACTGCTGGAAGCACTTTATTCCATGTTTGGTTGCCCCTGTTTCACTAGCCTCTTCTAGGTCCAAACCAACCAACCACCCAAAGTTTCAACTGGGTCATCTCACGAGACCAGAAACATCCCCTACAGACCTCCCTGTCTTTCAGAATGCCGGTGGCCAGAAGCGAGATGATTTTCAACCTACATTTTTTCAGAATCAGCCTAAGAGAAACACACAACCAGCCTCTTAACAGCGCTGCATCTTTCCAAGCTAACTCGAACGAAGGGGATCATTCTTTATTCACCAGGAACATGCCCACAGCAGAGCAGGAGAGGATTTGGAATTAGCTACCTGGCAAACAAGTTGCACGGTTCTTGTTCTCAATAGAGAACTGCCTCCCTCTCACTGCCAGAAAGCACATAATTTCTTTACCTGCTAATATTCTTTGCCACTAATCCTCAGTGCGTCTGTCCAGACAAGTAGGCATTACACATTCCATTGGCAGGAGGAGAATAAATACTCAACTTGTCTGGGCTGACCCACAGCAGAGAAGGGAAGCTGGTGTTTCACAATGCTAGCAAGAAATGCCTGCGCTAAGTGATACTGAGAAGAGTGGGGACAGACTCTGATTAACACACAAGCAAACGCAGCTCCTTTGTCGTTTGTTATCATGGAAAAAATAGTCAAACGTACTTTTCACAGCGCTACGCACCGGCATCTCAACAAATCAAAGAGCAGACCAACCTGTCCCTGATCTGTCACGGCAATTAGGTTGCAAAAGGTCAAGGTTTTTAATAACTCAACCACATTCGGGAGCTACTTATTACTGCTTCGTTCCAGTCAATTATTAGTAATGAGTAAAACACAAGCTTGTTCTCCCAGGAACTCCAAGAGGGATGTAGGCACTGTGAAAAAAATTTAGCCCTTAAAACTAAACCTAAGACACACTGTCAGAGAGCCTCCCCATAGGCCGTCACCAAACCACATCCAGAGGAGAAACAGATGCTGAGGAAACCCAGAATTAGACTCTAACTTAATAAAATAGGAAAAAAAACCCCAACCCCCCTACAACCTATTGACCTACCAGCCTGCAGCAGCAGGTGACTCCAGCAGGCAGACAGACTGCACAGCTCAGCCCGGACCTACTCCATCAAGAGCGGATGGAACCAAGCGCCGGCTCTGCGCTAACTGGACCCAGCACCCTCAGAGAGGGATCACCTACCTGAGGAGGAGAGCTGGAGTTCACATTGTCTTTTGGTGGACTCAGGGAAGGCGCTTCTCCTTGAAAACCACTACTGTTCTGTGGCTGACAGAGTTTCCTGAAAAACAGAATTTAGGGCTGTTCAAATCCCGTGCCTGACAAGCCAACAGATGGTATTTCAAATCTTCCTGCAGAGCAAAGAGCCTTTTCGCGGGCTCAAATTCTGACTGCTTGAAGATGCCATGAAAGTAGCTCATCCAGGCGCTTACAGCTTCGATCTCAGACAAAAATCTAGGAAGAAGAAACTGCTACAGGAAAATATCAGTCAACAACGTCTGGTAATTGCTTATCTTTTTTGTGCCTTCCCATGGTTCTTGTAATTCTCTGTGAAGGGAGGCGACACCTTGGACTGACACTGCCGGGGTTGTGGCAGGGAGGGAAGAGGCAGGCTGTGCCATCAGCCACGCAGGATTCCCTACTGAGGGTAGAACTTATTTTCTGGCAGTTTTACCTCTTTTCTCTTGACCTGGTGACTTCAGTATTGCAACAAATTAATTACAACCTTAGAAAAATGATCCATATACAGGTTAGTAAAAGCTGGCATTGAACTGCAGAGTGTGGGGGAGACGTATTCTAGCTACTGCTTGAAACACAGCTTAATAAACAAGACAGTATTTAAACTAATTTCTGCTTTGTCTCACCCAGTTAAAACTGACTTCTTGAGAAAATTCAGAAAGCAAGCACACTGAAAAGGGGTCGAAACTCAAGTTCAGATGTTGAGGAATAAGTTCCCCCACTCATTAGCACCAGTAAACCAACATTTTACAGGAACAGCAGTCCTCTTTCAGAAGCAAGCCCCACTGCATCCAGGGAAAGCAGGATTATAACAGGAACTGTTACAGTATTATTGATCCACTAGAATTTACATTTAGGGCTTCATAACAATACTTTTAAGTTGCATCATGCAAAATAGCACTACTCCGCTCTTCATTCGCGGAGTTCGACAAACAATAAAAACCTCTTGTAGCAAAAAAAAAGATACAACGCACGTCATTCTAATCAGGTAAGTGTGTTAATTCACAGTCACGCTGGGTATCTCCGCTCCCCACCGCCCAAGGGGCTCTCCAGATCCTGCAGTAAAGTTTCGTAGCGCCAGCTCTGCCCTACTCTTCCGACACCAGCCAGATTGCCCGTCTATTAATCACCCAGGGAAAACTACTGTTGCATCAAGTTGCAGCTGTCAAGCTGAAAAAAAAATATTTCAGGGTTAAAGGTTTTAATAAACTAGCTCTGCAGTCGTTTTGTCCCCAGCTGCACAGCCTAAATAAGCAATGTCTAAATTCTTCCACAAGAGGCTATAATCAGCTTTAAAGCACACACATATTTTTCAAATATCGGGAAGATTATTCCAGAGATAGAGTCCACGACTTTACAAGATTTTCTTTTAACCTGAGCTTGAACCTTCGGTCATACTGCAGCAACATCTAGGTGCCTGCAGTTCCACTGCCGTTCTGGCTTCAGCTGCTGCTTTGTTTAATTTTTATTTTGAACAGCCAGGGATCAACTCAAGAAAAGTACTCAGAGACTGTGAAAACAGGAAGGGGAACAGTGATATTCCATAAACACCGCAGTGAAAGTGGCTTTTTGGATGCTGTTTGACTAGACCGAGCAACCTTGTCACATTTCTGAACACGTTAATTATGGATTTAAAAAAAAAAAAGTGAATGAAAGACGATGACTTTCAATTCAGCAGCTCTTGTAACAGCAGAAAAATGTTCACTACAATGGTGAAAGAAGGATGGCAAACACAAACAACATGAGGAAAAATGAGTTAGACTAACACGGGCACTGTAAGATACGGTTTTAGTATTTGCAGATGTGCTAATTATGGCACCCGACGAACCATCGAGTGGCAGCCGGACCTGAAAACCGAGAGGACAATTAACAGGCGCCTGGATCCAGGCAACCACGCAGACCACCGCAGCCGGCTGAAGCCCTACGTCTGGTGCCTGTGCCCTTTTTGTGAATGTTTTTCTACTGTCTTCAACCCTGCATGTTTTTTCCATTCTGTAGCCTCATTACCTGCATTGGCTGAGCGAGTCTTTGTTTGTACAGTTGAATACATCCTTCCCAAGGTCTATTTTTAGACCTTCAACATAACTGAATGCCACAATTCTACAAAGAGCAGTAAACATTGCTTTCTACAGGGAGAAATTAACTTTTTTTCAAAGCCATAAAGATTGCATGGCAGTTGTATTTTTCCATTTAATTATAATTCAACATCAAGGCCATTTAAACGAGTTTGATTTTTCTTTAGTGTGCCAAAACACCTTAAGTGCAAGTTTCTGTCAGTTTAACAAAGTCTCATCTCCAAGCCAATTGTGCTTTCAAATCATGGAAACTCTTCAAGCCGAGCATGCTCTACTTCATCTTAACCAAAAGTGTAATAAAGTACATCTCAAAAACAAGTTGAGTAAAATTTTCATCTGCATTACAAAATCTGTGTAAACACACTGAAAAACCCGGAGGCGGAAATACAAACACCCGGAGCAGAATTCTCCTTTAAAAACCTGGGAGATATGTTCTCTTTCCCTGCTGCCTGCCAGCCAAGAGCTTCCCAGCTTGGAGGCTTCACCTAAGGAAAAATAGCTGTAGAGGAAAAAAGTCTTTAGCAACCGATGAGACAAAGCTGTCCTCTCAACGAACGCTGTTAAGGGCAGTTTTCGGGAAGGAACACGGGAACAGGTATCCCCTGGATGGCACGGATTACACTGCATGGGCAGCAGGACAAACAGCATGTGTTTTAGGGGACTTATCCTGCAGAACTGCCTCATGTTTTTTCATGCATCCCTTACTTCAGTCAAATCTTAATCTTGCAGGGCAGCTGCGATGCTAACAGAATTTGCAAGACAAGAAAAGAACACCCAAGTAGATAATCATCCAAATAACGCTACGGAAATGAAGCAGTAAAGTCCCCAAAGCAAATGGTTCAAGAGGAACAGGGACATCCACAGGAACAGAACACAGAAGTGGCTGAGCAAAACAGCGAGGGGACGTGGCTGCACGGTAACGTCTCTCTCCTCGCCTTGAACAAACACGCAGTCTGCACAGGAAGCCATGTACAAGAAGATATGGAAAAAGGAAAGGAGAGTTTCAATGCAGAGTTGAGCTGGACACATTCGCCTTAATCCGTTCAACTCTCCGGATTTGAAACCACCATTAAAAGTTTTACCTGTAACTTTTCTTTCCCATCCAGGTTTTTCCCCTAGTTTTTAGTATAATGATTTAAAGGCAAACTAGGACGATCTGAAGCATGCACCCACTTTGATATTCATGTTTAGTCCACTTCTACAGTTGTCTGGATGATAAACTTTACATTCAAGTAAGTCAAACACTCAACTTACCATCGTTCTACTGACTTCAGTTACCCTGATTTATAGCAACTGACCTGGCCCAGTATTTTCGAGCTCCAGATGATAGTACAGGGAAGGGGGGATAATTACCGAACAAGTATCCTCTTCAGCAACTGCTGATCTCCTTCAGAGTAGCCAGGCCAGTCCTTCTGCACTTCTTTGTACACGCCATCTTTCAGTGTGAAAGTGCTGTCCTTGGCACTCAAATTTGCCACCTGAAACAAAAGTAATTTGCAAACAACTGTTAGGGTTCAATTTTCACTTCTAACAAAAGAGATCTGAGATGTAAGCAAAATCTCAGCAGATTTAGCAGCAGTTAGTAGCATCAGAAAACAAGCAGAGACTTTATACTGCATTTGCTAATTATTTTGATTATTTAATCAAACTCTTTCCTTCTGCCTTGTCATTGCGATCGTTATGAGTTTCCAAAGCATACCCAATTTACGGGGAAACAAGTGATACCCAGATTATTCAGCCTGGATAGTCTGGAGCAGTACATCATCAGTTGATGGAAATACCTGGAAATCAACCCTAATGGGAACAGGCAGTTCACTTACCACACCTGTCCGATAGCTAAAATGGTGCACTTTATTAGCTGATAGAGGAACTCTCGCAGCCATAGCTTAGTTAACAATTGCCAGAAGATAATTTCTCACTAACAAGCCAGTAAAACAGGCGACAGAAAGCTATGTTCAAGGAGCAGTGGAGAGAATGCCTTGAAGATATAGTGCGTTAGGGAGCTTGCAGATTACACCAAGTAGTTCAGTACAGGATCATCTGTTGGATTTCATGGAGGAGAACTTTTCCAAGGACTACTTCAGGGCAAGAGCAGGTTTTATAATAAAGCATTGCACCTAAATTACGTGCTGCAGTTAGCTTGGTACACTCGCAGGAGAACCTTTGTGACATTTTATCCGTTCTACTAGGTGTCGTTTCCCCACAAAACTCTGCACGGTGCCTACACGGATAGGAAACGCTGCTGGAACTGGCAGAATTGTATGAGAATGGAAACAACTCGTTAAGAGTTATCCCACTTTAATCAGTCTTTCCAGAGCTGGACTGAAAATTTTACTTCTTGCTGCTGGTTACCATCTGAAAAATACAATGGTAGCACAAACCCAAAGGCCCCTGTTAAGCTTTCACAGGTACGGCCTTAACAAACCCTTCTCAGGTGACTGTGGAGCCTGAGATTTGTGTCTGCAACAGCGATGCGGAGGTGCCAAATGCCACGGCCACAGCCAGGCTGATCAACCGGCAAAGCCAGCAACCGCGTCCCAAATTCACTGCTGTAGCCGACTGCATTACGCTTGAAACTGGAAGATGCGGCTGTTCAGTCAGCGGAGACACTGTGCATCTGTTTAAGGATTAGTGTTCTCCACCGCTTGCTCCATTCAGGAGACAGTCGTGCTTATGAATTTCTATTATCCACACAGCAGTGAGAGAGCCCCAGAAAAGTGAGGGAGGGGAAAGTCTTGAACTAACTGAAGATGCTGTTATTTCCTCTGCTTTTGCTTTAGGAAGGCTATCACCTAATATTAAAACTCTATGAATTTAAAAGCAAAAAGCTGCAGAACTAACACAGCAAAGCTCTCCCGATAAGCAAAAAAAAAAAAAGCACAGTTATCAGTTTACATGACGAACACTTTGTTTTTCCTTTCAGTTCTGTCAGCTTTCCAAAACCCTGAGCCAAAATACAAGAAGAATTCGAGCTGTGTTTTACATTTAGATATCCCAGTAAACATGCCCGAGAGACAAAAGCAAAGCCAGGTTCTTTTTCAAAAACTCTGAGAATCTCGCCGGTTACTGCCTCTTTCTACAGCGGGAGACACGCTGCTTGGCAAGGCTTGTAGCCCAGGCAGAACAACAACTCAGATTTTTCTCTGCACAGAGGCAGAGAGCTGCTACCTCCTTGTTTTGCTGGTGTGGGACTCTGCAAGCTCCACCCCAGGCCTCCCAAAAATAGAAACCTTGCAAAATGAGGCAAAAAGGCCAGCAGGAACACAGAGTCCTAGAAGAGATGCAAGAGCACAATGAAACCCACACCTAGACATATTTAGAATAGAATATTTAGACATGTAGCTTTAATGTGGCCTGTAATTTTTAGCTTATCTATGTCTGCTTGTGGATGGGAGCCTTGGTACCACCGAGAGATTAAGTTTACGAGCAATACAGTTACAGCCAAATCAGCGTTTAGCCCCGTATCAGGCTGACGCTGCGGACACTACCGAAGACACCACTTGCCTGCTAGGGATTTGAGAGCGCATCAGTAAGAGGTGATTATCAGAAACAGTATTTCTAGTATTAAACCTGTTTATAGCATTCAAAAGGGTGCTCGAAGGAATTCTAGCACTGCTGGGAAATTAACGGCTACAGGATTAAAATCTAGAGGAGGAGTCAGTTGTGCCAGCAGTAGCACCACTTCCAATATAACCTGCCCTGTGCCCTTGGACAAACTCACTCCTCATAGTCTCATTCTTTTCAGCTGTGGAAAGGAGTAAAAATAATTAAAAAAATAAATCCAAACCAAAAGAGGGCAGCTGCAGCATTGAAGCAAGTATCCATGATGCAGTTTGCACCGTGAGGGCGATACAGGTATTGACTGCAGTTCCCAAAATGGCACCTCCAACGTGACTAAAAGCATTAGGAACGGGTTCAGCTCGGAGACACTTTCGCACTTGACGTACAAATAATAATGTTCTGCAAGAAGCTGCATGATCTTCACACCTAACCAGCTGCACTTCTAAGCAGGAAAGGCACGGGCCTGAACAACGCAAAGATGTAAAGCTTAGCGGAGAGGGACATACTTCTCCTTCACAGAGGAAGCTCTACATCTATGAATATAAACCATGTTTCTTTACGTCCACATTAACAAAAATATATCCAACAGATTTTTAGGTTGTAACAACTCAAACAGCTCACAGATCCTCTGTTGGATAATTCCACCCATGACCAAGCAAAAGCGTTCCTCTTAAGTGACTGATCTGGTGCACCGAAATCATCCAGCTTAGTTGCATCTGCCTAAACCTAGACGTATACACCAGAGGCTTCTGCTACCTCCAGCAAAACAGCGATGTGAACTGCGAACTTCTGTGGGACACGGCCTTCAAAGAAACATTCAGCTGCAGCTTTGAAATACCCAGGTTACGTTCACACTAACACAGAAGCTACTACCGTTCTGAGAAGACGTATCCCTTTAGCTAAATCGTTGCCTTGGTCAGAGTACAAACCTGTTGCAGAAGGTTATCCAGCAAATCCTTGTCCTGCTGAGAAAGTCCATCCTTCTGCAATCTGAGAATAAGTTCAGGTTTCTTATAAGGCTTTAGTGCCAGTAAGTGCACAACCCTATCTTTGAAGGGTCTCTGAGAAATCGCACTATTGCCTCTCTTTATTGCACTGGCAAGGTTGACTGGCGTTGGGCGCTTCCTGGAGGGAACAGCATCAGAAGCTCCTGGTGCAGGTTTACGCACCTGAACCTTTTTGCCTAAAATGAGATGAGAACAGTGAACTGCAGCAGTCACCTTGCAAAGGCCAGTGGTCTGCCAACACGTATATGGAGTCCATCACACCATCTGAAGTGGCAGAAGATGACAATAAAGGACAAACGCAACCAGCACACTCCACCCATTCCGACACGCAGCCGGAACGAGTATCCCGTGAGTTTTATGATTCGTGACAAGTTTGTAACAAGTAAACAGCAACACCAAGCTCTGGAAACCTGAGTATTACTGGCCACAAGCCTACATAAAGCTCTCTTTGTCTGCCAGCTTTTCATTTATCCCAAGTGCATGTATCCCCACGGTTAATCTAACCATTTTTTCCCCTCCCCATGAGAAGAAAATTCTACATTATTATGTAGAAGAGTCAAAATATGGGGTGGAAAGAGCAGAACTGGTCAACGAGCGGCTCCCTGCTGCTGATCTCAGCAAAAATGCTACTCCAGCAGATGTTTCTGCTTTTAGAACAATAGGAACTTTATGGGGCTGGGTCCACCTCCCTTCCCCCCGCCAAACACAGCCCCATGAATGGGGTCTAACACCAACACATTAGCCTATTCATTAGTGTGCTGTCTATTCTAATAGACCAACCCCTTCTACATCGTAGTAATAACCGCTTCACCCTCCAAATACATTTGTGTATACGTGAGAACATAAAGCTGTCTCAGAAGTTCATCTCGAGCCCTCAGAGGCCGCTTCCACAACTCCGTCCCAAGCGTGGTTCTTGGTTTCTGACAGCATTATACAAGAATTCATTTTCCCATTCCTATTGAAAAACAGCTTTAATCAGAACCCTCAGAGTAGTCCCATGTCCCTTACGAAAGCACAAATCAAAGAATTTGACTATTCTGACTACAGAAACAGGTCACAAAGGCAGGTTCCTGCTATCAAAAGCAAAACCAGCAAACGGAAAAAGAAAATTTATAGGTTCTGAGGTCTAAAACGTGGAGATGCAATCAATAATCCCTTCGGTTCGAGAAAGTGACCTTCACCAGGACAAACATCATCCAGCATTTACTGCAAGAATTTTGGAGGTTTATTTCAGCGCAGCAATCCTCCACTGCTAGGAAGCAATGTTTTCAACTGAGTCATCTGAAGATACTGGTGATTGTCTGCAGTGTTTATTTTACTGAAATGTAGATTGCATAACTGAGCCCCCATTTCCTGGCTTTTTATTACGCACCATGCTGATGCAAGTAAGTACGACCCATCCTTGGCAGGGCTGAGTTAAGACGAGAGGGAGAAAAACAACAATTTACAGAGTAAACATCCCAAAATTCAGAGGTCAACTGGACTTCATTTCCAGAAATGAGGGACAAGAGGAGATTCGTCAGCTTTCTAGAACTCCCTTAACTCTTGCCAGGTCATGAACAGCAAAAACACATTGGGACATTTTCACTTAAGGCTGGAGCCAAAATGTGCAACGATAGGAAAAGAAAAAGCCAAGTTAAGCCAGAACACAAAGTCTTTTAAAAGATTTATACGTGTGCATATGTAGAGGTGTACACAGACACATCTAGTACCTGTAAGCACCCACATCCCCCTACAGACATATCAGCTGTCTATTTACATCTCTATTCGTCCAAGTGTTAGTGCACATCTATACTGTTCTGTTGATCTCCAATTTCAACATTTCGTATAAATTCTTCCACATCTGAGCTGCCTGGAATGACTCCACTGATGTTTAAAGTGCTGAGCTCTGTGTTCTCATGGAAATGCGAGCGCCAGCCTTCTCCCTCCAGACCAGCCTGCAAGCGAATCAGCTGATGGTGCTGGCACACCAAATATGTGTGCAAGTGGGTTTGGCCTTGCCCAGGCTCTCCTTCTTGGACTGGTTCTTTCCTCTCATCTTAAACACTGACATATGCAGCGTGCACTCCCACTCCACTGCTTTTCATGTGGTTGTACCTCCATTTCAGAGCTGCAAACGTTTTAGGAAGAGTATTTTTAAATCTATAGTTTTGCTCTATCATTCCGGGAAGCAATTTGCTTTGAGAATCTTCTCCCTCAAAAGCCTAACAACTTCATCCACTTACTGTAATGTTCTCAAATATAAGCTAAACAAAATAATCTTCTAGTCTACAGGAAATCAATGCATTTCCTTCCTGATTACTATCTTGTTTCTCAGCTTTGAGCACTTGGCTGATAAAACAATGAGTCAGGGTCAGTTCTACATTTTGCAACTCACCATTCTCATCACAGACATCCTCTGAGAAGAGACTGGCTACAGATCACATGGGCTGCAGGAAAACCAGCTGGCTCAAAAAAAAAAAAAAAGCAGCAAAACCCCACTGCTTTCTGGTTAATATTTGTGCCCTAAGTTTGTGACCAGACTGAGGTTAAGCAGGAACCTGAGCCCAAAGCTAATGCCTCCGCAGGCTGCTTCTGGAGCCCGCTGGTACTCACCAGAGTTTTATTTCCTTCCCTACAATTCTCCTTTCATTGTCACTGTAAGATGGTTTAAGACAGCAGGCAGCAGCACTGCTTTAGTTTCTGTTTATTAATACAAGGACACTGCTACCTGCACCCTAGACGTTGCATGTTATGGTCACCAGATGTGTGACAGCAGCAGTGGTACGTTTCAGCTGACTTTGCCTGGAGCACAGACACTTCTGATGGATCAGCAGTATGCTCTCAGCATCACCGCATGACAAATATGAAATAATGCCAGAAAAGTGGTGTGGCTGCACAAAGACAGTCCTCAGAGGCCACGCAAACACCACCACACATGTTCTAGGGTGAAGATGGAAGCTGTAAAGAAGTGACAATACAAGGAGAGTAGCACCCTAATAAATCAGACACCCATAAGGAACTACCAGATACTTGTCAGCTGCTGCTTACCTACGTATCTCCCCCCAGGTTTAATGACTATAGCGCTCCGGCTGCGAGTCTCCTCCTCTGCCTGTGCCATGCTTTGCCTTGCCTTCTGGTAGGAATCATCAGTAGCACACACGGTGATCTTATCCTGTATGCTTCCAAGGCAATCCAGATGGATATTGCCATTGCTGCAAAAGAAATGCAATGGAAAAGATACTCCCAGCACTGCAAACGGGCACATCTCTCATGGGGGAATGCTGAGGTTGCATTACCTAAGTAATAGGAGGGGACAGAAAGAAGCTGCGGGGAAAACAGATTCTTCTGTGAGTGCCTCCTTACCCAAATACACACACACACAAACAGAACAGAAAGACTCTAAAAGGAAAGATGTGTATTAAGTTTTGTTCAGGTTTGTTAGGGAAAAGATTCTACAAAAAAAAAAAGATTAGATTTTCTTCTGCTGTACCACTCACCTGGATACATACTGCTGGATACAGTCAAAACTCCCCTGGGGGCTGTCCTTGCCAATGTTTGAAAGATAAAATGTGAAAGTCCGCACTTCCGTAGGTCGATCAGGCCTTGGAATGGCAATGTGCTGTTTGGAAGGAGAAAAAATATTGGTCACTTGGGTAGCCCACACTAACACAAAATTCCATTTTTCTGCAGTCGCTATGCTCTATAGCCATTCTGCAACCCGCTACAAGCGGATGGATTACTGCACAGGAGACTGTGAACAGCAGGAAGCTACAAGAAGGATGGAAAGTAGCAAAACTATATGCACTGAAAAGATACGGTAACAGAGGTAGACAGATGTAAAGAACAGCTAAAAAGACAGCCATGTCTGTAACCAAACAGAGGGCCGAGCTGGTGGCTCACTGCCTTTCGAAGCGGAGCCCACAATAATCTTGTTCTAGGAATCTGACCCAATTCTATTCGTTCAGGCTCAAAACAGACTTGCTACCACGGTTTATATTCAATTTAAAGCACTTGAGACTTGTTTTTTCAGAATTAGTGATCCAGCACTAAACATAGTACAAGCCAGGTCACTAGGTAGCATGCTTATTCTTTTTTAAGAGATTATAATTCCATAACGAGATTTCATGGCTCACAGTAGAGTATGACGCTGCTGCTAAATTAAATATTTAATCAAGCATTAAGTGTGCTCTGCAGACAACTCTACAGCAATCTGCATTGTTTTCTTTCCCCCCCAGCCATTCATTTTTCAAAAGGGAAACCGTTTCCCCTCTGTATTCAGGATCCAACATAAATCTCAGCATCCTAGCTCTACCATCACATCAATATTTTATAATTAAGATGGCTTCCAGAAAGAGAGACAGAAGGAACATCAGCTTCAATCTATTTTAGGCTACACTCTACCACACGGATTTATATTTACCCAGATTGCCACATATATGCACAAAATATATAGGCCTAGCAAAGCAACTCGTGGCATCCACAGATGACTGTGCTCCATAGAAGATGACTGCTGGTACAGAAGGGTTTCTAGGTGGTTTCCCTTTGACCTCAGACGTCTACAGCAGCCTGGAAACCCAGTGCATCTGTGCCACTTTGCTAAACCACAGGGATGTTCTCAGAACCAGCAAGAAACACTCGTATGGGCTGTACGAGCTGAGCCAGCGCAGCATTTTCCATTTACTCTCCGTAAAGACCAACCGGTCCTGAAAACAGACTTCCCTTCTTTTGAAACGGCAAGCCAAGGAACCCAGACTCGGGCGATACAGAAGGACAGGTTATCCCCCCCGTGCAGTCGTAGGATCTAAAAATACTCGGAGCAGATTTGGTGGCGATCCGGGCGCTGTCGGGCAGCACGGACCCTCCGGCGGCGGCAGCTGAGTCCTGTTATCTCCTCTGCCAAACAGCCTTGAGCTCTTAATCTGCCCGGGCACCCTCTGCCCCCACCCATCCAGAACGAATAAAATTCTCTTCTGCTTTACAAGCGAGCTGAGAATATGCACAAAGTCAAAGTTATGTAAACAGGAGACCGTGGGTATTTTACGTTCTTCTGCGAGTTAATTTGCTGGGAACGGGGAGAGAAGGCAAATGCAACGGGTCTGTGCAGCTCCTCGTGCCCTTTGTTGGGGGAGCGAGTTGTGCTGCACGCGACAGGTTGCAAAATAAAACCTAGAGGATGCAAGCAAATTGTATCTTCACATAGTAAAATAACTTGCTTCTAGCTCCTGATTTACCATTGCAGAAAACTGGCAGCTTAGAGTCCCAATTCTGGTATTTTTGTAGGGTTTCTGCAGCTTCTTCAAAGGACATAAAATGAGACAGGAGCGAGAGTCACTTTAGCGTTAAATGTTGCTCGTTCCAGTACTGAAAAGTGTAGCATATGCAAACTGGCCGTTATCTAGGAATTATTTTTAGCTGAAACAGAAGGTTTCTCAAGCCACCAAATCAGCATGGTAACTGCTTTGAGGGAGCCCTAATTTTGGTGCAGAGTATTACACCAGTAACCATAGACACTTAAAAATAGCTCAGTACAGATGTTACTTCTGGGTTGTTTTTTTTTTTTTTCTTTCTTTCAAGTAATATTCATCCGTGTACAGCTCATTCTGAACAGCAATTTCACCTTCCTCTATTAATACCAGCACAAGTTCATCCCAAGAAACAGGGAAAACCGTCACATTTTCCAGTGACGTAAAGACATTTTGTTCCCAACGGTCAGATTTAACAAAACCGCATGAACGTACGTGTCTTTGGCACCTGAAGGTGGTTCTTCCCCCCAGTTCTCTCCCTACTCCCCCTGTATCTCAGTTCTGCCCCCCCACACCCCCCCCAGTAAACACCTGCAAATTTGACCCAACCTAATCTCTAATTCTGCACATGCTTTCACCGAAATAGAAGCATCTTCAGCCTTTCTTGTAAAGCTACGCACTCCAGCCACCCTTTGTAAGGCTTTGGTACTCAAGCTCTTTAGTTCTAATGGACAGGCACGCTGCAACAAGCAAAACGATCAAAGACTCTGTATAAACTTACAAAACCATCCCAGAAAATGCAGTTCATGATGAAAAAGTGATGAACAGATGCTGCTCTTAAGGAGCATCCAGATAGTCCCACTTTAGCATCTCAAAGCAGATTAACACTCTGCTAATTACGACCTAGTTACTACTACTGAAATTCTGATTATTACACAGATTATTGCACTGAAAGAGTAATTAACAAGACTAGCATTGCTATAAAGAAATGCATCCCAAGACAAAGATCATTTACAGTCTAGAGTTTATAAAAATCTCTCCTGAGATCTGGTCCAGACCAGGATCCGCATGGGAGATTTTGCTCCCTGTCACTGAAACAGTTTTATTTTGGGCTAGAACCACCAACATCCTCCCCTCAGCCGCTGGCCGACAGAGCTGCCACCTTGCTGACCCTGTCATTCATTCCTGGCCAATTTCCTTCTCTATTTAATTAGAATATTAAACATGCAAGTTGTTTTCTGTGTGTTTGAAGCTGAGAGTATCCCTGACAGCACTCATTAAGCTAACACTGGGAATAGGCTAAAA
>VWZZ01005851.1:10308-37303 GCA_013399095.1 Psophia crepitans | reverse complement strand
AAAAAAAAAAAAAAAAAAGAGGTGGACATAGGAATTAAAAAAACCCACAAATAATGAGATTCAACAGGTCAGGAGGCCTCTGGAGAATTAAATTAAGGAAGTAGTAGTTTGTTTTAAACTCTTATTTTATGTCCTGCCTCCCCCAATCTTCAAGTACTCTTGTGAGAGGGATATTTCCAGGGAAAAGTCACACTATTAACATCTCCTACCGCTGGACGCTGCTTTAAGGACATTTCTGCTACGTACAGAACCTACCACCCTCAGAAGTTAATGTGAAATCTTCTCCATGGCAACCTTTATTAGGAAGCAAAACAGAAAGGCAACAAATTGGGGAATTAAGGCATAGCGAAAGAAAGCTGTTCCAAAGAAATAAACAGCTGAACAAATACGGTTTCATGTCATCACCTGAATCTGAGAACTTGGTAAATTACTGAAATTATCTTTGTAGTCCAACCGACAGCAGGCTCACTAGAAAGCGTTTAAAACCCTGCCATCAATTCCTTAAAGCAGGGCACAATCGTGACATATATGAGTAGGACACTTAAAAACAGATGGTTACACAGCTGCCAGCTTCTTCTCATACCCAGTAAAAATAATAATAAAAGGACAAAGAGCTCTTTCTATCAATTGAACTGGATCTCGCTTTCTTCAAAGCTCTACCTTTGGCCTTTACTCGACAGTGCAATTAATTAAACAGCTGAAAACGAGGCAAGCAGAGGTCAGCTCTGTGCTGCCAACATCCTCCTTCCACCCGCAACGCCCCGGCGCTGCTCACACTGCAGGGCTCAGCGCTTCCCTCTTTAAATGGCAACAGCAGACGCAATCGCGCTGCTTCACTCCTTTTCCATTCAACCCGGACTGTAATTACAGGTGACTGGCAGCTCTTTCACCAAAACACTCTGCCCTGGAAGTTAAGGGCTCAAATGTAATTACGTGCATTAAATATTTTTGATTATTATAAGGAGCGGAATCCTTTTAAAATACTTTTGATTTTTACAAGGAGCTGCAGAATTTCAAAATATTTTAAATCATGATAAGGAACTGCGTCGCTTTAAAATAGGTATTTTAAAAGTTATTATAAGGAACTGCATAGTTTAAAAATAGGTCTTCTTTCCGTTAACCCAAAAACGCCTGGCTCTGTATCACATCCCTCTGAAACCCACTACAAGGGGAGCACAGCAGCTGAGGGCGGTGGGGTGTTTTAAGCTGTTCTGATGCATTTTGCTACATTTTCTTTGAGTAGGAAGATTAAGTAGGAGAAGCAGCATTTCTAGAACTTAAGCAGCTTTACTGGAAGAGTCAGGTGTAGATCCTCTCAAGGTGCTCTATGAAGGGAAGGAAAAGCATCTGCAGTCATTTTAGCTCCTTTATTAGATGAGCAACCAGCTTTGCATCTAACAGCAACGAGGCGTGCGCACTTAAAAGTTCTCCTTGTCACTCGCTTTTAATATTGTCAAACTTCAGTTTCAGATTTTTATCTAAGCTTTCATGCTGCACCTTCTGGGAAGTTTAACTGTAAACAAAGGAAAAAAAAAAAACAACCCTGGAAATAGCTCCTTTCTTTATTTCCCAGGACAAAGGGTTGTATTTTTCTTGTTAACTTGTAACAACCATGTCTTTCCTGCTAGGTTTCGTTAGAGCACTATGGATCCAGTCACAAGGTAAAATAATGGGCAAGGAGAAGCGTGCTAGACTTTAATGCCTACTTAATTCAAACATTTTTTGAAAGTTTTATTGTGCCGTCGCAAAAAAATAAGTTATTTACAGCTGAGTTCAGACTCTTGAAAAATCCCCCCTTCTTTACGCAGAGCACCAAAGTTAACACACACCTTTTTTATCTAAAAGGTATACAAATGACATGTTTTAAAGTTCACTGCAGAACTGTGTCACTTTACCAGAAACACTACCAATTAAATCTCAGCATCGTCAGTGACTGGCAGGACAGTTTCAAGCATCTAAAAGTATCTTGGAGGAGTTATATAAAAAACTTTTGATACTCACAGAAACTGCGAGGTTGTTCAGACATGCACATTAAATAAAGCTTCAGTACATCTGTAGTGGCCTCCAAGTACGACTACTGTAAATAATTGGTATCCATAAAGTCTTGCACCAAGTTTACCAGGCTTGGCATGGCGTTTCCTCGGGACACAGGCGAAGTTTCCAGGGATTGCTGCACCCACCACAGCGCTGCCATCAGTGAACTTTCCATTCCCTCGCTCTACCCAACAGCACGGCCTTATAAAACTCAATTTCACCACCAGCAACATTGGCAACAGTTTTGCATTGCTATGGATTCAGCAAGGTTAGAAAATAAAGGGGGGGGGAAGTTTTTAAAGAGAGAGAATCCAGGCGATCAACGAGCAAACAGTCTCCTGGACCACATCTGAACTTCACATTTCTCACTTTCAGAAATCAGAGCATCATTCTTAGAACTGGAATAAGACAGACATTCAGAACAAGCACCTTACTCAGATTAATTGTGTAAGCCAGTAAAGAACTTTCCAAAGCAACCCACACACAAACTTACCCCTTGGCTTCCTTGAAACTGGATTACTGGTTTTGATGTCACAGCATCCTACAAAAACAAGTGGGGAAAAAAAAAAAAAGATTACCTTAGAGAAATTTAAAGCTCCAATATTCACTGCCAAAACCCACTCAGCATGATTTTTCACCTACACATTTTATTTTAAAAGGAAAAAGGTTGAGGGAAATATATAGACTTCGAAGCGAGAATACAGAAAGCCTCCTGAAACAGTGATTTCCAGCTAGAAAAGGGATAAGAGTGTAACATCACCAGTGGTTAAACAACTTCACTCTTCAAACTCATTAACCCTTCAGAAAAAAAAAAAATAATCTCTGAGACAATACCCAGATGGGCTACACTTAGTTCTTTCCTGACCCCTAAACCACATTTCAGGCACAGAATAGCTTAGTTGTGTATCTTTGGTGCTTATGTAAGTTCTGAGTTAAACAGTGGTTATTTGAGGGGAAATTTATTACAGTTCTAGGTCTGAGATGGGATAAGCGAATTTTTTCCAATAGAAAGCTGGCAATTCATGGGAAAAGCAAACTGCAACTTCATTGCAAAACACTGCTGTTATGGTGCCCATTTCAACAATCAGCCTCTTCCTCCACACTAATTTGCTTTACATTTCAAAAAGTCATACTCCTGCAAGCTCCAAACCCCTTTTAAACTTGCTCAGGACAGAACCACCACTGGATTTCAGCCTTCTGGCACTGCAATCGCACTTTTCACTTTGCTGTGATTTTAGAAAGATCACGAAGGCTTTGGAAAGCCACCTCCTACCTGAGGTTTCAACGACAGGGAAAGAAAAACCACATGCAATCCAAGCCACACTAAATTTTTATTTCTTAAATTTCAGGAGAATTATGGCCGCATTCGCTTTATTTCCTAACTCACACAAAAAATTCCAAGAGAGTTGGGATCCAGAGTGGAAAAAACACGTGATGTGTAGGATGTCACTGGGAAACCTTCCAAAGGGACGAGAGAATTCACAAACAGGTTGAAATGTCACTTAGGAGCAAAGACGCCACATATACAGGAGACACATTTTCACGGGAAAAACGCCAAGACGAGTTTAGGAGACAAAGTCCAAACGGTGCATTTGTGTGGCCGTGTTTGTGTCACAGCGCCCGCACCTCCCGGCACTGTAGAGAATCACGGCGACTTCCACAGGATTACACAGACATTTACATTGAGCAGCAAAAGAGTTAACAGCTTCAAAGTCCATTAAGTTTATCATCGCTCATAAAATCTTTCCAAATGCTTTCAGCCCAGGAGTGAAGAACCTAAGCCACAATACGCTGACATTAACAAAAAAAAAATATATATATTCACTAGCAAGAAAATATCCTCCTAGCACAGATGAATAAGCTCATACCAAGACACAGTCTGCAGAGCCTTTTAAGAGCCCATCCAATACGATTTAACAGACTGGCATCACACCCTAAATTGTTACGAGATATTTATGACGGTGAGTAAAACAAGAACAGGCTTGAGGCTGACAGCACTCACTCTCTGCTGTACAGCGAGTTTTATAGACCCGAAACAACCTTTATAAAGAAACAATAAACAACATCTTGCTCTTCGTACAGAGATCACCGAATTCCTCGAGTGCCACGACACTGCATACCATAGCACACTGTTCATAGATAGACTGGCCAGCTTTTTGTTCACGGTATCAGCATGTACTGTGCAGCGTGTCCAGAAATTCATATGAACATACTTGAGCAAACAAGCATTTGAAATATTAAAAAAATCTGGATTTTAAAAAAAAATCTCAGTGCGCATCTTGTACATCTAATTACGGATTTGTGATGTTCTGAAATTAATTCTGGAAGATTACTTAAGTGGAATAAAAAAGTAAGATGAAGCACATAAGTAGAGTAACGAGGCAGTAACGATACAAAAGTACTGTTACACAAATCAGGTCAAGTTTTCATTTCAGAACTTATAAATTCCTAACCAACATGCAAAATGGTTTAAGTTTAACGTGCAATCTCAACCTTGAAGAGTGTTGGTGCGAGTGAAATGCCAAACTTTAGCTCTATCTCCTTGAACCCCCACCGTAACAGTACTTCCAGGTTCCCGAGCCACGCGTGCCACGGGGCTGATGGGTTGTGTGACCTGCTGTGTAGGAACATCAGCGTTGTCACTCCTTGCCGTGCTCCACACAAGAGATCGCGGGGAAGAGCTGGCTATCGAAGAGTCATTGCACTGAGCTGCCCTTTCAGAGAGAGAAAGGGAACGCTCTTGGCTTCTCAGCAACACTCCCCCGTACCCACACGAGCATCCCTTCCCTTCTGCTGATGCCCCATTCCTTGGCTACAGGTCGTTTGAGAACGCTCATGGAAAAAGAGCACACACGCACGCCCTAACCTAATTAGGGATATGAATTTAAGTGCTTTTATTAGGTGAAATTAAATTCCTGCATGGACACCTTCATTCAGAACAGAAGTAAACAGATGAATTCAACTAAACCAAATTAAAGCCATATTTCAGTTTATATCTTCAGTTCATCTGGATAACTTTCCTGAATGTTCTTGTACGGACAAACCTCAAAGAGCTCTTGCTATCATTTCCAAGATCCCTTTGTCATCTTCTGAAGAGTCACCTAGTTGCTCTCGTCTAGTGATGCCAAGACAGTGAACTGCCTTTGTTATAGTCTCCTAGAAATGCCGTCTCATCCACCTTTGGGAAACAAGGTCTTCCCCTCTTCCTGTCTTTCCTTCTAATTAAAACAAGTCACCTCCTCAGCACGAGGACAGGACTGTGGGGACAGCCCTGCCTTCTCCAGAGCATGCCAGCTTGCAGGGTTCAGTGAATCAAGATGAATCAAAGACACTGATGAGAACTCACCTTTGTGTTCAATTCAGAGGCAAAACAAGACAGATCTCTCTGCAAAGCCTTAACTTCCAGCTAACAAATTCCGGCTTTATTCCCCCATGAGACTCGCTATATTAAGAATAGGTACTGGAAGCTCATTAGGATAAAGACAAAAATCTAAGCAAGAAAACTACAGTTCAAGTATTTTAAACCAGGACACATGTCAGTTCAAGCTTTGCTGCTGCTGCCAGGGACCCGATATTCATCTTTGCAGTTAACACACTCATCCATAGCGGTGGCAGTGATGCTGAAGAGGTCCAAGCACGAATGAGCATGACTGCTGGGACATGCAGGACCAGAGAACGAGCAACTGCCATGCAAGAATAATGAATTTCCAAACTACGCACACACTAAGAGCAAGTAAAGCCCCTTTAAACACACCTAAGACGCACGCATTGCACATCTGCTCCGTGCTCGCTATTGTTTCAGAAAAGGCTTCCTGACGCAGGACTGAAAGGTTAGCAAATCATTAAGTCTTCACTGCTTGCTAGTTCCTACAATGGAGCTTTAAGAAAATGCGTCAAACTTCCTCCCCTCTTACCGTAAGAGAAAATGAACTGTTTTAACAAACCGGAGAGTCCTTCCTGCTGTCGGACCCACCAATGCCCCAAAGCTCTATAGGAACAGCTTCCAGAGGAACCTCCAAACCGCGAATGCATGGCCGTATTTCTCCGAGATCTCCCTAAACTTAAATTAGCAGCTTCACCGTATCTACCTGACTTGCAAACAGACTCTCCCAAAGAGCCTGAAGACACCTCAGTTACATTGGGTGACAACCCAGCATTTTACCCCATAAATATTCACTTATTTGCTATCTGGAAAGAGCATTTTCCATGTCACCGTGCCCAGATCACTGCCTTCCCCAGCTCCTGCTGAATTCTTTGTGAACAGTGGAGAAATAAAGCAGAAAGCTTTCAAACACTAAAAAGCTCTGCTCTGGGACACCAGCAGGAATCAAACCCCACAGACCCAAGTGCTTTTTGTCAGATTATTTCAGAAGTCATGAGATTAAACCAAAAAACCAAAAACTCATCCCCAAAGCTCCCACAAAACATATGTCTTTTATTAGCGTGGAATTGCACTCATCTTCATCCTCTAACTTCCCTGGCCTAGAGGATAGCTAGTAACCCTTCATACATACTCTGAAAGCCCACAGAGGCAGTGGCAAAGAGCTCCTCATGCTTAAATACTCCAGATCTGGCATGTGGAAGCTTGAGTAAAGAGGAGGAGGGACAAGAAAGTGTCAATAAAACACACAAAAATTGAATGTAAGACTAATAAAATACTTTATCGGGTATGATCAAAGCTGCCATGAGGTTTTAAAAGTGTTTAGTGGAAAAGCCAGATGGGATATTCCTACACAGGACCAGAAAGGCCATTCGAAATCCTCGGGTCAAGTAACCAGTTGGAAACCTCCCCGTTTATTCAGGGAAATACAGATAATTAAAGAATATGTTGTTTCGAGAAGTTCTGTTATGCATTTACTGGAATTAATACTGGAGGCAGAGTTATATGGAAAGTATTTGCCTATACTTAGTATCAGTGTATTTGTCTGTTTTCTTGAATGTTAAGAGTCAAAAATGCCAAGCAAACAGAGCAAATGAAAGCTTACCCTTATTTATGTTGGAACAAGGGAATTATTTTCAGAATTTAAAGCTTCTTGCAAACGTTTAAAATTAGCAGCAAGAACTCCAGCAAATATACAGAGAAACTATAAAGCCATGCCAACCCCAAGGCTGGCATTACTGGGACGTTTTGAACCGTCACGTGCAGTTCCAGCCAGGTAAAGCCACTGCACCTCAGAAGTCAGTTGCAAAAAATTCTCTTAAAATTTGTAATTTTCAGACCTGCTAATACCCCAAACTCATTGAAGTTCCTCTTTAATTCTTTGGTTATGACTAGTTTGTGTTTCTTTTGCCCACGCATGGCCCAAATATAGGCATAGTCCCTCCTCTACTTCCTCCAGCTTCTCAGTACAACTGGGTAAAGGATGAAGAAAGAAAAAAAAAAAAAAAAAAGGGTCAGACCCCAATCCAGGATGCTCAGTTCAAGTAGACCTGGATGTTTATGAAAATGTCCTGCAGACCTGGACAGCACTTAATGTTTCTGATTTCCACGTACAATTTTTGTTTTAAACACACCACACAGACTTTGCAAAGTAAAACAGAGACCAAAACCAAAGCAAATACATCCAGTGTCTCGCTGTGACAGACTCACAAGAGACACCTCAGAGCCCCAAAGTTCATTAGTAGCAAGATATATAAATCCCCGGGGAAATAAATACCTTTGAATATACCCACAACAACTTCAAGTGACTCTGTGTGAAGTTTACTGGCAGTCAATTAGCCAAAGCCGGCCCAAGAGAGAACCACTTCATATTAGGTAGAGACAAAAGGCTTCTCCCAAGACATCCCAGTTTTTCAAGGCTTATATTTACCTCCTACCAGAAACACAGCAGTAAAAAGCCTCCTGAATATTCTTTCTTATGTCACATCCATTACTTATGGAATTAAAATACCGCCCCCCTACAACCCAATTTCCATCTGCAATTTCAGGCCTCCCAACAATCTCATTTGAAGCTGAGGACACTAACAGACTGCAGGTGGGATTGAGTCGGCTGAGACTTGAAAATTACAGATCCTATATAATTTTTGTTGACCTAAACTACAAAGCCTTTCAGATCTTTTTGTACTATATGACCCTCGGAGACAAACTACTCGTTTTGCTATTCAAATACAACGTTCTCAGGGAAAGTGTCTTGGAAATCCCATGTAAATCCACAAGCATCGAAGTAAAAATGTAGTTTTCTACCCAAGAGAGGTGCCAGCAACCACGGTGACAGCGGTCAGTGCCAAGGCGAGAAACGCGGCCATGGGGACGCTTCTGGAGGACTTGGGTTCCTTGCATCCTTCCAGGGATCAGCACCTGCAAAGCCCACCGTGCACAAACAGCCCCTGTGCAGGAGCAGCGTGGCACCGCAGGACATGACGGGTCACAGTCCCTGAATTAACCAACATACACATTTGCTCACCCCTCCTCTCCCAGATCACCCTGTTTATTACTTTGATGAGCGAAGTGTTGTCAAACAATGAAACTGCATCTGTCTGCTGGGCCCAGTTCCCCGCTCTTCAACCCCACTTTCCTGTCCCCAACACCTAAAAGAAACATTTGTTTGGGGCAGAAGCAACTACTCAAACTTTTAATACAAATAATTTTTAAAAAGGTGCTTTTGACAAAGGTCTAGGAGCTGGAGACTTACCAATTACTCTGTGAACTGTGGCTTGTATTTATTAATAATCTATCATTTTCCTAATATGCATTAATGGATGCATATTATCACCATAACATTAAAGTGCCATAACACAGAGCAAGCAGCAATAAAACGATAAAGAGCTTTTATATCAGCCAAAATACTACGCTGTACATTTTAAAGTTTTTAATTGCTGAACTGCAAAACACATACTGGCTTCCTCGCTTATAATTGCATAATTTTAAGTGGGTTATTGCAGCACAAACAACACTTCCTTAGTAGTTTAACTTTCCAGGGTCAAAACCCAAGAGTGCCCCTATAAGATAAAAAAGTTTTATTAAAGACATCAGCTCAAAAAGACCTTGACGTTAGTGAAACCATGGCTGAATTACAGAATTTCAACATTCACAGCTCCTTATTACGGAAGCATTACAAGCATACAAAATTTTGTATCGCTGCACAATCTGAGCATTGAAGATACCGTCCCACTTGAAACACAGAAAACCACTACCTGTGAGTAAGTTTAGAGTAAGACACATGATTAAGTTTAAAAAAAAAAGTGTAACCTAATTGAAATGCTTTGTGCCTGCAACGTAAAGCTGAAACTCAGTCCCTAAATGGACAATAGCTTGTATCAGCAAACCAGAAAGCAATTAAACTCCACTGTCATCAAGATGTCACCCCACAGGCACGAGAGCTGAGCTAGCCATGGAGCCTGTGCTCTCATGCATGCCTGGATCTCCTGATCTCATCTAATCCAGGTTAAAAAGATCTTCCTGAATAAAACACAACGTGTTTGTCAATAGGATTCTTTACAGAATTCATTTGGAAACTTAAACCGAAACAACCGAATGCTGCTTCCCCAAGCAGCAAGGCATGAGCAAGGCAAACACCTCCCTGCAGCTACCAGAAAGCATTCTTTGAAGAGGAACTAGGGAAAGGGAGAGACAGAGCGAGAAATGGAACATACGGAGCCAAACTGGCTACCCAAACACCCATCCTGCACCCTCAAAACTCAGGAGAGCGGAGGGAGGCTGACGCTGGCCAGCTTCAGAGCGACAGGCTGCGGCACATGGGGCTTTGCCAGCATTTTTTACTGTGCCACCAGCAGAGCTATCACCCCGCTTCTCAAACCCACCTTTCCTCTTCACTAGTCCCCAGCACAAAGCTCCTTGGTAGGTCTTAGCTTTGAAACCTCCACAGCACCGGCAAACAATTCGAACAAAACTCGCTCCAGTGATGTTTTACATACAGGGTGGTTTAAGTTTTATGCTCAAGCCCAGTGAAATTTTTGTGTTTAAACTTGGTAACTTCAAGTAAATCTTTCCAGACATGCTTCAAAAGAGTCTTTGCTTCCAGAACCAAACTGTCTTTTTCCTGATCCTGTATTTGCAAAAATAAACCTTTAAATTCCAAAAGAACAGACGTCTCTGACAAAATCCAATACCCTGATCATCTTTAACATCAGACCGCAAATCTTGTGAAAGGTAGCTTTGCTAAAGAAATTCCAACTCACTGTGTACACTGAAAAATCCTGGGACAAACCACACATCGCTTGCGATCATTAAGCCAAGAAGTTTGGCTAGCGCAAGGTACAGTAGTTTTCCACTAGAAAGGAAAGCTACGCATATATGCGATTTAGGCAATGCCTTTCAGGAAGAAAATTAAAAGGAGATTCGATTCCTTAGAGAAATAATTAAAGTATTGTCACTTGGTATGGGGTTTACTCTGATCACTGTAGAGCAGGCGACCTTGTTTAGCCGTAGGAGAACCTGGCTACGGCAAACACGACGATTCCTTCCCAAACGCAGGAACCACCAAATGAATTCTCGCAACCCCTATTCCTAAACTTCTGCAGCAATGCACACACAGTAGCCAAGGAACTCTCTTTTCAAGAACACCGAGATGGATACAGAATTGCTCTGTAACACAAACAAATCCAGGATCTGAAATGGCTGAAAGAGATGCTGCGAGATGCAACGTTCTGTCTCCAAAGAAAACACGAGCTTTGTTTTTGCAGACAGACCTGGGACTTCCAGAGGACACTGAAGACTTAAATCTACCTGTCTCCAGAGAAGGGCTCACATGTCAGGGGACAAGTTACTGCAGAGGAGAATACGCACTAGGGACAGATATAGGTGTAGTCTCATTCATTTTAAGAGCCACAACCCTTCTGTTCTGAAAACCACTTTATTTCCAAATGGCCGGTCAGTCACTGGATCCCATCGCTGCTGCTTCCAAGGCGTCCGACATCACTGCTCAATGGGATCGGTATCAAGCAGCTGCAGCTCTCCACCTGGCCAAAGCTGGAAAGCGGTGCAGTTCCACACCGAAACGGGAGGTGACTTTTACTCTGAGGTTGAAGGGAACACATATGGTAAGAAACAGGAAAAGATCAAAGATGGTTTTGTGGCACGAGGGCCCCTAGCTCCCAATTAACTCAGACACTGCTACGTATCTTCGGCACTGATGCAGAAGTCAGCCTCATTCGGGAATCCAATTTCAGAGACTACGGGCATGTTTCCCAGTGGTACAGCACTCCTTTTTTTATTTCGTGTTTTTTATCTTGGCTTTTCCACGGAGTTAAGGGAGACCTACTCATTAAGTCTAGCAAGGGAAGCAATAATCATAAAGTCTCAACTCCTCATGCCTGACACCAGACTGCCACGAAAGCTTAAAGGATGATGATCTGCAGTTTAATCATTAAATACTCCCACCAATTTCACTATTAACAAGACGAGGCTACTTAGCGAGGTTTTACTGTCAGAAGACCAACAGCCAACTCCCACAATTTCATGACATCACGCCCATTTTTTAGTGCAACAACGCAGGAGGTCTCCTTCACTTGAAGTAAAAACCCTAGGAGTTTCGATACAACTGCTGCACCTTTCTGAAAAGTTTAATTTTTTGCTGTTGGATTTTCTGCATCCATTACTCGTTACACAAGGGTAATGACCCTCACTGAAACCAAGAACCAGTAGCCCTCAAAGCTATTTTATTAGTCAGCACTGCATTCTTGAATCAAAACTGTCTATTCAAACACCTTTACCTTTCTCTCAGGGTCTCATCCTGTTCTCCCCAACCCAGCGGTTCAAGTTCCCCTTCTTTTCCACAAGCACACTAGAAAGCAACAACATTCTGCACAAATGGTTCTTTTTATTACCACTTCTCCTGGAGGGGTTTTTCTTCTGTAACTCAGACTAAAAGCCACAGAAGGTAAAACTGGGAAAGCATAAAACAAGTTGAAACAACATTTCCCAAAGCACTCGTACAGAGATAATGCTGTGCTGGCAAATTCATCACAGAAAAATTTAAACACAAACCTAGAAATAAGTTCCTTCGTTACTTGTAAGCAATTGTATAGAGCTTGGGGAAAAGTTAAATTAGCACATCCCAAAGCCTACCCCTTTTTAAAAATAGCAACTCTACAGTCACTTGCTTATACAGGAGCAAAAAATGTTTTAAATAAAAAAATTAAGCCAGAATTTAAGTCTGCTCCTACAGCCTGAATCTATCCCCTTCTCATAGAGCTGTAACGCGTATCTTTTAACAGGGGTAAATCTGTTGGCAGATACTGTAAGTTAAAGATAGGGTAGGAAAAAAGGAAGGTAAATATTGGTATTTCTAAAGTGCAGGCAAAGGAAAGCAAACCCTCTTAGCTTTGTTTTTTGAACAGGTGGATTTGCTTTGAAACACTGTTTTCAACAAGAAACACTACTCAAAGAAGTTTCCTGTTCTGCCTCCATAGGCTGGAAATACCAAGAAGCGTAATAAATATTAAATACTCTCTTAAGAACAGTTCAGCAGCATGGCTTCAGCATCTGTGCGCATTCGCACTGCAAGACAGTTCCGAGAGACCTTATTCTGGCACGAATCCCATTAAGACATCCACGCTCACAACTCCCTGGGCAATCATCTCTTGCATGCAACACTGCTTGGTTTTGCAGCAGAGTTTTATTGTAGCTATCAGATGATCTTGGTAAATTGGGAAAGGACTGAGAAAAAAAAAACCAAAACAACCAAAACCAAACAACTGGCAGAAGGAAACTGAATCATCCTAAATTCCCAACTTTGCTAAAGGTGAACAGCAGTTCTGGTTCTCCCTAAAGGCTTTACTTAAACAGTTTTACGAGCCAAGAATCATTAAGGGCTTTTAGATTTTCTCAGATTAATATTTCAAAAGCCATTCCTCTAGTACAAGATACCTTGAATGAAGGCTTCCTCTAAAAGGAGAGGGAGGTTCACTGTTTGTTAGATGCTGGAGACGTGGTCACCTCTCAAACGAAACCCAAAAGCTTGTGAAAATCTGAGGAAACCAATTTCAATCAGGGAAATTATTTGGCTCCTTATCATCTGTTTTAGAAATGGTACTTTTCACCGATTAGCCTTTCTGAAGCAATACTGCTTCCAGTCTGACAACAAAATCAGGCCTGTGAAATGTGAAAGTGGAGGCATTTTTGAGCCAATTTCCCAAAAAAAGATCACTGCAACTACCCAGTATTTCTATTCCTGAGCCTTCCCACCCACAAATCGGCTCAAAGTTGAACCACAGATCCAACTGAAAAACAATGATTTTGAGAAGCTTCACTGAAAAGGTTTAGAATTAGCTATTAAACCTAGGGAAGACCAAGACTTGTTTCCCCTCACTGGGGAACGGGAAGCAGAAGTTGGCCGATACACACTCACCCTGCCGATTCAGCGCGGATGCATCCAGAACAACTGAAGCAACTCACCTTTAGTTCTCATATTGCTACGTGAATATAATACAAAGGTTCTCCAGCCAAGCCTTTTCTAAGATGGCCATAAAATCATCACCCTCAGCCCAAGACAAGAGTTAACATTTGGTTTTTTGCAACTGCCACCCTACAGGAGCTGCCTACAGACAATTCTATATCTGTCTGGTCTTTAGTGTCTACGAAGCACACACACTCCCACTGCGGTGGCCAGGCCTAAGACATGGATGGAAAGGTCACCTTCATGCTTAGAGCTGAGAGAAGTTCAATAGCTGAAAGGAAACTTTTCCAAAACTGGCTGGTACTACAAATATTTTGGGTTTAGCTCTTCCACTGTACAAAATCCTCACTATCAGAAGAAAATGTTTACCCAAATATAGAAAAGTGTGTCACGATAGCACATCTTAAACAACTCCCCCTCACCCCTGTCATAAATAAAGTTTCTATAACTGCTTAAAACACCCAGGCTTTTCTATCCGAGGCTAAGGCCATGCGGTGGAAGTGATGTAAAGTGACTACAGAACCAGATTTAGCATCAGGACTTGTTCCATTTGCTCTCTGTCAGAAGCTTTCCTCCTCTGACCTCACGGAAAGAATTTCACCTCTGGGCTGAGACTCCTCCGTCTGTGAAACGCAGGTAGTATTTCCCAGGTGGTATATGGAGACACCACCGCTTCACGTGGTATTTTACAGAGACTGTTCAGGTCTGTAAGCACGAGTTGGATTCCATCGGCACCCCCACACCAAGGGTTTCCAACCTGGGGATCCCTCAGACCCTAGATGCGGTTCACAGAGCAGCAGGAGATACATAAAGGAAGAAATCTGAGTATATTAAGAACAGCTTAATACAACACTTTGCCATTCTGGAAAACCTTTTAGATGACAGCTCAGGCAGGATTTAAAACCCACAACCTTTAAGCTACACTGAAAAGTAAGAATTCATTTAAGTATCATTTATGCAAGAATGCCTGAGTATTCCAATATCGCTAGCTAGCTCAAAGTCTGTTTAAAAGAAACGAGTAAGGACACTCTTAAATTACACCAGGTGGATCTCACTGAGTACGGAGACACTCCGGCTCAGACTTCAAGCACCATTCCAATAATAGTCTTATAAAAACGCTGAATGAGTACAGTCAGCTAGAACTCCCAGTTAAAAATAAATATTTTAAATTGCTTCCAACATACCCGCTTTACTGTGTTCCTCGCCAATCTGTGGGTTTCCAATTACTTGATTTTTATTTTTTTAAGCTATTTTTCTTTCACCCACCAGGTTAAAAAGCCACTCAGACAGAAAGAGAAGCCGGTTAATTACAGCCAGAAAACTGGCTGTACACAAACCGTCAGCAAATGTACAGTTAGAGAGAACTGGCGGAAAAAAATCCGTCAGTTTGGCATCTTAGGCATTATATATAACAAACAGATAATTCACCTTTTCAGGCCTGATCAAGGTAATGTTGCTTTTACAGCCAAGATGTTATTTTGAGCAGCTTTACCAGCTCTCCGACGTCAGGCCGCTCGTGCAGAGCAAGATGAGACCTTTAATATGCTAAAATTAAAGCAAGCGATTAAACGTGGTAACACTGGGTTACAACTTATAAAAACAGGAATAGTGAAATATCAGAAGCTGACAGTGGTTTCTGACCTAGTTTTAACTGGAGAACAGTCAAAGAGCCGAAAAGAGTGAGGCGAGGCTGAAGGTGCTGAAATTCCAGTACTGGAGCTTGAAGTGCTGGGGAACAGGATTAGAGCGCAAGCCCTCAGACATTCAAAGTACCGACAAAGCTTCACAGAGAACAAGGAACTTAAGGTTCAACGTCAAGTGACATCCTGGGGAGGAGGGACAGGAAGGTTTAAGCAAGACAGCGATGAAGTAACGGAGGCGTTGCAGGACCTCCTCGCCATCTTGCTGAATGGCGGCTACGGGGCCGCGAGAAGCCAAGGCCAGGGGGAGAGAATCTTCTGAAACACAGGAAGAAATCAGTTTAAAACAGCACGTGTGTATTTCTGAAGATATTTTAGTTGTTTTTTTTCTGAGAACACGGATGTGCTGTCCAACACCTGTGCTCGTTTGCATAACAAGAGAAAAATCAAAACCCCATTACGCAAGCGAACTGCGAGTACTTGGGGGCGGGGGGGGCTACCCAGAGATACAGGGCCTGGTGCAGGAAAGCAGAGCAACCCCATCCCAACAAGCTGTTCACATGTCTCCCTCCTGCTCCTCTATTCTGCTGCTCTAGAGTGGAATACGTTTCCACCAGGCAGCTACACGCTGGTTTTAAGCCTCATTAAGAGGCAGTAGGTTGCTGGCCTGACATGTCAGATTTTTAAATGACCTTTGTACCGAGAACAGCGTTACCAAGCTGCTAAGAACAAGGTGGGGGGGGGGAAGTGGGTTCCATGATTAGGAGAGGTACACTCTGGCTGTTTGCATTTATTTTAGTTCAAAAAAACCCACCTGTCAGTAACCCAAGCCATAAAAAAAGAGAGTAATTCTCTCTGAAGGGCAGCTGTGACGGCATCAGCACTGTTAGCCGTTCTTAATGTTGTACTTATCACACAAGGTAAACAGGAGTGACTATCGGTTAATGAACAACACAACCCTAAGGCTGAATTTTAAAGTGTGTTTTCCCCACTGCACTCTTTTAATGAAAATACAGCAGCACTAACCCACCAGATTTGCTTACAAAAGTCTAATTTATTTTAGGACATATTAACACACCAGGGCTGATTCACTTGCCTATGTGCTCATAAGATGGCTTAAACGAGCTGCTGAAACGTCAGTGTGATCCTTATCTTCCACACAGCTTTACTACTTTCCTTGCAAGAGAAAAATATAGAAAGGCAATTTAGAGATCAGATTGACGAACTCGTTCAACCATCCCAGAACAAATCTCACCTAACATACACACTGCTGAGCCTAGGAAAACAAGCCTGGACCAGTTTTCTCCTTGTGCCCAACTATATTCTATTGACACTTAAAGGGAAGAGTAATTACTAGTCTGCCAAAGTTCTAGTTAAGACATTGTTCAGACATCCCTCACAGAGTCGGAGCCAGCCCTGCTGGAAGAAGCTACGATAAACCAGAGTCAGCAGAGCCAGGATCCTGAAGGAATCCCAGAGAAATCCGACCACCAACACCCCACGAAGATGATCAACCTTAAAAGCTAAAGCAAGATGCTCAGATACATCTTCTTCCGGCTTTCAGGCAAACAGAGGTGTTCCAACACCGACCAGGACTCTGGAAACACAACCTGACAGAAACTCAGTATTCAACAGGGACGTCGCTGCAACCTCCTACCATCTCGCTGTCTTCATGGAGGACGGAGTGACAAAGTCATCGCAAATGCCAGTTTTTTCCATCACCGAGGGAAGCTGCCCACAAAAAAATCCAGCTGAAAGTACTGAGCACGACAACCGCACTGGACTTTCTATCATGTTACAAGCTCAGCGTGTTACATACCCTCCGCTAACACACCACTTCCAACAGCCTCCTCACAAACACCATCTTCCAGGGGTGCTTGCTTTCTCCAACAGGAAAGTGAAGGCAGCTGCCTGAAGGAGCCACTACTGAGTTAAATGAGGTCCTCCCTTCTCCTTCAGCGAGAAGCACAGAACCTGCACTGTTTCAGCTACATCTTTATTTGCTCTGCCAGGCTGGCTGGTAACAAACCTGCTCCAAAAATAAAGCGACAAACAGTAAAAGAAAGAACATACTCTTCTAAACTGGCAAAAATCTACCTAAAAAAAAAAAGTCAGATGTTTCTTTGGTCCCCTCAAGGACACCTGTGAAAGTTCAGGTTACAACAAATTCCAAAAATGAACATGAAAAACTTTCAGATAAGAACAGTAAAAACATACCACCTCTGCTGACTCAATAGAGATCGACCACAGACCTGCCCAAAGACTCCCCAGGTCCAAGCCCAAAAGCCCCGAGAGATTTCATACATTAAGCTAGAGAACCTCTCTTGCCTGACAGGGTGAGTCGAGGCAGTTAATCTAATTCATACATGCAAAAGAAGCGGTATGGCCACTGAGCCGGCACTTAATTGTCTGACCAGACTTTTGGTCTAAATATAACAATCCGTGCGAGTTCTAGTCAGCTGAAGCGTTTTGCTTTCTCAGCTGAGCCCATCTGAGGTTAGAATAAAAGACTGTGTCTTCCTGCTGTCAGCGTCCGCAAAATTTGGTCTTAATGACAAGTAAAAGGCCTTTATATTGAGTTAAATGGCCCTAATTGTATGAGAGCGCCAAAACTTGCAGCCAGATACAGGCAGCACCTACATTAGATACATCTCCAGCGCAAATGACTGCAGAGGTTCAGTGGGAAGGTCACGGAAACACGCCTGACACTGTAACAGCAAACCTTATAGGTAATAAATCTTTTTTTTTTCCTTCATGTTCAGAAACCTAAAAGGAAAGTGTTCTAGATTTTAATGCAGCAATCGCTATTGTACCATTTTAATGCATGACAAAGTCCTTAATTCATAAATGATTTCAGAAATCACACCTCCAGAAAAGTGTTTGCCATTGGTTTTAATCACCGCTATGTTCCACGTCAACTAAAGCGCATATTTCAAACAGATCTAAGATATCCCACCTACGTTCACAAAGGTTAAATATGTTTTACTTTATCCTGTATCCATTACTACCTCCCCTTTCCCATTTCCACATTTCTAAGATTAAACAAAAAGCCGCTTCCTCAGCAAAGCCGCGTTTCGGAACTCTCCATCAGCACGGGTCTGCTCCTAGACTCCAGGCTGGGAGAACTGGTTTATTACAATACACTCACTCGGCTGCATTGTTCCCCTTTAGAAAACCACACTTTTTTTTCTGGAATAAAGACGAGGATTGGTAGCCATCCATTATACACGTCAGACCATCTCCGAGGTGTACGGAACCCAGGAGCTTTCAGAAACCACACGGTAACCATCCTCACCTCCTCTTCAACGGCATTATGGAACGTGGATCCCCGCTAAGGCAGGAGGCATTTTGGGTCTTACAGGAGGAAAAGCAGGCAGAGGTAAGTACCAGCAACTTCCCTACCCGACCATGAAGAGCACTTAAGTAGAGAGATAACTTTTTATTATTGAGTATCTATTGGGAGAGAAGGAAGCAGAGCTTGTGGACAGGATCACCACGCTCCCATCAACACACGGCTGCCCTAGCAAGCACGCAGAGGGGAAACAGCGAGTGAGGTTGCTGTCGCAGGCGTCACTGAAAGCACTTTTCAAAAGAAATTGGCCAGCAGAGCTCCTACGCACTTCTTAAGAGACTATTTATGGGAGCAGAAGTTGCTCTTAATTCTGCGAGAAGCAGCTGCAGAGGTCACGATTCGGGCTTCATCGGCTCTGACGGCTGAACACCCCTGGAAGCGTGAGCAGGCGCTGTTAGTATTTTGAAAAATCTATTTTAATGATACGGGAACTCTCATTTCAGAGCAAAGTCCTGCTCGGCCCAGTCTGTCGTCAGCAGCCCTCGCATCAGACGCTGCTGAAGGAAGTGAAGAAACTCTGTGACAGAAGGCTTCTCCACTCCAACCTGCGTCAACTTCTTCCCAGCTCCAGTCATTTTATAGCAGTTTCATTCTGAATCACAAGTTTACGCCTTCGTTTTGGGACAGCGTGCTAAAGTCCCACAAGTCAGGGAGTTAATGAGTTGCTGCGATTTAATCGGGCCTGCCACACCACACCTCCAGCAAGTGTCAGACGCACAGGGAACAACTTCAAAGGACCAGCAGACCTTACGCTCTCCCTGTGAGCAAGGGCTGCTCCCTTCTCCAGCCTCTCGGTGGAAAGGTGAGCCCAGCAAGAGCCGACTGACTTGCCTTATACGGCTTCCAAGGCACAGTTTCCGCTTGCCCAAGCTCAGGCAGGGTGGAAAAATTTGCTTCCTTGCTACTCCGCCCATCCCGGGCTCTGAAAAAGCATCCACTGAATCCTGGATCTGAAAGGAATGGAAGAATTTACACCGATGTTTGCATGGAACTCAGCTCCCTGGAAGAGGTGAAGCCACGGCTTTGGCAACAAGCTGGATCACCTCAAACACGGGGGAGAAAGGGGAGCCAGAGAGCCGATACGCAGGCAGAGATGCATGGAGAAGGTGTCACCACAGCTTTTACTCTTTGCGTACCATACAACCAATTCTTCTTGCTATTCAGATGCACTCAAGCCTTATAAATTTCATGACAGCAAGCTTTACAAGTTAATTATTCGTTGGGAACATTATTTCCTTTCACTGATGTATCCGTACTACACTTTACTAAGTACCCGCAGTTTTGTTTTCGGAATCAAACGGGTACAGGCCTCGGCTCAGGTCTACACACTGTTTTCTGCACGAGCCAGTTACTGCTAACGTTACTGAAGCCTGTCCTACCTTCTGGTCGCAGCACGGTTAATATAATTGAGCTCCGTGCCATTATCAACTTCTCTGAGCATCACGGAGAAACTCACAGACTTCCCGAACACAGAGCAACCATCCTGCTCACTGAATGTAAACACAACCGCATCCATAAACCTGATTATCTGCAAGCGCAAGAAAGCTGCTGGCTAAAAACACAGCGCAGTAGCAGCGGTCAATTAAAAGGCTGCTTCACCCTCAACCAACGCTTTCACTTTGTGGACCATCACGATTTTTTATTTCTAAAAACATGTGCGTATTCACTTTTTCGACTTGATTGCCTAAACCAAGATCACACCTTTTTGTCACAGCAGATTTTTCCCAGTGGAAGAGCCAGGGAGAGATTTATCTCCAGCCATCAGTGGTCTGTCCTCGCTTTCATCTGCTAGTCACCAAATGGCAGAACCGGCCTCATCCACGCACAGATTCTCTCAAGAGAGTGAAAAATGGTGGCAAAGGAGCTTAAAAAACCCTAAGTTCTGCCAGTTCCCTTGTTCCCTTCTTTTTTGGGGACTGAGAAAGACAGAAACACAGCGCGTTTGATTTTCTCATAGAAACCAGGAGCCAAAAACAACTGAAATCAGCGCCGGAGCTGGAAAGGTACAACAAAACTCACACAAACATAAAGTCTAGACACTGAAATGTGGAAATATGATTCAAATAACCACAACTGGCACACAACGTATTGATCGCAACCCATGACAGAACAGGCCCTCAGAGGGTAAGAATATAGAAGAAAGATTAAATTAGCGTCTTCCACCTCGGCTGTAGAAAATATGGATCCTTTGGGCACAGTGATGGGGACTGAGCCAGTGTTTCTTCCATCCTGCTGGGCTTTTCGCTAGGCTTGTAAGCAACACGCCTGCTCTTGTTAAATAATGACAATTAGCTTGAACTGTCCTCACAGCACTGATCCTGTGCGAACGAAACTGCGATGGGTGTCAGGTGGCTGCTCCTACCAAAGCACGACCTATCAACTAAACTACGTGGATCTCAAAACGTTTGAGCCAAGTAGTCAAGAGGAAGTTTGTACTGATGAAATCTAAATACTACAAAGGTTTAGGCTACTAGCTGATTCTAGGAAGTTTCACAGCACTCGTTAACCCCCATCACGTGCATACATAGACCTAAAGTCGGCATCTGCCGTTAAACCCAGCGGCGCGATCTGGATCGGGGGCAGAAGCCAGCAGCAGAACTCTAGCTTTTCCATGCAGTGCTGTGCACAGATTGTCCTTCAAGACGCTGGTTGCAGCCTTCTCCCCAGGATGACCTGCTTTCCTGGACAGCAGTATGCCCCAGGACCATGCCCAGAGCCTTCCTGGATGGTTGCAGAAGGAGGAGTAACTGGTGGTGGCAGCTGGCCTGAAGAGACTCTAAAGAAAAGTAAAATACCTTGGTATTCCATGAACACCTTGGGCTGCAGTATTCTCTCCCACATAACAAAAGCCAAGAAAAGTTCTGCTGCACAGAGGGAGAGCAGAGGGTTAACTGCAATCAGACTGTACCAGATCAGGGAAGACTCAAGGTGAGTGGAGGTGGGCAGCTAAGTCAAGTCATGCTCACAAGCAGTGACCTCTTTTTGAGTTAAACAAATGCTGGTTTCTTTAAATTAAAAAAGGCACTAGTCCAATGTAAAGAAAGTAGAGACCAAGTGCGTGGAGCAGTGTTTTTTCTAGACTGCCTTTTCGCTGGAGCAATGAAAAAAGGATTGGATTTTGGAAGTCTGCTTTCCCTTCACAGCCGTGATACACACCACGACTCTGCGAACCGACTGCTGAGGGGTTTATCGTGCTCCTTACTGCACAAACTCTTCTGGGGGGAAAAAAACAAGCCACCCCCCAAAAAACACAGTCAAAAGGCAATACTAGGATACCATGGTGTGCAAAAGTTGCCTTATGTACATGGGATGTTTCTAAGCAACACATGAGCTACTATAGAAAACTCTTCTTATCAGCAAATCCAAGCTCCCTTCCTGGATAATACATCTAGGTCAAGCTAAGGCACGTTGAACGTAGAAGCCTGGTTTTGGTGATGTCTCCTCTGTATCCACCCTGTACAAAATATCAGCATAGTTCAGGTTATCAGGCTTGCTTTTTTGTTTTTTTTTTAATTAGCATTAAGCTCACTGCAGATAATGGTTTCTCCAGAAACAGCATTAACCTTAATTATTCAGAGGTAACTTGATCTCAACCTTCCCAATATTACAGCACTGAGCTGCTGACCACATTTTCCCCCCTCAGCTTCTCCTCTCATTCCCCAAAACTCAAATAAAACCAGTATATTACATGACCACGTTCACAAGTTTGGGTATTCGCTATGGTATCTCTTTAAAGTCTACCTAAACCCGTGCGGCCACTCCATCCATTCAAATGCATTCTCCTGTGCATTAGCAGCAAAACCACTAAGTCAGCCAAAACGTATTCTTCTCCCATGGATTAGCTGGCACAAATTAGTACGAGAGTGACGCATGCAGTCTGTCCCTTCCCATTTTTCAACACGCACAAACACCAGGGATTTGGAGATGCTTCACAAGTTTATGCTTACAAGTTACAGGCAGTTTAAATTGTTTGAAATGTGCAAATTGTTTAGGAGATAACCCCTTCATTTGCTAAGAGGCCTCAAATGCTTTTTCAAACAAAACTTCCCCTCCCTCACCAGCAATAAAGGCGCTTCTGCTATCCCAACAGAGTCGGCACCATGCAAGTGAACTATTTCAACAGTCACCATCCCTCTGCCAAGCAGCACTATGACAAAAACTAACTAAACAGGACAGAGCACTTCAGACGGGTTCAGGAAAAAAAAAAAACAAAACCACCACCACCAGCCCTGATGTCGGAGGATCACCTGCAGACTCCAAGCTCTGCAAGCTGACTTGGCTCACAGCGAGTACAAAAGCAGGACCTGCTGCTGCAGCACACGCTGGCCAGGTAAGAGGTGACCAGGAGGCAGACGGCACGTCTGCACGTCCTCATGTTTGATCAGATATGCTTCAGACAGAAGCAGGAAAAAGAAAGATTGGAATAATTTTCCTTTCTCCCTTTGCTGCTGTTTGAGTTGAGTAAGAAACCAACTATAGAAGACGCTGAAAAGGAGCGAGGGTTTAGTCTTGCTGGGCAGTAAATGCGATCACCAGGATACAGCTGTTGATATGAGCGCCAACACACTCCACTTACCTATCTTAAAAAAAAATAGCCAACCTAGCCTATAAAAATAATCGAAGGGGTTAACCTTCAAGCTTGCTCCCCCCGGCTTGCAAGAGAGCAAAGAGTTATTAATGCCCAAATTCAACTTCTCCGATTAATGATGTCGTATGATTTCCTGATAAGAAGCAGATCACATTTCAAAAAAAAAAGCCACCGTGGGTCACAAGGACTCTGTCACAAACTTTCTATTTTCCCTTGGCACGTCACCAATTAGACCTACTGCCTTAGTCTGCTACCACCAGAATAAAAAAAAGCAAAATGGGTTTATAATTTGCCACTGAATCCCATAGCAACTGTACGTCACTTTAGATGTAAATTACAGACAATTCTTTCCCATGCAATTTTAAAACTATAGAGATGAATCTATAATTTGAGCAGATCCAAATGGTATACGGCTGAGAAAAAAAGCTACCCTAAATGATTGAAAGGAAACTGCCACAGGCCAAAACATTCCTCCCGCACAATGTTAAACGTCTCTTTGTCCCCTTCCTTCGGATGGGAGGTGCCACATTCAGGTCAGCATTAAGATCGTTTAGCAGGAGTTTAGCAGTTCAGTCCGTTCTGCATATCCTGCCCCATTTTTGCTGATTGCGAGGAGATGTACGTGTACAACGAGCTTCCTCCCCCAGCCAGCCTCCTCTGATTCATTTAGTCATGTCACCGACTCATGCTCCCGATGTCATAATAGCTTCAATTTTGACGGACTACAGCATCAGTGAATTAATAGGACAGGAAAAAACAGGTTACAGGAAAGGAGGAATGATGCAAAAAGCTTTAAGATAATTCAATGAATTTTGATTCGAAAGCCGGATTGTTCTCCTCCTCCTGACACCTGCAAGCAGCTTTCAATTCCCAAGTCAGCATGAATGCACATTACCCTAAGGACCCTGTAATGACAGCAGGAGCCTTCATTTTGTGTTTCGTGCTTTAAACGCAGCAAGATGAAGGTATCAACAACCTGCTCGAAAAGCAAAGCCTGAAAAAGTTCCTTCCGTAAGTGGTGACTACAAGGGGTCAGTTTAACCCTAACCTTTGAGAAAACTTCTGTCACCACTGGTTTAAGAGCACAAAAGGCAGGAGGAAGACGACTTGGGAAGCCACGTCTGTCAGGCCATGGTTCCAAAATTCAGTTCAGCTCACAGAGCGCAGGGGCAATGTGCCTTGGTTATCTCAGCTTAACCCCCAATAAATATTTGTGCATCTGCCAAAGTTCACCAGTGAATCAACCAGTGGCTTCAGTTCAAAACACTCCGTGTAGCAGGAGCAGAGAGGTATGACAGGAGCAGGAGGCACCGTTCGGCCGCTGCATCACACACTGACCGAAGAGGGGATGCTACAATCCTCTTTACATCCTCCCCAAATCACGAGGCTACCAGGGAAGCCAGGACCAGGGCTGGGGCCGAGGTGAGTCTGGTCTCCATCAGCTACAGTTCAGTCACCACAAAAGCTACAAATAATGGAGAAAGGTGTGCAACCACAGTCACATCGTTTGTTATCGAAAGAGGATCAAGCTCACTAGTACCCTTCCTCCAGCCACAAAGAGAGGTTTTAAACAAACACTTGAAAGTCAGGAAATTCCCAGGGAAGGGTTCCAGGAACAGGCCTAGCACTAGTTACATGCCGTCGGCACCTACACCACAACAGCATGGGAGATGTACCTGCTGCCAGGTGACATGCGGCATTTTAAACCGCGCCTTGAGATTTCTACTTACCCAGAAACCCCTATGATGCTGCTAAAAAAATGGGTGTGAAAACCAAAGGGCGAGTACCACGAACGGAGACGTACCTAGGTGTATTAGAGGAGGACAGATACAACAGCCTGCCATCAAGTGTGAAAGACAGGATAAAGAATGAGAGGGGAAAATATGGCAGGGGCAGGAGGAGTTCCCTTGTACCTCAAGATGGGCAGCGAGAAAACTGGAGGCAGACCAGAAGAGATGGAGAAAAGTCATGCCCTGCTTTTTCTTGGGGTTGGGAGGGCCTAAACAGAGCCTGTACACACACCCAAAGGGAACGCAGAAATCTGCAAGCTAATATAGAATTACACTCCTTGGCGAACCAAGAGTTGTTTTAGGCTAACACACCAGACCGGCTCCATTTCATCAGTGGATAAATTGACTTGGGACACATTTTCCACCGCTCAGCCTTCAGCTGTGGAGCTCAGCAGTCAGCGCTCAGTTTCACAACCGCATGGAAGCGGTTTCAGGGGCAGCAAGTTTCACAAGGAGCAGATGGGCCACATCTTAAAAGCATCCTCTATGAAGCCAGTGTTATTTTTAAGACTCTTAGTTCTTTCAGGTGAGCGCACCCCCCTGCTACTGGAGAAAGAAATCCCTTTAAGGACAGTGAGGAGCCGGCAGCCCCACGATCTGGACCTCTTCAGCAGCAGCTCCATGTTCTCTGTATGTGAAACAGAAACCGCTTCACGAAACACGGAGTTCAGCGTCAACGTGCGGACCCGTGGCTGTTTTCTTCAGCAGGACACGGAAGAAAAAACCAGAGCAGACACCCAAGCAGGAGAGACTCAAGATGACACATATCGTTTCTCCATAGTCCTGCTGCCTGATCCACACACGGTACAGTGCCACGCCGAGAACACAACTCCTCTGGCACAAGGGACACTAAAAACAAATGGCAGCTTGCCCGGCTGGGTGATCGTTTTTGGATTATGTAATCCCAATACATTATTATTAGACCAAGAACAAACTCAAGCAAGCAACCGAAGACATCACCCTGCCTGTTCTGGCAAAAAGGCAGAGTCTTGTCGCAGAAATCGCACCGACGTGCTACCCCGCTGCATAAAACAGGTCGGACTGCACACATGTTGGACTTCAGGTAACACAAACAACAGCGCTGGATTCCAGGCCATTACAGGTATTACACAACGCTGCCGTCAGTTATACCACATTTAAAACCAAACCAAGCAGAAGAAGCCTTAGCAAATTTTTTCCATTCACCTACTGCAGACCAAAATTAAATCAGAGCCTAGACTGGACAAACACACGCTCCGAAGGTGTGTTGTAAAGTCTCTTCTTGGCATCGCCATAGCCGAGCGTTTCAGAGGGAGCAGAGACGTTCAACAAGCTGGAGAAACTGTTTATAGAACAAATGCAGAATGAGCATATGTGTTTAATAGCCCACTAATTGTTGCGTTATTCACTATACAAACAAGTGAGCTCTTCTGCCCGTATCCTTTCCTGCCCATTTAATCACCAGTAGCCTTTGACTATTTCTCTTTTGGGTGGTGGTGAAGGAAGCAAAGTTCATTAGTGGCCGTTGGCCACCAGACAATCTAGACACCAGCCTTCATTTAGAAAATAAACACCACTATGAATGTGTGACACGGACTCAGAATAGCTTCCCAAAATATTTAACACAGCTGCCTGTAGTCTTCCTACTCTCCCTCCCCCAAAAGAAAAGGCTTTCCTAACATATGGGAAAGCGTTTCTTTTGTTTTGTTTTTTTTCTTTTTAGGAGAAAAAGCTACTAACTCAGTCTATCCAACGTACTTACTGCTACTGACTTCTCGTAATGCTGATAAACACTCATTTCAATGTAAGTTGATAAACCCTGGTACAGTAATTACCTTCGTCCTCACACAGAGATTGCCCAATTCAGTGATGTGATGTAACCAACACCCTAAATTAAAAATAGTGTTGTGACAACATATGGTTTATCCTACAGAAGCTGGCAGGCAGGACGCTCCTAATGATAAACGGGTTAGGTTCCCAGCTTCCCCCAGCTCCCTGGCAAGGTGAGGAGACAGAAAGGCTCTTTGCAGGATCAGAGGTGGAAAGGAAAAAAAAAAAAAAAAGTAAAATTACAATAAAAAGGCCAGCTCTGAATCCCTCCCCAGTCCACCCCAACGACAGATGCCGAGTATTGCCATTACTCTTTATCTACGTGACTAATAAGCTCTCTGGATGCATTTCAAGGAAATATCTCGGAAAAGGCAATCTGGAAATTTCAAACTGCAGCCCCAGCCTGAACCCACCTCCCCCCGGGG
>VWZZ01005850.1:50062-94410 GCA_013399095.1 Psophia crepitans | reverse complement strand
AATCACCGCCCCCCCCCCCCCCCCCCCCCCCCCGGATGCATATACACGGGTGTCTCGGGGTACTGCGTGGTTGTAGGAAGCGAAGAAAGCCTAGAAACGCCCCAAAACGGCGGTGAGGCTGCGCTGCTGGCGGTCGTGCTTGGCTGGGACCTCCAAACCCTGGCAGCTCATGTCCGTTGTAAGGCGGTGGGTTTGGCTTTGGCAGAGGTCCGGGCTGCCGTCCGTGCCACCAAGCGTCACCTTCTGCCCAGCCGCACTCTGAACCGGGTCAGGACCCCCATTGCACTCCAGCCACCCTGGAAGAGCCAGCGGTGCCAGCGCTGTCGCCAGAGGAGCCACGTGCGCAGCCCGGTCCTGGCTTCTCCACATCCAGCGCGGGAGACCACCATGGACGTGGGTCGGGAACCGCCCGAGCTAGGCTTTGGAGATTTGGATGGGTTCGTTTGCGTGGTCTGGAACAAAGAGGACAGAGGAACCTGTAGTATTGAGAAATGTATGGGGGAGGGCAGAAATGGGGATGTTCAGCCACAGCGCTGGGGCTGGCAGCTCCCGCTGTAGGGAAGGATGGATGTGGGGAAATGGTGCCCTGGGGCTTGATAACCCCTGAAGTCAAATGATAAGGAAGAAATACTTTCCCAAGGGGAGTGGCCTTCTAGTGTAGGTTGTGGGGTGGGGTGTTTTGTTTTTTAAAAGATGAATTAGGTGATTTAATGATACAGCAATTCCACACACAAAAGCTGCCACGGTGTTCAGAAAAAGGCTTTCCCGTAGCTTGTGAAATAGCAACTAGTAACAAAATAGTAATTTAAAGACTGCATTAGTGGTCATTCCCGTTAACGTATTAAGCTGGTAGCGTCAAGGTCGGGAAGGAGGGAGGCAGAAAGGAAAACTTCCATGCCGCCGTAAATCATCAGCGTATGTAACGTTATTCAGGTTCTCCCTGTTCCAGTTGGAAAAGCCCAGTCTGTCCGATGATAAATTAGCTTGTTTATTCCTACCCTGCTGTTGGTTAGTGTAATGAAGCAGAAGTCCATTGTGTGTGCTCATTGGGTAGTGACGGCTCTGCGCAGAAGGGGGTAATTGAGTAGAAAAGCAGAATGCTCCTGGTGCACGGGAGAAGTTAACGCCGCATGAGGTCACTGGGATTCAAGCTTTAATCAATGTAGACACAATGCAATTGAGATTTTCTAAAGGGCTTGTTTATGGTGCAGGAGCAAGGGTCAGTAGTTAATTTGAAATGCTGTAGGTGTTCGAGATGAGAAGGTGCAAAAATACATAGCGTAGAGGTACGTGCTGCTGTGGGAGCGGAGCGGGGGTGTTCCTGAAACGGGGCTGAACGCCGCCTTCGCAGGGGTAGGGGGGAGGGAGGGATTATTGCAGGGTTTATTGCAGGAGCTTTGTGAAGGTCTGCGTAATGAAATTAAAAAACTGAGCGGTGGTGGCTCTTATGCAAATCTAGGCACGCATAATAGCGTAAAATGAAAATATTGAAAAACTGAGTTCACTTATACCATAGTACTTTTTTTCTCTAAAGTCTTAAGTCTAAATACAGGGAAGACTGTTTCTTTTGTCTCTGAGGAGCAGTTCCTGAGGTAAGCTCCTCTGCGGGTGGGATCTTATTTGCCCCTTTTTTCCCCTCAGGAAAGGGCAGATGAATGACTACACGGTGATAGAGGTGGATCGCTTCCAGAGCAGCACAGCTGAAACTAAACCATAGAGCCCCAGGCTGGTTTGGGTGGGAAGGGAGCTCCCAGCCCACCCAGCACCACCCCCTGCCATGGGCAGGGACACACCCCCACCAGCCCAGGCTGCCCAAAGCCCCATCCAACCTGGCCTTGGGCACTGCCAGGGAGCCAGGGGCAGCCACAGCTTCTCGGGGCACCCTGTGCCAGGGCCTCAGCCCCCTCCCAGGGAAGGATTTCCTCCTAATATCTCATCTAAATCTCCCCTCTTTGAGTTTAAACCCATCCCCCCTGGTCCTATCATTATCTCCCCGAGTAAAGAGTCCCTCTTCATCCTTTTTAAGTATTGAAAGGCCACAATTAGGGCTCCCCGCAGCCTCCTCTGCTCCAGGCTGGACAAGCCCAGCTCCCTCAGCCTGTCCCCAGGGCAGAGGGGCTCCAGCCCTCTGGGAAGGAAAGCTGCGTACTGCTGTACGAGAGATGTTAAAGCTGTCAAGCCTTGAACTGGGGCTCTGAGGGGCGAGAAACGAGCTCTGCTGCCACTCAGCACTATCTGCCAACCTCTTTCAGTGGGCTCCAAGCGGTGCTGGGGTCTGTCTAATGGGTCTTCTCTGTTTGCCCTGGCCCGTGCCCACGTACCATCGCTAACAGGCTTTGCAGGACAGGTAAGCCCGACAGATAGGTAGGAACAAGTGGCACAAAGATGTGGAAGGAAGTTTGATAGCTGTCTGGGGAAAGCAGGCTTTCTCCTGCCCCCCTTAAAGACATCACAGGTTTAACTTTGGGTTTTTACCTTAGAAATTTAAAGGGGAAATGTCATCTTTCTCATGTTTGAAGATTCATTAAAGGTTAATGGTCACCAAAAAGCCTGCTTACTCTACTGCTTTTTACTCTTCTCTTTCTGTGTTCTACCTCATCTAAGCTTTGGACCCTCAAGTTTTCTGTAGGGGCAGCCGAGCATCCGCTGTAAACGCACCGACAGTGGGAGGGAGCGAGCTGGGTGGAGCAGAGCAGAAGCATCTTTGGGGGTGAGGGGAGAGCAGGACCTGGGACACGGCACCCAGGAGACCTGGGAGCTCGAGGGAAAGCTGGCGGTGACTTTCCGGAGTAGAGGGCTGAACGGTGGCGATGGCGTTGTCCCACCAGTACANAAATGTCATCTTTCTCATGTTTGAAGATTCATTAAAGGTTAATGGTCACCAAAAAGCCTGCTGACTCCACTGCTTTTTACTCTTCGTGTTCTACCTCATCTAAGCTTCTAATGCCCCTCGTGATTGCAGAATGGCGAGACGCTGTCACTCTGGTCTCCTGGGTGGTGGAAAGAGCATTGCAGACTGTTTCGGGGAACAGAATGTGGCAATTCGATGTAGGGCAAAGATTCAGGGTGGTCAGAGAAAGTGAAGAAAGTCATGTCTGATAATCCTGAGTGGAATTACATCCTCACTGGGACTGGTGTGTGCACATGGCCCAGCTGGCAGGATACTTGACTGCTGTATGGTCACTTCATATTTATTCTGGGGGGGGCGGTGGTAGAAATGGAGATGACGGGGCAGTGGGAGCAGCACTCCAGCATCCTGGGGGCAGCACCTCAGGACCCAGTGGGATAGGGTCCCCAGCATCCTGATCTGACCTCCGGACTCACACTGCCATGGGCAGGGGGTTGGACAGGAGACCTCCCCGGGTCCTGCTCCTATCCGGAGTAACCCCGTTTCCTCAGCATCAAACGGAGCTCTTCCCTTTGGAGGGCTTTGTTTTTTAATACGCTGGCCCAGGAAGCGTAGCTCTGCAATAGGCAGCTCTAGCTTTTGTTTGAAAACTGATGTGCACAGAACCCAGGCTGGGATGCTGCGATTGATCAGTGATGTTTGTACCAGCTGGGGCCGTGGGTGTTCACCTTCCTTTCCCAGTAACCAAACTACCAGAATCACAAGGGTTGGAAGGGACCTCGAAAGATCATCTAGTCCACCCCCCCCTGCCAAGGCAGGGCCACCTAGAGCACATCACTCAGGAACACGTCCAGTCGGGATTTGAATGTCTCCAGAGAAGGAGACTCCACAACCTCTCTGGGCAGCCTGTTCCAGTGCTCTGTCACCCTCACGGTGAAAAAGTTTTTCCTTACGTTAACCCGGAACCTCCTATGCTCCAATTTGCACCCGTTGCCCCTTGTCCTGTCGCTTAGTGAGGCCGAGAAGAGCCTGGCTCCATCTTCCTGACACTCACCCTTAACATATTTATAAACATTGATGAGGTCACCCCTCATCCTCCTCTTCTCCAAGCTAAAGAGACCCAGCTCCCTCAGCCTTTCCTCATAAGGGAGATGTTCCACTCCCTTGATCATCTTAGTGGCTCTGCGCTGGACAGACTCTACCAGGGTTGAGTCTCAACTGGAACTCACCACCTCCCCACCCCCAAGACACTCTGTTTGTGTAATTTAGTTGGCAACAATGTTGCACTTGTCCTGAAGCCAATTAAAACTTTCCCTCCTGAGGATTTTTGGAGCATGATGGTAGCTGGGCCCTGACCCCGGGGCTCAGGAGAGCCAGAGGCTGGTGACGGATGGATCTCGTCCCCCCGGGTGCCTTCAGACTCCCTCGCTGTTCACTGGCTGTTTGGGGCAGGACGCTCCGCTGCTTCAGCAGACGCTGCAGGGTTTTACTGGGGAGAACGCAAGGGGACGGAGGCAGCGCTGGGTGCCTCGGGGTGTCCCGGCTGTCTGGTGAATCGCTTCGGCTGTTTGCCTCCGCTCGTGCCCTGTTTGGCGTACGTGAGGTGAGGGAATTTCTGTTCCAGTTGAAATGTAGGAGAGGAGTCGTCTCTCTTGGCAATGCGCGTGGTCACCGCTGCTGAGAAGCCAAATCGTGACATCTTCCACTGAACCAGGTCATGAGATCTTTGACCTTTCTGGCCAGTAGATATAAGGTACGCTGAGATGTGTCCTTCAGATCTTATTTGGAGTTAACACTGTCATCTGCAGGTGAAACACCGCCACCAGTTCCACACAAGACTGGGTGGGTTTGGATCATTCGAACTGAAAGCAGTTCAACTTCTGTCCGTGCCCCCCTTCACCAAGTGTCTGCCCAACTTTTAACCGCTGCTGTTCTTGGGGACATCGCTTGAGAAAATCCATGTGCTTGAGCCGGTGTGTCATCAGCTGTAGGGTACTTTCAATATGAGATGTGAGAGAAGTCTCACTGAAAACTACAGAACCACAGCATCTCTGAGCTGGCAGGGCCCCCCAAGGCCCACCAGCCCAACCCCTGGCCCCACACAGGCCCAGCCCCATCACAGCAGATGGCTGAGAGCATTGGCCAGACGCTGCCTGAACTCAGCCCAGCTCGGGGCGGTGACCACTGCCCTGGGGAGCCTGTGCCAGGGCCCCACCACCCTCTGGGGGAAGAACCTTCTCCTGATCTCCACCCTAACCCTCCCCTGGGGCAGCTTCAACTATGTGCATGAGATGCTTCAATCTGTAGGACATAGCTGCAGTGGCTTTGGAAGTTCATCAGGAGTCCAGCCTGGGAAGTGGCAACCAGGCTGCTCTTGGGGGGCTCACTGGCCCAAAGAACATTGCAAGGGCTGCGCTTGCTTGGCAGGGTCTGCTGTGCCCCCTGTAATTTGGGATACCCTTGGGGATTTTGCAGTGGGCCAGGCACCTCCAAAGCCTCTGCTGGAGGAGACGTGGGCAGCTTCCCCCACCGGGCCGGCCGGTCGCTGCGTACCTTAGACCGATGTGTTTATAGCGTATACGCAAACAAACTTCAAAGAGGGTAAACTGTATTCACGCCCCGAACTAGCACGCAAACCACTGCGCTGCGACAGGGAGGTTGCTCAGACTGTTGGGTTTATGCTCGTGCCTGTGCTTGCCTGGGTTTTTAAGGAAGATTTAATGAAGGTTTGTCCCGTCATCGGAGCTAAGGAGGGCCCTGGCGGTGACAGTCACCTCCTGCCCGCTCCCCGCAGGCACACCGGCTGCGTGGAGGTCGTGGCTGTTGCTGTGAATCATCCTGTCTCTAAACTTGTCTGCGGGAAGTTTTTTCTCTTAAGTAGGGGGGTTGGAAGTATCCACCGACAGAGCTAGCAGCTCCCGTGGCCTCGTGCGTGCGGCTGTCGGCGTCCAGCACCGCTGCGGTTGAACCCCGTGGAGCGAGGGGTCTCTGCTCGATGCCTGCTGATGGCCACGGCGCCTTCACGGGGGGCTCTCCCGGCAGCCCCACGCCAAGCTCGCGGGGCTGGCTCCGGCATGAGCTGGCCACCGGCGAGCCGCGCTCCCCACCCGCTTCTGCAAAACCTTCCTGACCAAAGCCCTGCTCCTCGGTTTCCCTGCAAGCGGTACCTGCATCACTGCAGCGCTTCTCACCCCAGCGAGCAGGCTGGAACGAGGGCCGAGGCTTATCCGCTGTGTTATGCACAAAGGGCTATTTAATTATTTACAGGCTGACATATATCATTTAATATATAAAGCTGAACCATCTACCAGCCCACAGGCGGAATGGCTGAGAGCAGCCGGCTTGGCACCCCGTTTGAGCCGAAATCCCTCGATGCTGGCTTTGTTTTGCATAGCACTTGGTAATACTGTTAGTTGACTTGGCTGCAGTTTCACAAAGCATTTTTTTTCCACTTGGTTCCACACTTGAATTTAATGGGACCGGAGCCAAACGAGTAATGGAAGCCAAGTGCCGACGTTTGTTTGGTGTGCAGCTCCCGACAAGGAATGTGTATGGTAATTGTCTCTTGCTCCTCAAAGCTGTCACTTTGGCAGAGGGGGTACTGGAGTGAGCACGCCAAGAATTTAGAATCATAATCAGTCGGTGATGAAAACGTGTATTTATGGCTGTAATGAGTTGCATCAAAGGAAGAAATGTTCGTCTTCCCTGTAGCAGTAACAGCGTTGCCGTTCTGCGCGCTCACGTCACGTCAGGAAAGCGTTCTGTCGTCCTGGACTCGCAGCTGGATTTCTTTGGTTTTTGAGTGCTTGATTTTATTTCGCCTTGCTGTCTCTTTCTGACATGCCAGCGATGTGTTCTGGCTGGGGCTGCTGTGACGCCTGAGCTTTCTGTGCTTCCCGAGGGACCCGGGGTGCGCCCGGGGTCGGAGGTGCGGCGGTACCTGCGATGCACTTGGGACTGGTAGCGGGAGCAGGTATGAGTGGGGGATTCCTGCCTGAGCAAACCCCTCTCCGTTCAGCCCACCCTTTCTGCCAGCATCACTGCTACGTTCCTGCTGTCAGGAAAAAAAAAACACAACAAACCCAAAACTGAAAAAAAGCAGTTTATAAACAACTGCTTTTTAATAACTTCCTCCCGACTCCCATGTTGAGTCATCTCTCCCTGCCCGTAGGAAGGAGTGCGGATGTCATCTGTAACGCGGTGACACGTTAGTGAGGATGCTGCGTGGAGTTCCTGGCTGGCATCCCAAAAAGCAGTGAGCCGCTGCCGGGATGCTGCGCCCAGAGGACCCAGGGCTGAACCCCCGGGTGTCGTGCGGCGCCCGCGGACGTCGGCGAGCTGAGCTGGGGAGCCTGGAGCTGACTCGGCTGTGGGTGGTCGGGTGGGTGTTGCTCGGGTTTGGTTTGTTTTTCTCCTGCACTTTGCAGGTAGGGTGTTACTGCTTGCTGCCGGAGGGTGTTCATAGAACCCCAGACTGGTTTGGGTGGGAAGGGAGCTCCCAGCCCACCCAGCGCCACCCCCTGCCATGGGCAGGGACACCCCCCACCAGCCCAGGCTGCCCAAAGCCCCATCCAACCTGGCCTTGGGCACTGCCAGGGAGCCAGGGGCAGCTTCTCGGGGCACCCTGTGCCAGGGCCTCACCGTGTGCTGGTGGGCTGTGAGCTGTTTGGGAAGTCCCGGACCGTCTGTCAGAACGAGGACGGTGAGGATGTGAAAACAGCCTCTGCAGGAGCCCGCGGGCTGGCCGGCTCCTCCCCAGTGTTACGAGCCCACCTCGGCGTCCCGTCTCTGGAGGCTTTGACTCTGTCATCTGTTATTCTACGTGCCCGTTGCCCTATGTGCTGCTTCTGCTTTAACTCGTAGTACAGGAACATTTCAACGCTTCACACTTGCGTTAGAGCATTTGTACGTTATTAGGTTAAATTATTTTTTTTTTTACTTAATTTTGTTTTAATTTCAAGCCTTATTTTCATTTTTAAAAGGGCTGGGTTGTTTGGGGGCTTTTCATAAATGCCATTTCACAGGCAACTTGTATTCCATAACTTTAATTTCTTCAAATTCTAGTAAAACCAGAAATGAAATAAAACCCTGTAGCAGCTCGAAAAGAAGGGCCAACCTGCTCCACGTGCCTCCCCAGCCCTGTGAGGCTGGTTCCTCGCAGCCTGGCCAACGGTACCTTCCCGGTAGTACTGCAGAAAACAGGTTCTGGTTTAACTGCGGTGCAACGTGTTGGGCGTTAAAACGTGTTCACCTGGCTGTTGTGCAAAAAACTACTTCTTTCTATGACCAAAGGGGAATAAATCCGTAAGGGACAGGGGAATTCCCGACCTTCTGGATGCGTGGCTTTGGCCTGTGGCAGCCCCGCGGGTCGTACCGGGGGGAGGAGGAACTGGAGCACCTCCAGCTCTGCTCGTCCCCGTGGTTTGCCGGTTCTGTGATGCATTAAAATAGCATTAAAATATTTATTTCCCAAATGATATTGGAAACAGGGCAGAACCACCGTCATAAGAATTCTTTGCGTGGAAGAACGGTGTTGGAAATGGATTTGAGTTTTTAAAAGCCTTTTCTCTGAGATCTGAAGGCGGTTTATGCTGAAGTTCTGGCTGAAGGTGGAATGCATATTGTTTTTTCCTGCTTTCATCCTTATTTGCCCTTCAGAGTTTCTGCCTGTTCCCTCATCGATGTAAAGCCCGAGCAGTATAATCCTCCATAGTTTTAATGGTCCCTGGGATGTTGCCCATTTTCATTGTGTCAGGATAATGTACGTGGAACGGGCTGCCCAGGGAGGTGGGGGAGCTGCCGTCCCTGGGGGTGTTTGGGAGGGGCTCCGGAGCCAAGGTGTCTGTTCAGTTTCTTTGCTCCCAATATAAAAACCCCTGTGGTAGGAGAAAGGAGAGACAGCTCTTGGGCTGTAATCATCGTTAGCTCACCCCGACTTACAGCAGAAGGAGGAAATACCTTCACGCAAGATGTTCCTCTGCAGTCCGCAGCGGTGGGTGAGCAGGGATCTTCGGGGCATCACAGGGGTGGGTGGCACCCCCGCTGTTTCCCATGGAGGGAGCCTCGGCGAGGCTGCGATGGGTCCCACGGCGAGCGTGCGGGTGGCAGCCGTGGGTGACGGCCTGGGCTGGGTTAGGTGCTGCGCTCTCCCTTCGCAAGGGTTCCGGCGGGCTGGCACCCCCCGTTCGAGGCGCTGTGGGGTGGAGGGAGGACCGGCTCCGCCAGCAGCGTGACTGGGGAGCGACAGAAGTGCTGGTAGCCTTTCCAAACAGCAGCCATGGCAAAAATCCAGGGGAACGGTCCATCGGCGATGGCGCCCGTGGGCGATAACCTTACGGGATAGAAACTTGGTTGCGTTTACCTCGGCTTTCCAAAGATGCTTTGCTTACCTTACTAATTTGAGCTGTGCTGGGGTGAGGACGTACCTCCGTGTGCAGAGGGAGTGTGAAGCGGTGGTGGTGCTCATGCCGCGCTGCCCTGAGGCTCATCGCGCTGTCCTGGCGCAGGGAGGGCAGCCCCCCCCACCCCTTGGGATGCTCCCCACCAGAGCACTGCTGGGCGCGAAGGTGGGGGAAGAACAACTGACGCAGCAATGCCCGCTTTATCAGTGCTGGGAGCTGTTGTTGCTCTGTTCCTCTGGTGTTTTTGAAAAAAGAGTTGGGTGGTTCAGCGGTGCGAAAAGGCTTCCAGCCCGAGGGAACGCGCGGGCACGCGTGGTTCCAGTCGCTGCGCTGAGCCTGCGCTCTGCAGGACTGCGAGCTCTGGGATCAGTTCATCTGTCCAGGTTTGCGATATCCACGTTCTGCATGTGGATTTGCTCGAGTGAGCAAAGAAGAAGGGTGTACGCGCCGAACGAGGTGCCGGTAGCTTTCAGGGTGAGTTTGGTGTACCTGAGGTGTCTGAGACTGAACCAGCACATTCCGGCTGCTTCAGCTGATCCTAATTTGATCGTACTACAAGGTCAGTAACCTGTCTGTAGATGTAATAAACTTAATGACTTGACTGCACGACCAAGGAGCTGCGAAGGAGAATCTTTCGATGGGTTTGTTTTAAATTGCCTTCAAATAGCTGAGTGGGGAGCTGCATATTTTGGTGGGGAAACCACTGTATGAGATACCTAAAGATGCTAAAAATGTGGTTCTTTTCCATTTGCAGCTCCCAGCCCCACTACTGCTGTCCCTTACATGTCAGTGAAGTGCATTGATGTACGAAAAAACCACCACAAAACCAAGTGGCTGATGCCCTGGGGAACCAACCACTGCGACAAGCTCAAAGACTTCGACGAGGCGGTGAGCAGGCAGATCGAAGCCAACGATATCGTGTTTGCCGTGCACATTCCCCTGCCCACCAAGGAGATGAGCCCCTGGTTCCAGTTCATGCTTTTCATCATGCAGCTGGACATCGCGTTCAAGATGGACAACGACCTGAGTAAGTCTCGCTCTGGCACTCTCTGGGCGCTCGCCGCGGTCGAGTTCCCCGGTGCGTTTCTTTTGAAGTTGCGTTCGCCGTGTGTGAACGGGTACGGCGAGGCCGTACAGGGGCAGTTCCGAAGGTGGCAGTCGGCAGCGGGACGCTTCAGAGCATCCCTCAGCAGGGCAGCCGCTCACGCTGCGCCGGTAGCTACGCAGGTGATGAGCAGGTTCCCTGTCTTTAACAGGGACATAGACCACCAGCACCTACACTGGTTAAATCCAGCAAATTGGCTTTCGCAGCTTGCGCTCCTCGGCTTCGTACAGTTGTTCAGCATGTTGCAGGATGCTGAGGGCACGGCGACAGTTCGCAGCCGATAACACAGCCCGAGCCTTTCAGCTCTCCTGTCCTCCTGCCTCGCCGTGTCCCCGTCCTGCGCCTGGCGCTGGCCCTGCACGCGCCTGGCCGTGAGCTGCGTCTGCAGCCTCTGCGGCAGGAGCTCGGGCTTGGCCGGGCAGGCGCTCTGACCAGTCGGCAGGTTGAGCTGGTCCCTGCCGTGCCAGAGCCACCGCTCGGGACCTGCTGGAGCAGGTGAGGAGTGGGGACATCCCTTCTGGGGCCATCGCTGTGCTCCACTTCGGTGTCTCACCCTGTGTGGAGGTGGTGAAAAGCAGTGTCATGAGGTTTTTTTGTTTTATTTTTATTTTTATAAATGTCTCTGCCCCCAAAATCCTTTCTTTCAAGACTTGAGCTGGTTACCGGTTTCCCAGTGCTGAAGCCTTTAAGCCGTGCTATTCTGCTCCGTGTTTGCAAAGCGCTTTTGTGTGGCGAGTTCTAACCTGCAAGGCAAAGAACTTAATTAGTGAGTGAAATGATTGCTCCGCCAGTTGACGTGAGGAGCTCCTAGGAGGGACTGCTCGTGCCTGAGTTTTTAAACACCCGTTCTCCGTTGAGCACCAGCTGCAGAAGAGTTGACGTTTATTTACCAAGGCTTTGTCAGAATAACAGCTTTAACTTTTCTTCAGTTTGGTGATGAGCTAAAATAGTGGCCCCACCTTCCATCAGCTGTTGGGAGATACGCATTTTTTTGCTAGGATTTGATAAATGCGGGTGAGAAATACCTTTTGGCCTGGAAACGACAGAGATCTAAATTAATTGGAAAACCGTATAGGTGCAGGAACCATGGAAGAGGGCGTCTTACAGGGATTCACCCTTTGTACCTGGAAGAAGATAAAATATAACAAAACACTAAAACAAACAAACAAACAAAAAAAACCCCTAAGCCCAAAAATAACCCTAGGAGAATATAATCTGCAAAATGGTGTCAGGAGCAGCAGGGGCAGAGGGACCTGCCCTTTAGTGGAAGAAGTCGTACGTGTGTTGGTGCGTTCTGCCGTGCCTGGGAGAAGTCCCTCCCTCCAACAACTAAACCCTAACACTGATGAAACAATTTGCTTCTCAAACTGGGCTGCACTGGGGCTCCCGTAGCTCTTCCTCCGGCTGCAGCCCCTCTCCTGGGTCTGGCTCCAGCGTTCCCGTAACCGTGCGGAGGGCCAGCTCAGGGGGTCAGGGGGGCCATGGAGCAGCGGGTGCTGGTGCGGGGCGAGCTGGAGCAGCCAGGTCACCGCAGATCTGCTGGAGCTTTCATGACAGCTTCACGTCTGCTTTCCTGCCTTGCCTGCTCCGCACGGACCTGTTCCTAGCTATTTGATGTATCATCATTAAGATAAGTTAAAAATGGGATTGTATAAAGCTTACATAGGTATTCTTATCCCTATAATTATCTCTGAAACACAGAGAGGGTAGCTGTGTAGTTTGATTAAGGCCTCAACTTTTTAGACTTCCACAGGCAGTTGCGTGTGGAGAAGTCACGCGTTGCTCCGAGGCTTTTCCAGCCAAACCGCTGGGCTGGAGTCAGCACCTGGCTGGGCACCGGGCGCGGGCTGCCGAAAGGCGAAACCAGCTTTGGCAGAAATTTCTCCTGTAAATGCAAAAGGCCTTTTCAGGTCATTGTTTGTGCTGTGCAGTGACCAAGCCCTTCAAAGGTGGGAAATTTTTTTGGATATTCCAAAGCAGAAAAGCTTGTCCTGGGCCACCCTCTGGGTAAGCAAAGCAAGTTTTGGGGGTGAGCCCTACCACTGCTGCCGCTGGGAGAGCCTCATTTCTGGTCATGAGCAGTTCAGTAGCTGCTGCTGGTCTTTGATAAGAAGCATTTGGAAATGAGGGACATTAATGCTTCTTCTGGTGTGAGCTTACTTGGCAGATCTTGGAGGTTTCCTTTCATTGACTGGAGAAAGTATGTTAAAGCGCTGTTTTCCTACGCTTCGTGCCAAGCTGAGGGCAGATGTAAATGAAGTGTAAAATCTAAGAAACTAGTGAATAACATCTCTCTTGCTAGATCGTGTTGTAACAGATTAAATAAAAATAAGTCTCGTTAAGCCAAAATAATTGCATATGTGTCTCTGTATCTTGCTGCTGGCTTTGCATTAGTGTCCAGAGCTTCATTGATCAGACTATTGGAACTGGCTCCTCAAAAGAGTCAGCGCTGAAGATGTGAAATAACCTCATCTCTTCTTTTAAATCAACACTTTGAGCTTCTTTTCCTGAGCTTTAATCCGAGACCTCAAAGCTGGCTGCGAGCCGTGCAGGGCCCTGCGCTCGGCCGCGCTCCCCGCCTTGGTCTTCACCGGGAACGCTGCTGAGCCACATCTCGGACCGTGGCCTGCTCTTCACAACGAAGGCGCTTGGTCGTCCCCTCCCCCTGCAATCCCGAAGCAAGGCCAACACACAGAACAAAAACTTGCATCCTCTGCAAGTCCCTGGGCTCGGGATTTCCGGGGGCGCTGGCTGCTGCAGCCCTCCTGGGAGAGGGATGCTCCGGGGCGGGGGCGGCCGGGCTGCCGGTCGGAGACGTCAGGGTGACTCAGGGCTGACGCAGGCGCTTCCCCTCACCTCAGAGAGCCCGAGTCAGGCCTGTGTGTCACCCAGCAAGGGTTTTCCTGGGACGGAGGGAAAGGGCAGCCCTGGCGAGGTGCCCCGGGGAGCTGCCCGCAGCCCTGCAGGGGCTGAGCACCCTGGAAGCCCCCATGGGGTCAGCCCCCTTCGGAGGAGGAACCTCCTTTATCGTGATCGCCTTGGGAACTTGCTCTGGACTTGTGTAATGCAGATGTTAGAAATGTTTTAAACATGCAGAGGTTCAGCAATGCAGATGTTTAGAAGCTGAGCTGCTTCCCTTGTGTTTATCCCCCGTGGAAAACTGGGAGAGGCTCAGACTTGGTGTTTCTCTGAGGAAGAGGCTGTTTCTGTGCCCAAGCTGTCTTCGTCCTTTTTTGATGCGTTCAATTATTACCAAACCCTTTCCAGAAGAGGGGAAAGGCGGTGGGGAGAGAAATGAGATGAAGTTATCTTGACACTGCTTGTACCTCAGTCGCAAAAGCTGCGATGGGAAAGCTCAGCGCTGCTCACGGGGACGGCAGCGTCTGCACGCCGGACCCGCTCCCGCTGTGGTGCAAAGCGCCCCGTTCGCAGGGACTGCAGGGGCTCTGCGCCACGGAGCAGCGGCCGGAGCCCGGCACAGCAGCACCGGCGTGCCACCGTCCCTGCCAGCCATGTCCCCGGGGAAGCAGCGGCCGTCCTCTGGTTTCCAGCCCTAAGAAGTCTCCTGTGCACAAAAGACCACTTTTAAAGCCGGAGTGTTACTCCCTTACACCGCAATTAGGTCTGGATCCTGTCGCTGGATTTGAGGAACGCCGGGTGCTTTCAGAGGAGGGATGAAGGCTGTTCAGCTCGCCAAGGACCGTTCTCCAAAGTAGCACCCGCTCTCGGAAGGACTGTCCCTGCTCCCGGGCAGGATGGGGCTGCACCGGGGCCTGGAGCCCCCCTCCTTCCCGCGCAGAGCAGCGCTGGGGCCGCACAGACAGGGTGCTGGTACCGAGTGTGCGGTCCCCTTTCCCCAGCAGGTCAGGTGGTCATCTATTCCCTGCACACCAGCTTCACTTTCAGAATTCACTCCTGCTTTGCTTCGGTTGTTGCTTGTTGGCACGTCTTGCTACCGGGCTCCCAGGGACGGGGTACCTCGGGGAAGGGTGGGAGATGTGCTGCGGGGATTTCTCTTTTATTTTATTTATTTTTGGGGCTGGTCTGCTGCCACGAGTCTGGGCCGTTTGCATTTGGCAAGCTGCAGCGTTCTTAACAAGGAACATCAGTCCTTCTCTCTGAACTGCTCTGCAGCACGACCTTCTACGTGCCAAGAAATAATTCACTGGTGTCCGTCCCGAGCTGGAGCAGGGACCCGGGGGCTGCTCGCTCCCCGACTGCCGCAGGCGTCAGGAGCCCCAGAGCCAGCTCCTGGCCTTCCTGCCTTAGTTTCACCTTGTGGAAAAGTGAACCTGAAATTGGTTAATACTGCCTTGATGCCAGGAACGCGGCGTCCCTGAGGAGCACAGGGTGGTGGTGGCACTGTGCCGGGCGTGGGATAACGGTGCCTTTATTCGTCAGATGGCGTAACGCTATGGAGGGGCCTTTTCGAGTTTACAGTCTAAAAAATCCAACTTGTTTCCTTCTCTTTTAATATCCAGTGAACTTAAAATATTAGCAAGTGAGAACGAGTTCTGGTTTCTTCGCAGCTGGAAAGCAATTGCGTCCAGTCGGATGGCTGAGCACTGCAGGCTCCTGCTCAGATCCATCCAGTTTTGGTTTCTTGGTAGGCTTTGTAATTTTAGGGAGCTGGTGAAGCATGGAAGTGTAATGCAAATAATTCTAGCATTTCTTCTCTTTGCACGCGCTTCGTTCCAGACAGCCGTATTAGTATGCAGCGGGCGCAGAGCCGTCTTCGAAACAACTCCTCTATTTTTAGGTTAATGTAATGTGAGCGAAGATATCCTCTGCTAATATCGCACTAGGAAGTGAATCACGGAGCTCCTGGGCTCTGAATGCCTGGCAGTAAAATACCCGTGTGAAAAACAGATATGGGCGGTGCTGGGAGCGTGACAGGTCCCGGGGAGTCCCTCGCTGGGGATAGGGGTCATGGCTCTGACCTGCTTCGGAGCATCTCTCAGCCCTGCGAAGGGGGAGTCGTGGAGAAAGCTCCAAGCTGGGAACCCCAGCAGGAGCGTGCCTTCTCCTCGCTGTCATCCCTGGAATGCATAATCATCTGCACAAACCTGTCTTGTTTCTGAAGGTGTTTTAATGTCCGATGGTACTGGTGAGGTCGTCAGGGCTTGAGCTGCTAATATCCGAAGTGATTTACCATGCTCCAGATCATCTAGACGTTACCTACAGGATCTGAAGGCAAGGTTCAGCTGGAGCACGCCACGAAGAGATGCTCAGACATGGTCCTTGTGAGATGAAGTTTCCTGGCACGGGCAATTTCATCCCTTGGTGCTGAATAAGGCGGAGATTTCAGTCTACCTATTTCTCCCTTTTGTTGTTGGGAAACCTGGAGAATCTTGATTAACACGCATGGAGGAACCGAATAATTGCTTTCCTCAAGCACGTTAGCGTTTGGGAAGCTGAGCACAGCTTTGCAGCAGTTTTTTCTTTTCCTTCCTTTCATGTATTCAAGACTCAGCCTTGAATAATTAAAATACTCTGCTCGCTCGCTCGCAGCACTTCCAGAAGTGAAAACTGACTTGACTGTCAGTCTCTTGCCTCCTGCTCGCTCCTCCCACCCGCTGTTTCGGTGGTAAATAACACTGTTTAACACCACCTTTCTTTTATCTGGAAGCCAGGCGTGGCGGAGCATCAGCTACTGCTCTCCTTCCCTCGTGCCCGGACGCCTGCAGGGGCACGTAGCCTGCCCTCGGTACTCCGGCGGCTTCGGGAGGGCTGATGCTGCGCATGGGAAGGGCGCACGGCCCAAATTGTCTGTTCACCGGCTGACATTTCGCTGTTCGTGTAAGTCATGACTCGTCTTAAAATCCTGTTCTCTGCCAGAGACTGTGTCACTGTCCTTGTTTGTTCCTCTGGAGACTGCTCACGAGAGGCTGCAGGACATCGGTCTGCTCTGCTGCAATACGTGTGTGTGTCTGTGTGCGTACACGGACACACATTTCACACTGACAGTCTGGACGGGTCTTGTGCAAACCCTCTGTGCCAACGGGAGGTGTTACCCCGACACAGGGACTGATGGAAACTCGGAGGGAGATCCTGATCCCTCGGTCTGGAAAGGCACACACAGTGTATCTCCTGCCTTCTGGTTTCATACTCGATGGCAGCAGCAGCAACATTTGGATTACAAAGATGAAATAATGAAAGCTGTTTTTGTTGGATTTAATCCCAAGCATTCCGGTTGGTTTTATGGCTTCTGAAATGAAGTTCATAGTTCTTTTGAGCTGGGCCAAGTTTAACCTTATGTTCCCATTTATCTGTTTTGCTGGTCTTCTAAATAGCGGATCTGAGATGGCAAATTCATGTTTCATGGAAACCTAACTCATGGTTCTGTGGAAGGAAGTCGGTACCCATCTGGATGATACAGATCACGTGCGCGAAAAAAAATGCTGAGAAAAATCTTGATGCATCCACATCAGATGCGTAACAGAGCCACCTCCAAACGCTGCGTAAATAGCAAGTCTAAACCGCAGATACCATCCACGCCCCCTCCCAGCATTTTGGATGAGTATGCCACCACACATCCCCAGCAAAAATGTCGCTGGAAAAGATGGCAGATGTACAGGCCATGCAGCGCTTGACAGCCTCAGGCTTGCTTGTAGACACGCAACAGCTTCCCCTCAGAATTATGAAGACCAGATTTTGTTTTAGAGCTGAACTTCAAAGCTCATCGAGCATTGCTGGGTCCCTGCAGCCCGCTGCCATGCGCGGGCCGCTGCTGTGCGAGCGGGCAGCCCTGCGGTCATACAGACGGTTCGCGGTGAAGAGCTACGGGCGTTGGCACCGTGTACGCCTTCCGCATCCTCGCAGGACAGAGCACAGACGGGGTGTGCATGGGCAGTGCCGCAGCCCTGATGGAATGCGCCTGTGTGTGAGAGTTTGGATCTGCAGAGGCATTTCGCACCTCCTGAGCTCAGGAGCGTGCCGCAGCACGCTTCCAGGGAGCTTGCAAGTGGGAGCTGTTTGCAGAGAGAGTGTGGGACTTCCACGCTGGCACAGCAAGCGGTCCTGTAGCCATCTTCCAAGGCTTTTCCACAGTGGATGGTCCTGTAGTCATCTTCCAAGGCTTTTCCAACAGCTGCGGCTCTCAGTTTGGTGATGTATGAAAAGAGGCTAGGTTGTAGCACGCACGTGCTTGTTTCAGAGCACGTTCCTCCTCCAGACCCTTGCCTGGTAAATGGGAGGATTTTACCTCTGGTAGAGCTGGTACAGACTTGCCTCGGGTTTTTAAAGCGTGTTTATGTGCTGCTGCTTGGCAGACTTCAACTGTAACTCTCTACTTGATGAACTTGCTCGGTTATGGCACCTAGACAAGTCTGTTCCAGCCCCATTTCCTCCTTGCAGCAACGGCCCCTCGGCAGCATCCTAGCACGAGCGTATGTAAAAGGAGTTCCGCCCCGTGCTCTGGCTGTGAACGCGCCCAGGATGAGCTGACTGTTTCTGTGCAAATTTGATGTGGTGACCTTGCCTGGACACATAAACCCTCTGGGTGTGTTTAATGCCCTGCAGGTTGGTGCATCAGTAAAGGCAGGAACCAGGCGGTGCTGCTGGGAGGGGTGTGTGGAGGGGGACGGCTTCAAAAGTCTTATCTAGAATGGCTTGAGCTAAACAATACAATGAAAACATCAACTCCAGCATGTGCGGTTGCTTCTGAGGTGTTTTCCAGCAAGGCCAACATAGCTGAGCTTCAGGTTTTTAATTTTCTTTTTAAAGGAACTTCCTGTAGTGCTTTGTTATTACTCTGAGAGCCCCGGCTTATCTTTTAAGGGCAGAGGATCCTAGTTGTGGGCAATTCTGAAGCAATTTGTACTTTTGGTGGTGCGTTTTGACTTTTCCCAGCAGTGCCTTTCCCTGCTTCTTGCCTTCCTGGCCCACCCAAGGACCTCTGCACCTCGTTTCGTTTCTTTCCTACAACACCTCTCTGGCAGAATACAGCTTTGTTAAGGGGCTGTATTCTAGACCTTTTATTTCAAGATGTTGGGCTTCAGTATTTATGGATGGTGAACCTGCAGCCATGAGAAGCCTAAGGTTACGTTGGTAGATGACTTCTGCTGTCACACCTAGATGAAAAAGTTATACCGTTGGTTGCGTGGTTTCTCCGTTATACAGTTCATCTCACCGTATGCAGGTGTATACTTCATCTTTTTTTTTGCAGTTTTCTGTAACTAAACGCCATTTCAATGTTGATTTGAAGCAAATCCCATGGCACAATACAGTAGTTTCCTGAAGGGGAAGGACCTATTGTGTACTTGCAGAAAGTCGGCGTTGAAGCCGGGCTTACTGTCCCTCCAGCCGCCGCGGGGCAGAGGCTGCTGGGTTGCTCCCTGCTGACTGTCCCTCTCTGCAGCTGCCTAGGTTCCACTTGTGTACGAATTATTGTTGCTAACACAGCATGACTAAATAATGCTCTCCCCCCACAACTGTAACACCAGCTGTAAGTCGTGAGACGTTAGAAAGATGTCAGACCTTTATGACCAGTAAAAATTCTTTCTCCTCTACTAGAGAGGGGATAAATGTCTTGAACAAGGTAATTTGGAGTGCAAAAGCTTCCATTTCCCTCGGTAGCTATGTGCCTCTCGGAGGTCCTTTTGATATTTAGAGGCTCTTCCACCCTTCTGATGTTCTGTACCATTCCTCTCTAACAAGCCTGATGTCTCCTTACTCTTGCAGAAGAAAATGCAGAAGTTACCCTGGATGTGTCGTTAGCGTATCGTGATGACATGTTTGGTGACTGGGAAGAAATAGCCCATGCAATAGAGATCAGGAAGCTGAAATGCACCTTTGGCTCACCAAAAGTAAGGTGTTTTGATGACGTTGGCGGTGGGGAGGTGTGGGTGTGCAGTGGGAATTGTCCTCTTCCTTTCCTTCGTGGTGCTTCCTAGAAGCTCTGAGTTGTTCAGTCTTAACTTTCTAATGTGTCAGCTTTCTCTTGGCTTAAAATCTTTGAAAACCCGATGAGCTCCGCATGCAGTCGGTTCTGTTTGGTGATACAGGAGAAGGAGGTGAAGTCAGAAGTCGACTTAAAGCTGTAAGAGGTGTGAGGTGTTGCAGAGTTGTTGTCTGGAACTCAAATACTTTGAGATCCATGTACCCCAAGCTGTCCTAAAGAACTTGGGCCTCTCCATCTTGTGCTTCTGTGATGGACAAAACCTTGTTCTTCAGGAGCAGTGAGGAAGTAGCCCACCAGGGACACTGCAGTGCTCAAAGAACCTGGAGAGGTGGGGCAGGAGTTTCTTAAAATAGCTTCTTAATGCCTCAAGCTACGTTAGCAGCAGAGAGCACAGCTAGCAGTTGAGAACAGAGCACCTTGTTTAAATAAAGATGGGTTTGTGCTGCAGACTAATTCCTGTGCTTAAATTAATCTGGTGTCTTTTTACCATGCCGTGTTTTTCAGCTCTGTGTCTTGTTCTCCCACTTCACAGTCCCTCTCAGCAATCCTCTTACGTCTCCGGTAACACCTGCGCTCTCCCTCACGGCCACAGAGATGCAGTAAATACACGCGAGGTGCAGAGGGGAGTGTTGCTGGGAAAACAGGGCTTAAGAAACTCCAAACCAAGGCATGTGCACAGGGGTTGCGTGTTTTGTTTTGGCTCAAGTTGTGCTTGCATCCCAGAGCAGCCTTTCGTCTTGAAAGGCTCCTGTCACTTGAAGTGTATTCAAGTTGGAGGTCAAACACTATTGACTCAATGACCCAAAACAATCAAAAACTTGAGCAAAAATGTCCCCGCACTGCTGATGTTCTCCAGACTTGCACAGACTCTCCTCAGGCCTCGGGAGAAGGTTGGAATTAGCAAACGGGCTCTCGGTGCTAGCAGTGGTCCCAGCGTTAGGGCTTTTGCAGACCCTTGGCATGGAGGGCGTGCTGGTCCATCCGAGGCTGACTGCCGTGTTGGCGCTCTGTGCCCTTTCGCCAGACCCTGGAATCTGAAGGCCGTCACTACGACTGTGACTTCCTTCCCTTCATGGAGATCGGCAGCGTGGCCCACAAGTACTACCTCATCAACATCCGGCTCCCCGTGAACGAGAGGAAGGGCATTAATGTGGGCATCGGGGAAATCAAGGATATCCGCCTCGTGGTAAGTGTCCGTGTTCGCCGGCCGAGCGGCTGTGCCCCGCGGTGCTGCAGTCAGCAAGGGCATCTCCCTCGGCGCTGCTGCAGCTCCTGCCTTGATCCCTTTGATCCACCACAAACATCCTATTCTTCATCGCGGGTAGCTCCTGCCTGCCAATGGGCCTGTCCTGAGCCATGCCCTCTTTGCTCTCCCCAGGCCTTGAGCAGTGCCGCCCTCCTGCGCTTGCCCGGTGACCGCCTCCAGAGCTGGGCTCTCCCCACAGCTCCAAGAGGTCCTTCTCCTCCCTACCACACTCTGGCAGAGTCCTCCACCTGATCAAGCCCTGCCTCTCCTAGATAGGAGCTAGGGAGGAGTAGAACAGCAGGGTTCAGGGGGAACCCGGTCTGTCTTGGAGTTGGCCATCGCCGCACAGATGTTTGGGATGGCTGTCAGCTACCCCGGCTCCTGCCCTGCCTTGAGGCTTGGTGGCCATGAGTGCTCCCAGCTGGAAAACCTCCCACCGCCGTCCCGCTCAGCAGAAGCAGTGAGCCAGCCGGCTGTGGTGGCTGCAGACAGTGGTGGGAGGGCGTTTGTCTGGAGAAATGCATCAATTTGGCAGATGCGTTTCCCACCCGTGGTGACTTTGCTTCATGAGTATCTTGTTACTTGTCTGAGAGCAATTCTGCCAGTTTTTTCCACGCTGTGTCACCGTGCCCCTCTCGACGGCTCGCCACCTCGCAGTGTCTTGGCATTTGTTTTCAGGACTTTTGAAGCGTCCTCAGATGGCCTGGGAGCTGAGTAGGCACCTGCTCCCTTTCCTGCGTTGGGCAACTCTTGCCTTTCTAAGAGTGGTTGCATCTACATGTGCTTAGACATACTGCCATGTATGTGCCTCTCCTGTCAGCTCCTGCAAGGAGAAGCATGGAGTGATGATGTTGAACCCCATATAGCTGTTGCGTTCCACCTTGTTTTTCCTTAGGGCATCCATCAAAACGGAGGCTTTACAAAAGTGTGGTTTGCCATGAAGACCTTCCTCACGCCCAGCATTTTGATTATCATGATCTGGTACTGGAGACGGATCACACTGATGACACGCGCTCCTGTCCTGCTGGAGAAGTGAGTAGAGGCTTGCGTGCTGGGCAAGGGGACCTTGCAGCAAGGGCATCCTGACCAAGGTGGTTGGTGCCTCCTGGCAGAGCCCATCATGTTTGGGGAGACAGGAACAGCCTCTGTCTCTACAACTACCTGTAGCGAGGTGGGTGTTGGTCTCTTCTGTCAAGAACTAGCGAAAGGACAAGAGGAGACAGCCTCAAGTTGCATCAGGGGAGGTTCGGGTTGGAGATTGGGTAAAAAATCCTTCCCTGACAGAGTGGTCAGGGCTGGGGACAGGCTGCCCAGGGAGGGGGGAGTCCCCGTCCCTGGAGAGGTTCAAACAGCGTGTGGCCGTGGCACTGTGGGACCAGGGGCAGGAGCCATGGCGGGGATGGGCTGGTGGTTGGACTTGATGATCCTAGAGGGCTTTTCCAACCATAAAGATTCTGTGATTCTGTCCCCTCACTCCACCCAGGCACGCTGGGAGCAGGAGACATCCATAGCTTCTCTTTTCTTTACCATTAAACCCATAGAGAAGAATTAGCTGCTCAGAGAGGCCTCGCCCCAGAGGGTTCGCTGCAGGAGGTGACACCCCACTGCCACCGCCCAAAGTGCCAGAGTTTCTTCTGTTGCTCTTCATGTGCACCTTTGGCTTCAGGGGCTCTGTGTCCTCACCTTGCAAACTGGCAATAGATGATGTTTCTGTCTCTGCAGGGTCATCTTTGCTCTGGGAATTTCCATGACGTTCATTAACATCCCTGTGGAGTGGTTTTCCATCGGATTTGACTGGACGTGGATGTTGCTCTTTGGTGACATTCGACAAGGAATTTTCTACGCTATGCTGCTGTCCTTTTGGATCATCTTCTGTGGAGAGCACATGATGGTGGGTATGACACAGAAGGGGAGGTGGTTTCCAGCCCCACTTACAGAGGTACCTGGCAACCCCCTGGTGTTTGCTGAGTGTTGGAAACAATGCTGCACGGCCTCACACCAAGTGAGAGCACTTCAGGCTAACTTGCTTTTCCTCTTTCTTCTCCTCCTCCTCCCCAACGCTTGGCCCTCCAATTAGGACCAGAATGAGCGGAATCGTCTCTCGGGGTACTGGAAGCAGGTTGGACCCATAGCTGTTGGCTCCTTCTGCCTCTTCATCTTTGACATGTGCGAGAGGTAGGTGCAGCGCGGCTCCCCAGCCCCTCGTGCTGCTCCCCGGGTGAGCCTTCCCCAAGCAGCAAGCGGAGGCTCCCGGCCACCTCCCACAGCAGGGACCAGCAGCTTAATCCCCGTGGCTGGATGCACAGCCCCATCTCATGAAGCGAGGAGAGGCTCTGGTGAGCACACTGAAGCATGCTGGTGTTTCCAGCAGCGTATCTTGTCCCATAGGGCTGTGAAGAAACGCTTCCCACCTTGTCTCCTCCCCATCCCTGCCGCAGGGCGGCATGGCTGGCTTTTTCCAGGCTGCAGAGCAGACGTGGGGCTCTCTGAGCCCCTTGGCTCCTGTGGCAGCTTGGTGTTTTCTCTCCTCTTTGCAGGGGAGTGCAGCTGAAGAACCCCTTCTACAGCATCTGGACCACCGAAGTTGGCACGGAGCTGGCTGTATCCTTCCACCCGGCTCGGGGCAGGCTCGGTCTGTGTCACTGGGAGAGGGGGGTGTTCCCCTCCTGCCAGATACCTGCGGGGTGTGGGGAAACCCTCCTGCTTTTGACAGGCTGGGCTGTGAGGTGAGGCTCAGGCGCTGCCAGAGATGCCGGTGGAAGAGGCAGTCCTGGCAGGTTTGGTGCTGGGTACCACAAGGGACTGGTGCTGTGCTTGGGGATGTCACTGGACAATTGAACTTCTCCTTAAGAAGTCCGAGACATGGGGGGTAGCACGGAGAATTTGGGTCCTGGGTGTCATCATGATAACCCCACTGCCAGTGCCGCTCCGGCAGCGCCCACTCCACTCCCCCCGGCCCCAGCTGTGGTGGCATCTGCTCCGGGGCCTCCGTTTGCTGCCATTGCTCGGGCACGTGTTGCCGAGGCATTCCCGCGACTTTCCCTTTCAGGTCCTGCTGCAAGGGCCTGCTGTCACTGCCATTCGTTTTGATTACTGGGCTAAGATAAGCTAATGCCGTTAGTCCCCCTTCTGCAGCACCCCGCCCTCGCAGGAGCCTCTGTGGAGATGGTGCTGGTTGGCGGTGGCTTCCCAAACCCCTGCAGATTTTGACCGGGCAGGCGTTTTGGTGTGCCATCCCCCCTCGCTGCTGTGCCAAGCGCTGGGGGACACCGGAGTGTGTGGGCCCTGCCGAGCCGGGGGGCTCCCCCAGCTCTGCCCCCCTCCAGGGCAGGCTGTCCTGAGGGACTGCTGCCGGCTAGGAGCTTAATGGGGGCCTTTGGGGTGACACTAAATAAGTGAATTGCCTGAACAATATTTTCTATTATTTCTGTTTAGCTCATCCCATTTTCTCTTAACACACGCTGCCCAGATGGCCTTTATTATCGTGGCGGGAATCTGCTTGTGTCTCTATTTTCTCTTCCTGTGTTTCATGGTCTTCCAAGTGTTCAGAAACATCAGTGGAAAGCAGTCAAGCCTCCCAGCCATGAGCAAGGCTCGCCGCCTTCATTACGAGGCAATGTCCCTCCTTGTGGCACAGATTCTTTGTTTTTAAAATGTGTTTTTGACCTTAAAGCCTGTACTGAGACTTTCTGTATCCATGTAGTCCTGCCGTGGAAGATCTGACCTGTACTGGTTTCCGTGTGTTGCTCAAATCCCCTAAGTGCCTTTTTGTGCCGCTGTTGTGGAGTTTCTCTGTACTCGGGTCTTCAGTCCCAGTGAAGTGATTTAAGCTGTCAGGAGGGTATGTGAGCTGGCTCTCCTTTTCCGTGAGTGCTTGCCACCTCTCATCTTACTGAGCAGTGTTGGAGGACAGGAGAAACTTGGCCAAACTACCATTTAAATTAGGCTGGGGTGTAAGCCCATCCGCTCCCCGTACCTCCCTTCCTTCTTCTGTAACATTAACGATTGTGTTTAATGGAAAGTGTTACTAAGGCCACCCTCTTCTTCCATGGCGTGAGCTCGGATTTTGGGGGTTATCTTTTCCTGACCAAACTGCAGGAGGGAAATAGTCCCACCAGGATCAACATGCAAATTGTTCAGCTCGTTATTCCCGTTCTTAGCCCCATGATTTTGTATGCTGTTACTGTCCTCGCTGCCTTTATCTGCTGCAAAACACTGCAAGTGCTTAAGCCCAGAATGCCTGTTGCTTCCGTGGGCGTGCGAACTTTATCACCAGCGTTGTGCTGTTAAGCGGTGGTCACTTCTGACTGAAGCAGCCCGGTTACCACGCATCGGGGATGCGCACAACAAAACAGAAAATAGGTCTTGTGAGAATCTGTGCGAGATAATTGAGCATTTTTTCCACCTTTCCTTCAGCGAGAGGCGCAGGGTTTCGGCTCGTATTGTAGAACTGCTGCAGCCACCCTCTGTGGACAGACATCTGGCAAGCATGAACTGGTCTGGAAGAGCTAAATTAATAGTCATTTGTCGTCACGGTGTGACCTAGCAGTTACGCACATCCTGACATTTCCACCAAAATTCCAGAAACAGGTTAAAATAAACCAACACGCGCACACAAAAACAAACCCAAAAGAATTGGTGAGGAAAAATGTAAAGCTAGTGAAAGCAAGTGCGGCGTGGCGCCCCGCTCCCCAGCAAGTGATCCTGAGCCGTAATTCGTCTCTCAGTCTATAATTCTTCCGTAATAGCCAGCGTAGGTTTGACGGGCGCTGGGAATCGCTGCAGTTTCCTCCCAGCCAGACTCTGGAGGTCGGACTCTGTACCCGTGCCCGTGAGCAGGAACACCGCCTCGTCTTGCTGAGCCGCGCGAGCTCGGCACAGAGGTTTGTTTAGGAAACGCTGTGAGCTGTCGGGCTGGCTGGTGGATGGAACCCATGGCTGACACTGACCTGCCTCCTCTCCCGCCTTACCTCTTGGTAAATCAGTCACAACAGCGGATGTAATGGAAAGCAAGAGCTGTCCGGGCACGCACACCCCGCACGAGCATCCGGGAGGAACGCAGACGTGTGGGGAGCGGAGAATATGGGTCGTCCTGAGGACGACAGAGGAGTGGGTGGAGGTTGTTTTGCTTTGGGGTTTCGTGGGTTGGACCCTTTTTTTTTTTTGCTTTGCTTTTTTTTTTCTCTTTATACTTGTGTCTTGAATATGCTAAAAACAAAAATGGGTTTTGTGGATTCTGTTAATGTGACCAGTGACATTTCTCTCTAAACAGGGGCTGATTTTTAGGTTCAAGTTCCTGATGCTCATTACCCTGGCTTGTGCAGCGATGACTGTCATCTTCTTCATCGTGAGCCAGGTGAGTGACGAAACTCGGCTCCGTCCGAGAGCATCTGCAGCCTCCGATTCCAGCTGCTAACGACGTCGCCTCACTTGCTGCTCGGACCAGGCATGCCTGTTACGAGCAGATGTGATGATAAGTTGCTGTTTAAGAAATCGTTTTCATTTATTTGAAGCACCGCCATAAAATTGCTCAGGCTGAAGCCTTTGGCTGGCGGTAAGGTTTGGGGCTGTGCTGTTTGAAATGCCAGCCAACACGATTCAGTCATTTCTGAGAACTCAGCAAGAGGAAAAATGTTCTGTTCACACTGAAAGAATCCGGTGCCTTGGGATGCCCGCAGAGAAATAACAGCATTCAGTCATCCCTGGGTTGACTTTGCAGCAGCCTCCAAGGGTGTCTGCACCTATTTGTTCTGAGCCAGGATGCGTCCCTCCGTACAAAGGAGCTTATATCGCTGCTTAAATGTACTTCGGTGGCTTACTCCAAGTGACTTTTATCATTGCATCTGTTTCAAAGATGTCACATCTGGTTCCTCCTAAGCGTAGGCAGCTTGTAGCTTCAGGAGGACCACCGGTGCAGCCTCGCAAGCCCAGCGTTACAGGAGCTGTTTCTGCCTCACTCGCGCTTCGGGGTGCGGCGTGGGTCCCCATGCAAAATACAGCAGCAGATGATTTTGCTCGTAGAAATCCGTTAGACTGAAGCAATGGTTTGGGAAATGCCGCTCGGCAATTCCGGTCGTCGCTGGGTGCTGGTGACCAGGACCGTCACCACGTGTGGGCGTAACCCAGACAATCTTCCCCAGCTTCCAAGGTAGTTTAGCTTTCGTCCTTCCCCCTTACGTCTTTTTCTTTGATGGAAAGCCAACATTTCCGGGAGAACAGCCTGCCTGTCTTCAAGTAGTACTAATATTGACGACTCAGGTGATGTCAGTGTTGGTATTTTCACCAATTTTGACGAATCTCTGCGTGTCTAGGGCTGGTGCTGTCAGCCTCGGCCCCTCCCGTAAGGCAGAAGCAGCAAGCAGGCATTCAGCACATTAGCTCTTCGCATTATTCATGCTGCTTTTCCTTCTATAAAAGGTCTATTTATAGAAGCCTGATGTTTTCAGATGTGACTAGTTGTCTCCTAGGTACTGCTCTTTATGTGGCAGTCCTTGCTGAGCGCATCAGCTGCGGCAGGGATATATCGCAGGGTGTGAGAGATTCTGCCACGTTTAAGAACGATAAAGTTAAAGAAATCCTGATGCAGTTGTTTTGCAAGGACCGTATTTTCCCTGCAGATGGAGGCTAAAGAGGAGAATCCTAGCCTGCCTTCTGCGTCACTGAAGCTGTTATATCCCATTCCTGTGGCACTGATGCTGTTCTTACTGATTTAACTCCAAGTTAGTGCTTTAGGGGGGCCACCTCTGTATTTTGGCAGAATTTGGTCCTACTGACCAGCTCCTGACTGTCTGCGTTCTCCCGGGCAGGTGACCGAAGGCCACTGGAAGTGGGGGGACATAACGATACAAGTGAACAGCGCCTTCTTCACCGGCATCTACGGGATGTGGAACCTCTACGTCTTTGCCCTGATGTTCCTGTACGCGCCATCGCACAAGAATTATGGTGAAGACCAGTCGAACGGTCAGTGCCTCCAAACGACCTGACGGCTGTCACAGGAACAAAGTGGTATCAAGTGGGTGATACCTGTTGGGCAATTTTTTTTTCTGCCCAAGTGCACACTCAGCACACTTGAAGTGCTGTGCAAATGATGGTTTGGTTTTCCTAGCAGACGTCTGAATTAATGACGAGGTTAGGTTTGAGTATTTAGCCAAAGCTGTGTAAAACCTTCTAGATGGTTTTTGTGGTTTTTAGCATCACCCAGTTGTAACCGTGTAGCTCAAATGGAGGGAGGAGGAAAGGAGAAAATGGAAATCTGGGCAAGCGGAGAGCAGCAATGCTGTTGGATTCCATTATCAGTAGCCTTCAGTAGCACAGAAATCCCCCTTTGCTGATAGGCTTGTATTTAAATAACTGTAAATAAAAGCATGTATAGAAATGCTGCGTAGTCCATAGCTCAGGTAGCTCCCGAAAACCTGGAGGGAATAAAACGGGTCTTCTGCTTTCTAATTGTCAAATGTTTTATTGTGAGACCAGGCTAACAGAACACAGTGCATCAAAAACAGTGTGGCCAGCAGGGTGAGGGAGGGGATTCTCCCCTTCTACTCTGCTCTTGTGAGACCCCACCTGGAATACCTGCGTCCAGCTCTGGGGTCCTGAGTACAGGAAAGACATGGAGCTGCTGGAGCGAGTCCAGAGGCGGCCACAAAGTTGATCCGAGGGCTGGAGCACCTCTCCTACGAGCACAGGCTGAGGGAGCTGGGGTTGTTCAGCCTGGAGAAGAGAAGGCTCCAGGGAGACCTAGTTGTGACCTTACAATACCTAAAGGGGACCTACAGGAAAGCTGGAGAGGGGCTGGTTATCAGGGAGTGCAGTGACAGGACAAGGGCTAATGGGTTTAAACTAAAAGAGGGGAGATTTAGATTGGACATTAGGAAGAAATCCTTCCCTGGGAGGGTGCTGAGGCCCTGGCACAGGGTGCCCCGAGAAGCTGTGGCTGCCCCTGGCTCCCTGGCAGTGCCCAAGGCCAGGTTGGATGGGGCTTTGGGCAGCCTGGGCTGGTGGGGGGTGTCTCTGCCCATGGCAGGGGGTGGGAACTAGATGATCCTTGTGGTCCCTTCCAACCCAAACCATTCTATGATTCTATAATTCTAACAATGTCCTTTCTCAGGTGACCTGGGAGTAAACAGTGGGGAGGAGCTGCAACTCACCACCACCATCACCCACGTGGATGGCCCGACGGAGGTGTACAAGCTGGCTCGCAAGGAGGCTCAGGAGTAACGCTGGGGCAGCCTCAGCTGGGACCCAGACCGGGGTGGAGAGCAGAGGGCAGAACCCGCCAGGACAAGACCTCTCTGACCTAACTTGCTTCTGGAGCACCCCGTACCCTAGTTTATTTTCACCGAGCATTGACACTGAGCAGAACATTTGTAAACTCTTTAATATGGTGTAGCTATTTCTGGGGGGAGGGATAATGTATATTGTGTTACATTCAAGCACGTAAAAACCTGCCAGAAAAGCACTAAGGTTGCAAAGTCGCACGTTCGGAGGTGAGGAGGGGGCAGTTTTTGTTTGCCTCCTGTGTGCCTGTGCGTAGGGGCGGTGCGGGGAGCTCAGTCGGCCAGCACCTATTCGGTACTTCCAGCTTCCTCCTCGTGCGCAACTTTAAACGAGGGCAGGGACGCTGAAGCCTCCTTTTAAAAACATTTAATTCCACCACCTAGAATTGTCTTGAAGCTTGTTTGAGGTCTTTAGTGCAGCTTTTTTTTCGCTCCGCAGCAAACCGCTGTCACTTGAACGCAACGCGCTGGGGAAGGGAGTAGACTGTAATATATAAGATTTCAGTCGAAGCAGCACCACGCTGTCTCAGTAGGTTTTACAGCTCTTTGTTAATATAGGGGACTGTAAAAACCAGATTCCTGAGCTGAGTTGCAGGAGGAAGGAGAGCTCCTGTCCCCAGTTCCCAGAGGCACCGGTCCTGCAGCCAGCTCCTGCCTATTGTCAGCCCCTTTGACTTCCCTTGCTTCTGTTGTCCTCCTCCATCTTACTTTTCTGTTATAGCCCCTTGATTTTTATGCTGCTTATGTGCCATGGGGAGAAGAGATGCCACAGGAGGGATGGTGCATCCTCAGTTCCCGTGCCTGCGAGCTGGGCGAGGGATGCCAGGCAATTGCGCTCCTCTTTGCACTGCTGGAATGGAGCACGCTTGGCAGAGCTGGATTCTTCCAGGGATTATCTGACTTGAAAAAAATCCTCTTCTTACGCACTAATGTGGATATTTGCTTTTCAGAGCGGGGTCTGAGCTGCCAAGGGCACACCTTCCAGGGCCTGGAGGATCCAGCGGCCCTCGTTAGCTGGCACTAGTAAATGTCTGTAACTGCTGGCAGCATGGAACTCAACCTCCCGGTTTTGTCCCTAAAAGCTAAGAATGTGCCACTGCTGTCTGTCGCTGAAGGGTCAGAGATGAGGGAGAGGGGAAGCTTCCAAGGCCGCTGATGGGCAGTCATCGCGGGTACTGCTAGAGACACTGTCCTGCAAAAGGCGGTGCGTTGTGCTTGGATTCTGAAACCTTCTGAAACTGCACATGAATTGTTAGAGTGTTTAAGGCTGCAGAATGAAATCGGGAAATATCAGAAGTGAGATCACCCGTGAAACCTTAATCCATCTCCAGGCAACGTACGCGTTACGACCTGCGATTGCAGGCCATCGCGCCCTGGCTGCACGGTCACGGTCTGGTCTGCGTGCGAGTTCGGGGCTCTGGGCGGGAGCCGAGGCTCTGGTTTGCACTGGGAGGTGCTGGTTCATCACAGTTCCCACCCCAGCAGACAGCTCGGACTTGGCGATGCCACTCTGCGGCTGCATTTGCACGGGGCTGCAGCTCAGTTCAGCTCCAGCCATCCCCGTCACCATTTCAAGCCCGTTAGTAACCAAATACGGCACGGACTTGCCTTTTGCCTTCCCCACGCTGCTGGAGACAAATCAATACTTCAGCTGGGGTGAGGCATTCAAATAATTCCTCTTTATTTCCCAAATCCACCGGGGGCTGGGGCAGAAGGCTAGTGCCTGCCCCTCGGCTGCACGCCCTGTCTCCTCCCCAGCCTTGTCCCCACCGGGATTTCGTGGGGACCTGCTGCCTGGGCCACATGAATCGCACTGGGAGGTGCTGGGCTGTCCGATCCCGGTAAGAGCGGCACTCTGTAAAGCAGCATTTAAAATAGCATTTATTAGAGCTCGGTATGAAGGAAGAGACGATAGCGTAGATAATTTGGCATCCTTTTGGCCGCTGGGAACCCCAGGTTGCGCACCATCAGACGGGTCCCTAGTCGGGGTGCAGCGTGCCAGGCAGACCCCATCGGCAGAAGGGCTGCTCCGTTTTTCACGGGAGCTGCGGTAGGATTTTCTTAAAGCAATTCTGCTCATTGTGGTGGTCGCCCCCACCGGGATCTCCGCCCGCTCCCCCTGCCCGGCAGCGCCTCAGCCGTGACGCAGGGCCGGAGCTGAGGAGCGCTGAACGCATCGCTCCCGGTGAAGTCCCCCGTGTGCTGCTACGTCTGAGCGCACGAAGTGCTGAACGTTGCTTAGGGAGGTGGCTGTGGGTGGTTTTGGATACTTGAATGCTAATAATTTTTTGTAAGTTTGGTGTTGGTTGGGTTTTTGGTTTTTTTTTTCTAAAATGGGATGACAGTGCCCCTGTGCTGAAAGGAAAGGTGGTTTAAAATAAAATAAAAATGGAAGAAGAAAAAGGAGGGGGCACATTTACTGTATGTGGAATAAGTGCTGGGACCGCACCTTCAACACCGATGGCAAAATGTAACTTGTGAGCAATTGACTTGCAGAAAATAAGTGCTAGTAGGTCCGAGCAGCGTTCCTGCTTGCAGTGGCTGTTCAGTTACTGAGTGAATTAAATTAACGCACGTCCTCCTGACCCCGGCATGTTCCTGGCTGACCGCTCGACTTTGCAACTTTAACGTCCTTTTTACGTTGGGTTCTTACGTGATATTTATGTTGTTCCGGTAGATGTGTCCGTGGTTTCTTTTACAGCGTAGTATAGCATTGCATTTTGTAAAGGCTCCTTACAAACGAGGAATCGCAGCTTTAAAACCAAATTTTGTGTCAAACACTAACAACTTGTTTACGGGGCGCGTGTGTGTGTGTGTGCACGTGTGTGGGGGGGTTTTTTAATTTCTTAACTCCTAATCCCTACTCATACGTCTCCAAAATAGTCCCTGGATCTTATTAAAATATATCCTTTTTTGTTTAGGTTGAGTTCAGTTTTTACAGAATGCTTTAAGCAACTTGGAAAACGTGTAGTTTTATTAATTTAAATAAAATATACCATATTGTGGATTTGTGGCAGGCCTGCTTCACTGGCTGAGGAATCATAGTTCTGCTGTGACCTTGCTTTTATCTGCTCTTTTACTTCAGGCAGTTGGAAGTTGCACAGCTTGTTGCTGGGGTAAACGGTTGACTCACTTGGACAATTTTCTCCCCCATCTCTCTCCAAACGTTTTGCAGTGCAGAAACACGGTGCTTCCACTAATGCTAATGGCTCTTTGACCTTCGCTTGGGGACTCACTGATAGCAGAGCCGTTCCTGCCTTGTCTTAGAGTGTTGGTTACAGCTGCCCCTGCCTGCGGGACCAGGACGGGGTGTTGAGCTCCGCTGTTCCCAACCAGCCCGGGCAGCTGAAGTCTGCTGCCATGGCAGGGCACAGCCATCGGGTTTTCCTGGCCCCTGGACCTGCCTGTCCTCTCTTGCCAGCTCCGGAGTTGTCAGAGTTTTGCTGTGAACTCCGCACGTTGTCTGTTACGCCATCGTGACGTCAAGATTTGGGTGTCCTCCATCTGCCGCCGTATTCGAAGGTGCTGCTTCCCGCTGCTCGGAGCCTGCTCTCCCCCACGTTGTCTTTCTATAAGACAGTCTCTATAAGAGGCACTGTTTTCCAGGGAGTGCAGTGACAGGCCAAGGGGAATGGGTTTAAACTAAAAGAGGGGGGATTTAGATTGGACATTAGGCAGAAATCCTTCCCTGGGAGGGTGCTGAGGCCCTGGCACAGGGTGCCCCGAGAAGCTGTGGCTGCCCCTGGCTCCCTGGCAGTGGCCAAGGCCAGGTTGGATGGGGCTTTGGGCAGCCTGGGCTGGTGGGGGGCGTCCCTGCCCATGGCAGGGGGTGGCACTGGGTGGGCTGGGAGCTCCCATCCCACCCAAACCAGTCTGGGGCTCTGTGATAATCCAGGGGGAAAAAGAAATGAAAAATGTTTCCCAGGACTTGCAGTTAGGGAGAAATGGAAAATTTGATGATAACGGATTAATTTCAATAGCAGCGGCTTGAAGTTCCCATTGCAATAGGGGCTGCCTTGATGCGGTTGTATTTTGTTGTTACGTGAGAGGGGACCTGGGCTGCCCAGCTCCCGGCACAGCCCCCGGCTCCATCCTGCCGCAGCCTGTGCTGGCTACAGCTTCTCCGCCACAGCGAGGAACTGGGGCTGCTCAAAGCCAACCCAGAGGCAGCACAGCACTGTCAGGATCTAATGAATTTCAAAAGAGCAAATTCATGAATTGTAAGTAACTGTAAAACCACTGCCACCCTCCCACCCGGCCCCCCCTTCCCAGGCTGCAGCCTCCGGCCCTGCTGGCCCTGGCAGGGCGCTGCTGCCCTCTGCTGCCGGCACAGCGCGGCTTTCCCCAGGTTAGGAGACACTAATAAATCCCTCGCCTCTCAAAAGGGGGGAAATTTGCTTATTTGTAGAAGTTCTTATTACCTGCAAGGCGCTGCTTGGGTCCGAGCTGTGCTGGGAGCTTCTCGCTTCTNGTGACCACTGCCCTGGGGAGCCTGTGCCAGGGCCCCACCACCCTCTGGGGGAAGAACCTTCTCCTGATCTCCACCCTAACCCTCCCCTGGGGCAGCTCCAGGCCGTTCCCTGGGGTTCTGTCGCTGGGCCCCAGAGGGAGGAGATCAGCGCCTGCCCCTTGGCTCCCCCTCGGGAGGAAGCTGGAGGCCCCATCAGCTCTGCCCTCAGCCTCCTCTTCCCCAGGCTGGACAAGCCCAGGGCCTTCAGCCTCTCCTCACACACCTTCCCCTCCAGACCCTTCCCCGCCTTTGTTGCCCTCCTCTGGACGCTCCCCAACAGTTTTATGTCCTTTTTGTGCTGTGGCACCCAAACCTGCACCCAGCACTCTGAACTGGGAAGGAATGGGAAGAACTGCCTGAGGGTTCCTTCTAGCCAAAGGTGGGGTAAGGAAATGGGTTACGGTAGAGCCTTGTGGGCGAGCTGGGGCCCACAGCTCCTGAGGTCAGCAAATGGCCTTTGGCTGGAACAGTTTGACTGTTTTTCTTCTTAGACCTCTTTTTGTTTTCTCTTAGAGATCTGGGACCAGAGTCTTCCTGCCCTAAAACTGGTCTGTGACTGAAGAGCAGAGCGAGGCGCTGCCGATGGCTCTGACGCAGCCTTGTCTGCTGATCCTTCGCTCCCAGCCGCGCCGGTGCAAGGTGAGGTGTAAGTGTGCAGCGCCGGGCTGATCTTCAAACAGAAACCTCAGCATGGGGCGGTGGTGGTGCCCGGAGCTCCTTCCTGGAGGACCTGTCCACGGCAAAGGAACCACATGAAGTCAATGCTGTGATACTTGCAGTGCTATCCTGGGAGGGACTGGGGGAACTGGGCTGGCGGCCCTCATGCCCGTTTCTCAGAAAGGGCACGTTAGATGTAGGCAAGGCTCAGGGAAGGGTGACAAAAATCATCAAGGACCATATGGCTGTGGCTCGCCACATGCCTGCTGGCCACAGGCTCCAGCAGCAAGGTTTGCAGGATAGATCTGGCTCACGTTTCCCAGCTTAAAAATAGAAGCAGCAACTTGTGACATGGTGGGTTTGAGTGTCCCAGCACTCCAACGGTGCCGACGAGCGCTGGCTGGGCAGAGGGAAGTGCTGGTGTTTTCTCCTTGTTCCTCTTAAATCTGCTCCCAGCAGTCCCCAGACAATTAGTATGTTGTGGGACACTGAAACACGTACCCTCTCCCACCACAAATCCTGTAGCCCAAGGCTGGTGTACGGGATTTCATCATGATGAAGATAAAGCATTGGCTGCATTGTGGGGAAAGAATTGCAAGAGACTGAGCTGCAGGAGACAAGATGTACAGAGCTGGGGATGCTGCTCACGGCCGCTCTGGTTCTTGTTATAAATGACTGTCGCTCCTGCTCTCAAAGATGAGCCACAGTTGGTGCATTTTTATTGGGGTAAAATAAGCAATAAGCAGCAACAGATTTATTTTTGGAAGGATTTTGCTCTGTGGTTGGCACACAGACATGCGTCACCGTTCTGCTTTTTTACTTAGCACCTGACATTACACTGTACAAGAGCCGATGGCTCTTTGAGCTCTTCCCTTGCCAGAGGCTGGTATAGGAAATCGATACACGCTTCAGGCTTTAGATCTAGAGTTTCAAATAAAATACAAGATCTTATCGTGGCTGTAACTGTTGGCATCTACTGCCTCTCAATCTCTGATGTGTGTAAGGGGTAAGTCTGGAGCTGGTGCTGCGCAGGGTGAGCATGCCCTGGGCAGAAGCAGGGGCTCAGCCACCCCCGCTGCCAGTGCCGCTCCGGCAGCGCCCGCTCCGCTCCCCCCGGCCCCAGCTGTGGTGGCATCTGCTCCAAGGCCTCCGTTTGCTGCCAGTGCTCAGGCACGCATTGCCGGGGCATTCCCACGACTTTCCCTTTCAGGTCCTGCTGCAAGGGCCTGCTGTCACTGCCATTCGTTTTGATTACTGGGCTAAGATAAGCTAATGCCGTTAGTCCCCCTTCCATGGCACCCCGCCCTCGCAGGAGCCTCTGTGGAGATGGTGCTGGTTGGCGGTGGCTTCCCAAACCCCTGCAGATTTTGACCGGGCAGGCGTTTTGGTGTGCCATCCCCCCTCGCTGCCATGCCAAGTGTGGTCCCCACTCTCTCATGGACATGCTGCAGGTCAGGCATTTGTTTCTGACCCACCTGAGCTGAGGTGTGATGGCTCCATGCAGGGAATTCCTTGCTGAGACCATTTAAATACTGTCCTATCCTTTGGCCATTTCATTATCTCAAGTCAAGGAAAGTTATATCCATTGCTGGAGCCCCTCTGCTCTGGAGCCAGGCTGAGGGAGCTGGGCTTGTCCAGCCTGGAGCAGAGAAGGCTGCGGGGAGCCCTTGGAGCCCCTCGCAGTGCCTGCAGGGGCTGCAGGAAAGCTGGAGAGGGGCTGGTTGCAGGGCAGGGGGGGCCAGGCCAAGGGGAAGGGCCTGAAGGTGCAGGAGGGGAGCTGGAGCTGAGCTGGGAGGCAGCAATCCTTCCCTGGGAGGGTGCTGAGGCCCTGGCACAGGGTGCCCCGAGAAGCTGTGGCTGCCCCTGGCTCCCTGGCAGTGCCCAAGGCCAGGTTGGATGGGGCTTTGGGCAGCCTGGGCTGGGGGGGGGGGTCCCTGCCCATGGCAGGGGGTTGGAACTAGATGGGCTATGAGGTCCCTTCCCACACAACCCGTTCTATGATTCTATGATTCATTGCAATAGCAGGTACTTGTCTGTTCTTCTACTTTTTCCATCCTTTTTTCATTGTGCTTAAAGCCCTCCAGAGTAAGGGCACTCTTCCAGGGACAGATAAGGCTCACTCATGAGATGGATGTTATTTCTCAAAACCAGATAAACCGCTCTGGAACATTTTCTAATAAATATTTTACAGGCTGAACTGTACTCTCAAGTATCGGCATTTCTTGGAAGAGACATCCTTTCTGATGAGCAGTATGCACCAGTGACACACATCCTCTGGTTCTAATAATAATTTATGTAATTACAGAGGAAAAAAAGCCCTTTTCTGCCTTCAGCTGCCATCTCGTACCTCTCTGCAGGAACAGTCAAAGTAATATTAGGAAGATGGCTGTACTGTGCGTGAACATCAGGCTCCATCTCCTGCAAGAAAAGGAAAGCCTTGCTGGCCTCCAGAGGAGAAGCCGTGGAAATGGAGCACAGTGAGGACAGAGAAGGAGCAGCGCCTCTCCCCAAGCCTTGGGGTGCCATGGTCATTGCTGTACCCCAGGTCACTTTGGCCGTGGAAATGGAGCACAGTGAGGACAGAGAAGGAGCAGCGCCTCTCCCCAAGCCTTGGGGTGCCATGGTCATTGCTGTACCCCAGGTCACTTTGGCCGTGGAAATGGAGCACAGTGAGGACAGAGAAGGAGCAGCGCCTCTCCCCAAGCCTTGGGGTGCCATGGTCATTGCTGTACCCCAGGTCACTTTGGCATCCCCCGGCAAGAGCCCTTTGGGAGCTGCTGGTGCTGTGCCATTCCCCAGTGGTACCCGAAAGCGGGATGTTTCAACTTCAGGAGGTCACAACTGAAGGTTGCAGGACTTCCTCTGTGGTGGTATAGGAAGTAAATTACACCGGTTTCTAATCTGGAATTGCCCAAAGCCCCGTGTTCTGGCCTGGTTTCAGCCCGGCTGCTGCTCACATTTGCAGCCTGGGTAAGGACAGGTTGTGTGGGAACCCATGTGGGACCTGAGGGCTGTCAAACCTCAAGTCAAACCCGGTTCTGGGGTGCCCTACCTGTGCTCAGAAATGGCATTCTCCCTGTCCATGTGGGCCTAAGGCCAGACTCCCCCTCCATCCCCAAAACACTGAGCTGTAGGATTCCAGCACGGAGCTCCAGGGTGAAGTTAGGAGCAGACCGTGCAGGCTCTCCTCTCTAAAGGGCACCAATGACGTTTGGTGGGGTGTCCCCCATGCTTGCTAAGCAATGGGAAAGGGGGATTTATCCCCCTACACACAGCTAGAAAAGCAGTGAGGAGCACTGCCTGGGCTCGGTAACCCAGGGAAGTACGTTTTTGTGCAGTCCCTGCAGATCCCAAGGGAATCCTGACATAACAGAAAAAATCTCTGGCAAAATGGCTACAGAAAAGGGATCCGATCATCTTCAGCCATCCCTTCGGCAGGTCTCCACTGCTGCCCTGCCCCAGCTCGCAGCTCCAGACATTCCCCAGGCAGTTTTCCAGGGCAGCAGGAACAGGCAACGCAGCGGACGGTGCCTCTCCCCCTGCTCCCTCTGCTCTCTGCCTTCCGGGGAGGCTCTCGCAAACAGCTGATTTCCATTTAAAATTTCCATTTAAAAATTTTCCCGTTTTGTCAGCTCCAGCCAAAGCAAATCCTGACTGACAGCGGGGTATTGAGCCAGCATCTCGTGGCCATGTCCCTCCTCGGTCGGTCTGCACCCACCCGGTGCTGCCCAGGACACGTCTCTCTCCTCTCCATCCTTTCTCCGAGGAGGCTGGAGACCTCCCACCTCTTTTGCCTCTGCTGAGCTGACTCACAGTGTCTTTCCTCCCTGGAGAAGAGTTATGAATCCTCCCCCGAGCACGTCATCCTGTTGGCTTTTCATATTGCCTTGCTTATCAAACAAACAAACACCGCTTAGAAAGAGCTGCTGCCTTCTAGCTCGTGCTGGTCTGGGCTCGGTCCTGCGCCCAGCTAGGCTGTGCTTAGCTGAGCCCTGCTCACTGCCTAGCATGGGCAAAGCACAGCTGGCCGACAGGCTGGGCTCTGTGGTTGAGAGGGACCTGCCAAAAAGGGCGAGATCCCAGGCACAACCACCTAATTAGGTTCAGACGGACAGCGGCCGAGGAATGGTAATCCACCCAAAACCTTGGAAGGCTTGGAAAATGGTGTCTGAAAAAGGGATCTCTGCCTTTGAGCAAACGTGGCTAGCTGAGATTGCGAATAAGCTACTAATTGCTAGTTAGCATTTCATCGTGGCTAATAAATACCTCATAAACACCAGAAATTAGGATTTACAAAACATCTCTGGAAATCCCCGTTCATGACAGGCAAAGCGAATGCCTTGCAGGTTATGGGGCTGAGCAAGTCAGCCTGCCTGGAGGGCAAGAACCGTACAAGAACCACATGAGGGACAGGAGGTTTTCAGCACAGAGGAGGTGAGAGGGGATTAAATCCTCCCCCCAGCCACGGGCAGCAGACAGACAGAGCTACGTGGGACTCTGCGCTGTTACAGACATCTGCCAGGACCCAGCACCACAGCAAAGGCGGGTCAGAAAGGGAAACTCTTTCAAGTGGACACAAACATCGCCTGGATTAAAAAGGGCTTTTCTGGCAACTGGTGCTGTGGTGTAGCCGTGTCTTCACCTGGCGTGCTGCTTGCAGGCACAAGTGCCATAGCCCAAAGGATTCAGGGAAGCGAAGCCTTTGCACAGGGAGTCTCTGCTCCCGGAGAGAAATCTTTTCGTTTCCCCAAATCACTCCCTGCAAGAGATTAAATGCGAAGGGGACTTTCACTGCCAAATGCATGTAGTCAGGACAACCCAGGTACCACCACAGCACCCTGTGGGTTTAGGAATTCCCAAGGACACAGTCCTGGAAAGCTGGAGGAGCTGCAATGCCCCCGCGTCACAGGCTCCTGCAGGTTTTGGCACCAGCACCAGGTCCGGGTCTTCCTTAAATCATTTTAATGGAAAACTACATGCAGAGAGTGGCAAAGAGAGGTTTGAGCCGTTGGCTGCCCAAGAGAAAGAGCACCCTCAGTTTGTCAAAGCACGGTGCTGCGCTGGGGACAGGAATGGGAGGGAGGGACTGGGGAACCAGCACAGTGGCTGCTCAAAAAATCAGGTGGCAAATGTGGTCAGCTCGGGAGTCAGGAGCCCCCAGCAAGCACCTCCAGAACAGCTTTGGTGTTGCAGGAAGGGGATACACGGACTTTGAAGAGAGAATATTTGAGAGGAGGTGGGAGAGTCAGGAGAAGAACAGGCACGGTCAGCTGATGGTGCCAGGTACCCCGACAGGAGATGTTCACTACGCCTCTCCTCCACACTTCTACTGGGCACCCAGCCGCCGCAGCGATGCTCCCTGGCACGGCATGACATGCGGCATTCGGGTGTGCTCATAGTTTAACACACGTAACCTTATGTGGTTGGTTACCCAGCAGGCAACCCCTTGTGTTCACACCCACGGAGCTGAGCACAGCGTTAGTGAGATGAGTAACAGCAGGAGAGACCTCCTGCAGCGCAGCAGCTCTCTGTAGTTGTGATTCAGCAGCTGTGATTACAGCATTAATAATTCTCTAATGTGATAGAAGTACAGTTTATGAGAACTGATTTCCATCCCCTTGTATTAAGCCAGAAGCAGTGTTGATTAGTGTACCGTTAAAGAAATCTGGCTTATTCCCCCATTTTCATTTTCTTTATTCTTGTTGTTATTATTATTTCATTATATTATTATCATTATTTCAGACAGGAACTTTCAAAGCAGCTCAGTGCAGCTGGGCACCTTACTGGCTTTATTTTGAAAGTCTCAGTGATAGTTCCTCTTACTTTTGGATGGATTTGATCCAAGTTCTATCCTGGATATTTCTAAGTACCTTGCAAAAATCGGGTGTTCTGCTTATCTGTGGTGTGGCTGAGATGAGAGTCCGCCCAGATCTTTATCAGGAGCTGACTCTGAGACAGCTTGCCTCCGTGTCTGAGCAACTGGCCCAGTAGCTGAGCATCTGCTTTCGCTTTCCCCTAGTAAATAATGCAGTGACTGGTGACAGGACTTGACAGGGCCTCATGTTAAGATTGAAGTTCCTTGAGAAACTCCTCTGGGCTTTTTGTGTTAGACAAAAAAATCCAGAGCAGGATGAAATAGGTCCAAAGACCCATATTATTTTTTTTTTCAGGCTGGGATAGGAGGCAAGCAATACAAAGCTGCTTAGTGAGGATAGAAGTGGATTCAAGGTAGATGGGACAATACCATGGAGTCAATGAGGCAGCAAGTACCCGAGAAATAAGAAACGATAACCTGGAAAACCGCAAACGGTTTTGGAAGAATAGGCCTGGAGGAGGACTGAGAAATGTTTCCTCCACAAGTGCTCACTAACAGTTTAGGTGCTGCTGTACCTCCCAAAGGGAGACTTGGCTACAGACAGAAATTGCTTAAGGGCTGAACGAAGAGAAACACAAGTGGGAACGATGCCGCTGCGGTAGCTTCTGCACAGCAGATGCAGGTTGGTGACACGCTGCTATACTGGGGACAGGCCAGCCAGGAGGCTTTCCCATGAAAATGTCCATGCAGAGTGGGAAAGAACTGGGGCCACCAGAAGTCAGGATGTCACCAGGCTGCATAGAGTCCAGACACGGCCCCAAGCATAAATGCTTTGTGAAAGGTAAAAATTTTCAGTAGGCTGGAAACAAACAGTGGGAAGACAAGAGATGTGACAGCAGGAAGATGTGGAAGCACAATGAGGGCAAAGAGGCAGGAAATCACTGCTGTCAGGATGCTTCCACTGTTTGGTTTTCTTCCTCAAAGCAGAAAGGGAAGCACGGCCTCTGCAGCCGTCAGAAATTCACCTGCTAATATACAAACAGCAGTTTCAGAGCCTGGCACAAGGACGGATTCTGGACGTACCACGCTGCGCTGACGACGGTGTGGGATGGCACAGCCCTGCTGTGGGTGGCTAATTAGCAGCCGTACCAGCATGTCTCTGCCTTATCTGCAGAGGCTCAGTTGTTATTCCTCAGTTTCTCAGCAGCACCTGAGCCGTGGGGGATTGCAGCTCCTGCTGCGCTCAGGGGCAGGGTGTCACGGTGCTCACCACCTCCTCCTGCAAAGCCCCTTCAGTTCCTGGCACAGACCTGCTCTTCCAGAGTCACTGCTCAGAAGAAAGACGGGCACACGTCCAACAGAGCAGGCACTGGTGTGGGCAAAAAATTCCTCCAGCATCAGGAAGAAAGAAAACTATTCACAGGCCTCGAGAAAAGGGCGAGTTCCTGCTGCAGACTCACACCAACGTGTTTCTCCACAAGAAGCAGCGGTGCATGCCCTACCCGGCTTCCCGCGGATGCGGGGACCTGCCTCTCCTCTGCGGCACAGCCTCTTCAGCGTCCCTTCGGCGGGATGCGGTACCAAACGAAACCCGCGCAGAGTTTCTGAGCGGCGTGATCCCTTCCTGTGTCTGCCCAGCGTCTGGCTGATGGGAAGGGACACAGCCAGACCCTGGCGCCAGCTGAGCAGCTGCAGAAATGGTTTCAAGCAGGGAACTGGTCCATTTTCTCCCTTAAAGGTCTGTTGATCCTGTCCTGTCCCTGAGTGAACAACTACAGCTGCTGCCTTAACCCGATAATTCCTCTAAGGAGTGGTGCAAGGGCTGGTGCCGGTCGCTGCCTGGCAGGAAAGGGAGGTGTTAGCTCCGGGAAACACTCCAGTGCTTTGCAGTATCTTGGCATCAAGAGCTGAGCTCCCTCATGCAAAGGGAGAGGTTATGGAGTCCGTACTATCCAGTCAGCCAGGCCCAAGGCTTTATTTTAAGGCCAGGTCCTCAACAGGCATAAGCTGGCAGAAGTCCGTTGTCTACAGTGAACATGGGAATAAGCTACCACAGTAAGGCAGGGTAAGGTTTCCGGGGAGAGGTGAAAAGGGAGGATATTGCCTTAAAAAGGCTTTTGCACAGCCAGTGGGTCCTGAGCAAAATCTAGCTGTTCATAAAGCCCGGCAAAAGGGGTTTTGCCTGGTCTGCTCCCAGTGGCACGGCCAGCGCTGGGGCTGGTGGGTCAGGTGTGTTGGATACCTGCAGAAACTGGATTTTGGGATAAGGGAAAACTAATTTCAGCGATGGGAATTGTGCTTTTGTCAATGTTTTCTCCTTTTTGGGCATAGTCCCTCCGTTCCAGGATTCAACTGAGACCACCTAGGAACATATCAGCCTCCAGCTCCTGCAGCAGCGCAAGCAGATCTATAGAGCTTTTAACCTGCAAATGCATTCCCAAGGTTGTTCTCTGTCCTGGAGAGCTTCTCTCCCTCTGCCACCACGCAGTGCACAGTATGCCCTACAGCTGCCTGCCCTCCGAAGGCAACCCTGGGGCTGCAGAGGCTGCGGGAAGCAGGGAGCCTGGGGGGGCTGGTGGGGAGCAGCCCCGGGAACCAGCCTCAGCCTTTGACTGGTGCCACTCACCTTTGGTCTGGGCAGGGAGTGGCACAGCTCCTTGCCTACATATCCCCTGGGTAATGGGCTCCCACTGCAGCCAAATTGTTGGCTGTCATTATTCTACAACCTGCATCAGCACACAGTCTGCACATGTCTTTCCTCTTTCAGCTACCGCATCCATTTCATGACTCTGTGAGTCATCAGCAGGATTCAAATCCAGACTACCTTAACCTCCTCCACTTGATTTTTACAGCTGCCTCTGGCTGCTCTGGACCTGTTAGTGTCAATGTGGCAGAGCAACATCCCATGGGGCAGTGATCCTTTGCTGTCCCACTGAGGTGTGATCCTTCACTGTCCCACAGGGGAGTGATCCTTCCCTTCCTCGTCTCCCAGCTCTCTAGGAAGGGCTGTGACAAATGTCCCGCAAGAGATTTAACTCTTGGGCTCGCCAACCTGAGCGTGCCCCAGCCAGGAGCTTGCCTACTCATCCCAGACCACAAGCAGCAGCATTGCCCCTCTGTGATGAGGATGTAACTATGGATTTTGAAACCAAGGGTTATTAAGCACCATGTGTTGGGATAAGCAATTATTTCTTAGAGAGTTTAGCCAGTGAAAGAGACAGTCACCGCAGGTCTGCAGGGGATGAGAGCGGGCAAGCTTGCTGTGCGAGACGTGTCACCCAGGGCCACGCAGAAACAAGCATGGCTGGGGCAGACGGGAGGCCAGGGCAGGGCAGGTGGTGTGACGCCGAGGAGAACCACCTTCCTGTACACTTCCAGAAGTAATTCATTTGCCCCTTTTAAAGCTGTTTTTCCCCAAGCCAGGCCCTGCGGCCCCCAGACTCAGGGGAAACATCTATGGCACCGTCTTTAACCATGTTTTCAGTCACAACTTCTGTGAGTGGGGAAGGAGCTCTGAACGGTTCCCTCCTGAGATCAGGAGCACAGGGTGCCCTCAGGCAGGCATGCCGGCCCCTCCGGCTGGGCACTTGGTCCTGCTGTTCACCTGTAACAACAACAATAAAAGAGTGAAGTTTCACAAAAGGATTTCTTAAACACCCCCCTCCCGGGCAGCACAAGAGTTACAGACCATAGCCAGGCCCTGAACACCCCTTGGCCAAGGGTACCCCCATTTCCAGGTCTCCCCGTCAGAGCTGAGCTCTTCGCAGGGATGTTCGTCCCCGGCAGCGGAGCCCCACAAATGCCCTTTGTCACATTTTAAAACTGGCCCGTGCAGGGTTCCCAGCTATGGCTGCAGCTTTCCCAGGGCCCAGCCTTGTCCAGGCGTGCTGCCCGGGGACCGGCCTCTGCCCCGAGGTAGCTCAGCACCGCGCTGACTCCCTGATGGCCTCCCCGGGACCCGCGGCTCTCTGCAGCCCGCTAGATGGGAAGCGCTGCTCCAAGCCCGAGCTCACGCACAGAAAAAACCCCCCACATCCTAGACAAGAAATTAAAAAAATTCTCATCCAGACAAAGCAGCATCCCCCTCCAGACCACAGTCAGACACAGGGACGGTTTCAATCGTTACAGTGGGAGATGCTGTTGGTGCAAGCGAGGCTGGCTGTCCTCTGGAAATCAGGGCTACACAAATCGCGCCTGCCAACCCGCGGAGTGCCGAACCTCTGCTCCAAGGCTGCAGCCCCCCGGCCCTCCTGGTCTCTGCAGGCGGCCAGCGAGCAGGGCGCGGAGGGCTGACCCCTGCCAGGGTGCCCAGCGAAGGCAGAGAGGCCCTGTGGTGCTGGCTTGGTGCTGGTCTGCCATCGCCAGCTGGCCAATTAAGATGTCCTTATTAACCCGCTACCAGGGAAGCCTAGCCCCTGTGGAGGAGGTCGGTGGGGTCCCTCTCTGGGTGCAGGTGGGTGGCTCTGGAGAAGCAGGTTGGGGCCAGCAGCCATTCTGGGGAGGGAGGAAGGGAGGGAGGGCTCGGCAGCGCCGCGGCGGGCCTCCGCCACCGGGAAGGCCGAGCGGGAGCGGGGCGGCGGGGCCGGGG
>VWZZ01005850.1:34128-49084 GCA_013399095.1 Psophia crepitans | reverse complement strand
CCCCGCAGGCCGGGAGGGTGGGGGCAGGCGCGGAGGCGAGCGGCGCTGGGGCTGCGGCCGGGGGTGGCACAGCTTCTGCGCTGCTGGTAGGGGATTCTAGTCCCGCTTCGCTGGACGGTGGAGCTGATGGCTACAGGTGAATTCGTTTTCGCTTCTCATGACGTTAAGTGTGCATGGGATGTGTGCCGGGGTCTGTGTGTGTGTGTGTGTTCGTTTAACGCAGGAAAAAAGGATGGGAGGGGAGTGACTTATTTCATTGCTTATTTCAGCAGCGTGCCGTAAAATTACCGAGGTGGCGTGAACGATTTCTTTTTCTTTCTCTCCCCCTGCCCCTCTTTTCCTTTTGCCCTCCTCCGCAGGCCGTCTCTGTGTAGGGCTGTGTAAACTTGAACAACTCGGGCTTTTTCAGTTAAAACCTTCACCTGTATCGCAGCGCAGCAGACATGCCTGAACAAAGCAACGATTACAGGGTGGTTGTGTTTGGAGCGGCAGGGGTTGGCAAAAGCTCCTTGGTCCTCCGTTTTGTAAGGGGAACTTTCAGGGAAACCTATATCCCCACAATCGAAGATACGTACCGGCAGGTAATCAGCTGTGATAAGAGCATCTGCACCCTCCAGATCACAGACACCACGGGAAGCCATCAGTTCCCTGCTATGCAGAGGCTGTCTATATCCAAAGGGCATGCTTTCATCTTGGTGTACTCTGTCACCAGCAGGCAGTCCATGGAAGATCTTCAGCCCATCTTTGAGCAGATTTGTCAGATTAAAGGGGACATCCAAAAAATCCCAATAATGTTGGTGGGTAACAAAAGTGACGAGACCCAGAGGGAGCTGGATGCCAGCGAGGGGCAAGCGTTAGCCAGCAAGTGGAAGTGCTCCTTTATGGAGACATCAGCCAAAATGAACTACAACGTGCAGGAGCTCTTCCAGGAGCTCTTGAATCTGGAGAAGAGGAGAACAGTCAGCCTCCAGGTGGACGGAAAGAAATCCAAGCAGCAGAAAAAGAAAGATAAGCTGCAAGGCAAGTGCTCTGTTATGTGAGTGACTTTGGCTGGACTCGCACCACTGCACGGGGTGATCGGGGCATGGACTCCCACAGAAAATCCATTTCTGCTGGAGGCGTTGGATGAATCCATGCCTGATAAGGCTATTGCTTTTATTTAAAATCTCTGCTGGATTGTTTTATGTGTGGGTTTTAAAGAGGGTGGCTTTCTGCATGTTTATTTTTTTAAAACAATAAATGTTCAATGTTAGCAATTACGTGTGACTAGAAGTTTTTAATTCAAGAAGTTTACGGAAGAGAGAAACGTCAGCCAGAAGTAAACATCTCTATTCCTGTGAGTACATGGTAGTTTTTAAGTATTTCCAGCCTGTTAGCTCGAAAGCAGTTACAGTATCTGTAGTGTGTATACTTAATTGTGTTCAGGAATCTAGTGACCAGAGCAAAGCTTTAACCGAGCTAGGCGTTTGCACTGCCGCTGAACACATATGTGGCTGCAGATGCTTACGGTTTTGGCAGGCTGGCTTGCCTACTGAAGATGCATTTTTTGTTCCCCATGGTGGACATGAAGTTTTCCAGTGTGCTCTGCAATTCCTGAGACTCCTGCAGCTCTACCAGTGCTTACAGCTGTACCTGCACAGAATCGGGCTGCTGGCTTTCCCCCCTTTACTCGGACCTTCCCTGTTTGCTGAGGCAGGAGGTTCCACATCCTCTGGCTCCAAATCCAGGGGTGGTTCTCAGCGTCCTTAAGCCAGAGGTGCCCCCTTCTCGAAGGGAATCACCTGGTTGTACACACCAGTTGTGTAGTACCTGGTGATCCTGGCAATCCGCCTTTCCTTGCTCAGCTGTCGGTCTGGGTTTGCGTCTGGCTGAAGCTGCTTTTGCGATCTTCCTGGCGTTTCCTTAGATACTCCCCCCCCACCACCCCTTTCATTTCATCCATCTTACCCAGGTTTTAGTTGAGACTTCTGACAAGTCGGTTCAGGTAACGCTGCTTCGGGAAGAAACGTCTACACCTGGAAGCTGCGTGTCTAAAGCAAACTCCTCTCTGACGGAAGCGTGCAGCAGACACGTCCCACAGCTGAAGGCACTGGAGACACCGGTGCGGTCTATCTCATCTCCCCCTTTTTTTGGCGCATGATAAGCCTCATCTGCAGTGCGTGGTTGAGAGAGATTTCAAGAAATTAAGTGCAAGTGTTTGCTATCAGCCTGTACCACAGGTCTCCTGCTTTGTGTGTATATTCATCCAGGCAGAAGACTGTAAGGGGTTCAGTATTGCACTCTAGGTTGGTACACTACAACGTAGTCTTGACACAGGAGACAGGGGAGAGAGGAATTGCTTCCTTTTATTGCACTTTTCTAGTGCAATGATTGTATTGGTGAGCAAAATATGGAACGGGAGATGCTGCAGGTACCTACCCTTTCTTAGTTTGAAAGCGTTAGCGTCTGTTAATTGCTGCTTTTCTACGTAAGGCGCTCGAGAAGGGCCTTTTCTCTCCGCCATCGTTTGTTCCCGTGTGGCACACCCCCTGAGGTTTGTATCCACGTTAGTATCTCACCCATTTGAACAACTCTCCCAGTCAGCACTGGCTGCTGGCGCTCCGTTGTCTGTGAGCTGTTGTCCCAGGCCCCGTGGGCTGCTCCTGCTCAGGCGAGGGGTCCATCAGCTCCGTGTCTGCCAGGAGGTGTCCCAGTTCCTGCTGCAGCCCTTGCGCCGTTTGATTCCGCAGAGAATCTTACGGGTGATTTCAGAAACCCAAGCAAGCCCTGCCTGAGTTTTTGATGCCGGCTGAAGTGTTACACTTCCTTGCCAAAATAAAGCGCCAGTGTGCCAAGTTGATACAGAGGCTCTGCACTTGATTTTTCTTACTGGAGATGATGTCCTGCGCCCTCCCTGCGCTGGCGCTGCGGTGCTGGCTGATGTAGTCCTCGGTGCCGCTGCTGCCTGTAACCTTCAGTCTGCTGCGGTCGGGTGAGTCAGGCTGCGGGGCGGCTGGAGAAGCAGCCGTAAAGGCTTTGCTTGGAAATAGCTCTGCCTTTTTCCTCTCACAGTTTGTGCATGGGTTTGGGTCTCTGTTCCTGCCTTTCTAAGCAGTTACGCAGTGCGTCTCTGTGGGTCGGTTTTAGCGTCTGGCGATTGGTGTTGCAAAGGCTGTCTCCCTTCCATTCCAGCCTTTGAAACCCCTATAAGTCATTTTATATTTCAGCCTTTTTAAAATGTCATGAGACCTAATAATGTCTCTCCAACTCCCACTGCCTTCGTGGAGACGCCCGTGCGAAGGCAGAGCAGCGTGTATCTGCGATTATTCACGCAGCCGGGATGGTCTGTAACGTGTTATCGTCACTGCAGGGGTGTCCATGCGTGTGGTACGGAGATGGCCGAGGACAGGGTCCGGCAGAGCACGGGGAACACCCGATACGAACGAAACGGGCTTGGTCCTGCCTGTGCTAGATCAACTGCGTCGTGAATTAAAACTGTAGTAAGAAATAAACTGTGTAATTGTATTTGTTTCCGTATAAACTGAACTAGTCTGATTTGTGTGTGTGTAATCTGTTACTCTCATAAGAAGGGAGATTTATTTTAATTGAACTGATGCCTGTCAAGATGTTGGCTGTTAGAAGTTCCATACAGATGTTAAGTTACAGGGCAGTATCTTCACCGGGGGGCCGTGCGGAGAATGGCTGTGGTTGGAGTGAACAGTACCGCGTGGCTGGGGACACCCGGTCCTCCTTACCAAACAGCGGCCACGTTCCACTCGTAAACGAACGTTACTTCATAAGCCTCGTGGCCGGCTCTACTGCTTGGAACCCGGTCTGGTGGGGGTGGGACGCAGCCGGTGGTGTCGTTCCTCTTGCCCTCGTGCAAGCGGTAGCCTTGGGCCGGGGTCGTTACACCGTGGTGATGGCGTGGCTGTAGGGTCCGGCCCTTGGGCTGGTTGAACTGAAGTTCCAGCGTTTCCAGGGACCCCTGGGTGAGGTTCTGCTGAAACCGCAGCAGTACGTGCCTCACAGGCAGCGTTTGAGGGGTTTACCGCACGCGTGCTTGAGTTTTATTTCTCACCTAGGAGCGTTTTGCTGAATTAAGAGAATAATGATTTTTCTGTAAGAATTAAAAATGTTTTGCAGTGTAAGGAGTATACGTCGGAAGTAAATGCTTCAGCCTTTTTTGAGTAAGTGCGCTTTGGAAAGGGGAACAGATCTGGGGTGGGGGGGTGTGTTGGTTTGGGTTTTTGTTTGTTTTGTTTTTAGAAAAAGGGTTCTGATGAAAGGCATTTGGGAAAGATCGTTTATCTGGGGTAACCAAGCAGTTCTGACGTCTGATGCAGCTCCCGTGTTGCGTTACAGCAGTATCTGCCAACAGCCCGCTTTCTCGTGAGGCAGGGACAGCATGGGTTTTATGGAGCTATTTATGCATCCTGTGAGTTCTTCAGCTTGGAGACATGCCTTGACACACTGCTCGTATCTGGAGAGCAGCATGGTAACTCACCATTTCTCAAGCTGGTTGTTTTTCTATTTATTTTTTTTTATTATTTTTCTAATTCAATCATACTTCTTTCAATCCCAGACCTCGCTGTTTTTCTGAAATGTTCTTTGTGAGCTCAGACGTGGTGAGACAAGGTCATGGAAGATGCTGAGTTGCTGTTAATGCCTCCGTAACATCTTTGCAGGGTCACCAGGTGACCCCAGTTGAATACAAAGATTCCCTGTGCGCCGTCCCTGGTGAATCCTGAGACCCGTCGGTAGCTGGGCTGCCCGGATGAAGGCTGAGACCTTCCAGGCAAAGTCACTTACTGCCTTTACTCGGGACCCTCTGTCTCAGGACTCGGCGAGGGCTCGCAGTTCCTGGGTTTGACTGGTGAGGTATGGATTTCCAACAATAACTTAACCCCGTTTCAGTTTCTCCACCAAGCGGCTGCTTTAACTGGGAAGCGGCATGGACTGAGTGGAGCACTAGCACGGGTTTTCCTTAGAGCTGCTTTTCAGGATCTCAAGCTTGTTTTAAAGCTTGGCTCAAATTTTGGTCTTAAAAATCAGTCCCTTGCTTTCTGCTACTGTAGAGCTCTTAAATAATTTTCAGAAACTGCATTGCGGTGCGTTTCTGAGAACTTGTTCAGTAATAGTCGGGCCGGAAGGTGTCAAATCAGAAGTGGTTTAATGGACAAGATTATAATGGACGAGATTAAGGTAATAGCACTGCAGGCCGCCTGTTTCTTTGCTGGGGGTGAGGAAATTGGAGCACCTTTCATTTTAAAGCTCTTCCGAGGTTTCCTCTCTGCAATCCAGAAATTCAAATGCTTCTCAGTTAGTGATACTCGTTATTTCCGTGCAACGCCTGTGGACCGGCTTGAGGCAGCTTCTTTCCTGGGTCAGGCCAACGAAATGAATGTCAGGAGGACGTACCAGGGAGGAGAATCACAAACAGCTCTCCTGTGACTTGCAAGAGAAAAATGTGAGCAGTAGCTGGAGCGTCCACCCACACATGTATTTTAAAACCAAGCAGCCAGAATATTGCTGTATCCTGATTCCTCTTCCCAGAGCAAAGCGGGCACATGATTAATGTAACCAACAGCTCTGAATAATCAGCAGTATTGCTTTATATGCACGGTCCGTAGCTACAAGGTACTCAGTGCACTCTAGAAGAGTAAAAGCGCATCTTAATCATCGTCTGCCATCTTCTGCAGATCCTGTGGTGTAAATTAAGGATGTCAAAAGCACCTAAGAGCTAATGAAAATGCCCAAGAGCGCTTAAAACTAAGTGCAGCATAGCAGCCTCCCAGTCAATGGCTATTGCTGCGTGCTAGGCTGCCGCTGCCAGTCTGATTGCTCCCCCCCCGAACATACACCCAATAATGCAGAAGGAGGGGAGCAGCCAAGTGCCAGCGCTGCCTTGGCACAGCCGCTTCCCCTCTGCGGGCGGTCGCAGTGTCCCGCGGCGGCAGAGCCCCGCCGGCGCGGCCGGGCGCCTGGCGCAGCAGCAGCGGCTGGGGGGTCTGGCTCAGCCTGCTTCGCTTTGCTGCTGGCTGTTCCCTCCCGAGTCTAAAGGACGAGCTTTAGCTGCTCCTGCGACCGTCCCGTTGTCTCTCAGCCCCGAGCCGGGTGGCCGAGCTGCGCGAGGGGGGGACCACCTCGACCCATCGTGTCTCGGCAGCCTGTGCTGAGAACTTGCTCCTTGGCAGATGCCGTTACCTGCTGTGGGAGAGCTGCTCTGCGAACGCTCCCGCCAGCCCTGCTGATAGGTGGTACGGGATTGTCGGTCTCTTCCCGCTGCAGCAGAAGCCGAGCCCTGGAAGCAGTGGCCTGGCATGGGGCGGGCAGCGCTGCCCGTGCTCCGAGGGGCGCGCCAAGCCCACGTCTCCTGAGCTCTGCCTGCAGGGAATCGGCTGCAGCAGAAAGCTGGGTTTTCTCCTTATGTTCGGGGCCAATTCTGTGTGTGCATTTATTGAGCTCTGGTTAAGGCAATGGTCTGTGCCTGTTGGAGACTGGTTCCCGTTTAACTCTGGTGAAAAATAAGCGCTTGGGCAAGTGCTGGCAAAGAGCCAGAAGCTGAAACCAAGCGAAACTCACTTCTCCTTGTGCACAGCTTTCCCCAGAGCGCTGGCGTGACTTGGGTGCCCAGTCATGGAATCACAGAACCCCAGACTGGTTTGGGTGGGAAGGGAGCTCCCAGCCCACCCAGTGCCACCCCCTGCCATGGGCAGGGACACCCCCCACCAGCCCAGGCTGCCCAAAGCCCCATCCAACCTGGCCTTGGGCACTGCCAGGGAGCCAGGGGCAGCCACAGCTTCTCGGGGCACCCTGTGCCAGGGCCTCAGCACCCTCCCAGGGAAGGATTGCTGCCTGACATCTAATCTAAATCTCCCCTCTTTGAGTCCAGGTTGCTCAGCCGTGGGCAGCGTTAGGATGCTGACGTGTTTTATTTCAGTCTCGCCCCGGGTACAAACCGCTGTCACCTCAGAAGAGCCCTTCCCGAAAATCAGAGGTGAAACAAGAAGCCTCTGGCGGAGGCTCAGGATGCCAGGCTGTCACTGCTTGGGCACCCTGGGTGGGTGGGGGATGTCTCTGCCCATGGCAGGGGGTGGGAACTAGATGGGCTTTGAGGTCCCTTCCAACCCAAACCATTCTGTGATTCTAACTTGAGCGGTACTCCAGGTTGCCCAGGGGAAGCACCGATGTCGCAGTTGCAGTTTGTTCATCAGAAATGCACAGATTCCAGCAAAAATCAACGCTGTCTGCTCAGCAAACCCTTTGGGTGAGCTTTACCGGGTCCGGGCCTCCTGGGACTGCCCCTGTGTGCCCACAGGACCTCCTGCCACCCCTGAGAGAGGAGGGTAGGACGTGTTCAGGGTACACCGCGGTGTGACACGGCGCTGCGGCGCGATCGCATCCTCGACACCAAGAGGCAGCACGGCCAGATGGTGAGAGCTGGCCAGCAGAAATCAGAGTCTTTTTCTCCCAGTGGAGAAAAAGTTGCTCCTTTTTACCCCGAGTGACAGTATGGGCAAGGGTGTATCCCCCTTTAAAAAGGCACCCTGTTTTTCCACCCCGATAACGGTTAGAGGAAGTCACTCAGATTTTTTTCTGCAGAATTCTGGGTTTTTTCCACAGATCAGTATCCGAAAAGCTGGTGCCCGTGCGTTGCTTTGTGCCCCTGTGTAAATGAATACAAGGCTTCTGTTGCCTCCTGAACACGCTGCTGTTTGCCGCCGGCAGCCCGGCTGTCCCTGCAGCCCCAGGGTCGCCTGCCCCCTCCCCAGCAGAGAGGGCTGTGCCGGGCTGCGCTGTGCCCGCTGAGCGCGGGCGGCTCCTTTCTAGCGGGGCTCCCTCCCACCCCCGAGCCCCTGCTCCCGCCCTGCCGCAGGGCGAGCGTCTGACCGGGGCGCGCAGAGCGCCGCACCAAGCTCTCCGGCACGGGGACCAGCGGGGAGCTTTCTTTTTATATCTCAGTGATGCATTTATGCTTTTCAGACTAAAAATATCTAAGGATGGAGGTATGAAGGTTCTTCTCTCCTACATTGTCTTTCCTCCTTTGTTCCTACCCAGTTTTCTCCAGCCCCTGCACCCCGTTACGTGCCGCAGCCAGCCTGCGGGCTCCCAGCGAGCGAGGGACGAGCAGCTCACACCCAGCCAGTGAAAAAATCCCTCCTGGGATGGAAAAATCTGTCCATCCGGTGGAGTCCCTGGCCCGAGGCTGAAGTCCCCTCTGAGGAGGAAACGATGAAAAGGCTCCTTCAGCCGGCGCTGGCTGCCCAGGTCCTGCTGCTGGGAGCAGACAGCTCTTGGCTGCATCCCCGCCGTCACTGCTGCCAGCTTGGAGCATCCCAGGCGGGTGGGAGGTGGAGCAGACCCTGGCCAGCAGGTCAGACCTACCTCTGCAAAACGCTCAGCCCTACACAGGGCCATAGGGGGCTGCCAAAATTCATTTGGAGGCGAGGGAGTGACTGCAGATGCTCCTTCTGCCTCCGAGGAGCAGCACACCAGAGCTGCGGGGTGCGGGTCTGTCCCTGCGCGGTCCTGACGTGGCGTTTCCGCAGAGTAAAGCCCACGAAAGGAAAGGGGAAGAAAATTAATAAATAAGGGGATGTTTGTGCTCAAATTGTTTCAGCTATTTCTGCTGTCGGATGCTTTACCAGCTGGCCACGCTGCAACGGGGACATTGGCTGATTTCTTGACTGTCTGGAAAGATGAGCCAGAATGTAGCTCAAAAGAGGAAAATATTTCTATTGACTGTAAGAAATTACTCTTTCCCACAGGCGTAATTCCAGGCATTGGTATGTTAGGTTGTTTTTTAGGTGAAAAAAGTCTTTACACACAAGAAAGAGGATGCTGAAGCGTGGCTGGTGTTTGTCCGTGGTGTGAATCACACGTAACAGAAGGGTTATTTGGTGGTTAATATTTTTTGTTGCATTCGTTACTGCTCGAAACAGCCTCAGCACGGGACCCCCGGCAGCAGACGGGCAGGGTTGGTTGTGGTCCGGGCTGGACCGTGCCCGCTGCGTGTTTCCCGGCCGCGGTGCGGTGCCAGCAGCTCCTGTCCGGTGCAGGGCGTAAACCCCTGTGCTTCTCTGGCGGGACAGGGCAGTCTCTCACACACGCTGGTGGGGATTGAAGTGAGATGCTCTTTATTTTAAAAGAACTACAGGATAAGTAGTCAGGGGAAATACCCCTAGGGAGGGCTCGGAGCGTAGTGCCAGGGGCTGGCTCCCTGGGACGCGGCGGGGGTAAGCAGAGGTAGCAAACCCAGAGGAGCCTGGGCTCTGCTTCCTTCTCCCACGACCCTGCAGCTGCCTGGTTTACCCCTTTATCCCTTTTCTGCTGCCCCAGAGGACCGGGGGACCTTTCTGACCCTCTTCCCGAGCACGGTGGGTGCTGGTGCCCCCTCCCCTGGCTGGCCCTCCTGGCGATCTCCCCGTGGGTGGAAGCCCCTGCCCTTTTCTCTGCTGGAGCCGGCTGGAGCAGCAGTATTCTCCCCGGCCTCTCTCCTTCAGCAGAGTCTGCTCAACAAAACAGCCAAGATACTGAATATTTTTTTTCATTTTTTTTTGGCTCATTAATTCAGGCTTTGCCCCAGGAATGCAAGGAAGCGCAGTGCTGGGGCGGCTGGGATGGAGCCGGCTGCCGGCAGCGTGGGTGCCCTGCAACTCAGCGGGGCACGGGGACCATCACGGGAGGGGACCCGGGCTGTGACCGGAGCAGGGACAGCGATGAGGCAGCAGGAGCTGCCCTTAGCCCGGGAGCGCGGTCGCAGGCTCTGACCCCGTGCAGGAGCGATGAGGGATGGCTGCCCTCTGAATTACACTGCGCTGTCTCCTGTACCTCCGGTTCTCCTTCCCCGCACGTCTGCACGGAATTTGATTACCCTTCTGCTCTAGAGAAAACCTTTCTTGACTGCTGGCTGCGGACATCCGTCTGGTTTGTTTATGAAGGACCTTTCTGTAACTCTTCCTCTGCACTCCACGCCTGGTGAGCCAAACCCAGAGGACAGCTGGGAGCGCCCCCCTCCCGAAATCGCGACAGCCGCCTCCGTCCTGCGCCAGCACCTAACCAGGAGCAGGCTCCGACCTGCCCTCAGCTGCTTTCAGGATCATTTTTCTGTGCAGTCCTCGTTCAGGACAAGCTCAGCGAAGCCAGCAAGTCACAATTCCCTTTCTGCCCAGATCCTGGGGAAAAATCACTGCGGTTTTTGGCAGGGTCATGACACAATTTTGAGGAGGGGAAAAATACCCTAAGAACAGAGCTTTTCTGCTCTGCCTGCTCTTGTCCGGCTCCCGCCTGCTCCATCCTCCCTGCCAGGAGAAGGGCAATGGTTCGGGGGTTCGGCAGCAGCGCCTGCCAGCTCGGCCGGCGTGGCCCCCCGTGCTGACTTCTTTGGGCGTCTTGCAAAAGAAATGAGCAATTTATGCAGGGTACTGGTGTTCCTTTTTTGCTGAGTACTGCTACCGTGCCCAGCACCCTGCTTTGAGGTGCAGGTTAAGGAAAGCATCTCTGCGGACAGTAGCGTTGGAGCGAGGCACCTGGCTGACGTTTTGCTGACAAAATTAGCTTTTGCTACAAAATGGTGAGTGCTTAAAGGCAAAATGCACCATAAAAAGTGTCAGTTTTAGAACAAACTCCCACTGAACACAGCTTTGGACACGGGCACTGGGTGGGTGCACGGCAGCCCAGCACCGCGCTTGCAGCGGGGGCTCAGACCGGCCGCACCTCGGCGCAAAGGCAAGGTGCTGTTTTGTCCTCGCAGAAGGCAGCCCTGCTGCCGGCAGCCTGCCACTGGGCTGGCTTTTGGTCAAACGGATGGAGAAAAATCGCTTTATCTCTCTCCGTGCGTCCCTCCCCCGGGATGACACACTGGACCTGCGGGTGCCGCTCCTCCAGCGCTGCGAACGCGAGGCGATGCTGGCTTTCCACAATGCTGTCAGTGGGGCTGCAGGGCCCCCCCACCCCTGAACTGCAGCCGTGCCCATGGCATCTCCGAGCATGCCAGAGGTTATTAACCACTGGCAAACACGAGCTGCTTTTCATCTCAGGGTCTGCTGCCTCTCCGTCGCGTGAGACGCTGCCTCTCATTCCCTGGCAGGGAAGAGGCGACACGCTCACCTCTGAAACGGGATTATTCGGGAGCTGTTGCTCCCTGCAGCGCTCCTGCCACCAGCAGCTCCACTGATTGCCTTTGAGGAGAGATTTACGCACCCACTGCTGTGTCTCCTGTTCAGCTGGTTGCGCACCACACGCTCAACGTACGGTCATTTTTCCGCAGAAGTGCCCCGAGGCGCTGGGAGCACCCTCTGTGGGCAGAGCTGCCCCGCATCCCCCGGCACCGTCGCCACAGCTCGGCCGGGGAAGAGCCCCCGGCTCAGCCCGTGACACCCACCACGCCGCCCTGGCGCGGGTTGGGTGGGACGCTGGTGGTGGGTTAGAGCTGCAGCATCCTCCTGGGCACCCCGGGAGCGGGCCACAGGGCATCCGCGGGTGGGGGGAGCAGCCGCGCCACACGCACCCAGAGGGAACGTGGCTTTGCTTTAGCACGGCTGGAGCGCAGGCTGAGGCCAGATCTTCTGTCCTCCAGGTTTCTGTTATTGTAGGGTGTCCCTTGGCTGAACTCTAAACCTTGTTCCTCATGAAATAGTGAGAGTTCAGCAAAGACGGATGATGGCGGTGGGCAGGATTAGCCCCTGGGTACCGCAGCGAATCCCACAGGCGTGGGCTGCTGTAATACCTCGCACTGAAAACAGCGCTCGCACACTTTGCCGTGGGTTAGGGGGAGCAGAACAGAAGAATCAAATACCAAACGCGTTCTTGCAATAGCCTGGGCTGAAATGCAGGAGTGAGAGGAGCGGGAAGCAAGCTGCCAAGGCAGCCGCTGCTGCGCTCCGTGCCACCCTCCTCGCGCGTGCCTGCGCCAGGAGTGCAGGGGAGAGCGGGGCCCGGGGCGGTGGGCTGGGGGTGCCGCGCCGCTGGCCTGGCTGCAGGGAGGCCTTTGTGGTTTTCCTTGAGCCAGTTCTGGTCACGGATCTGCGCCGTGCCCTGAGGAAGGTCGTTTCATCCGCCCGTAACTCCCCTCGGTCCTCCTGGACGGACGAAAGCTGGAAAGCAGGTAAGCTCTCAAAGCAAAGGCTCTTTAACAGCCTGGGTGCTCCGGTCTGGGCTGACATTCACTCTGCTAACACAGGCTGAGAATCATAACATTTTTAATATATATACACATGTATTTGTGTTGGGAGGGGCAAAGGAAAATGGTGCTTGTGGCACTACAGATCTGAAGAACTCCGTCCTGACTTCAGACCAAGGCGAGACAGCCTTTGTTTTAATGTCTGGGACAGAGAAAAAGGAAGGAAAGCCAAAAGATCTCCTCATGCTGAGTCTTTATCCAGCCCCTGGTGAAAAGGAAAACAAAAGCTTAATAGAGACAATATGACATTCAGGCTCGCTTCGAGTTTTACGGTCCCGTTGCTCCGCGTCGGAGCGGCGAGGCTGGGCCCATGCACGGTCGCTCCTTGTTCCCAGAGCGCTTGAGGGCGCGGGATGCCGCAGCGGCACTCGGCCCGCTGCGAAGTTGCGACACTGGTGTAGCGTCACGTCAGCTCCGTGGGGAGCAGGGTGGCCGGAGCTCTGCGGCCGGGGCCTCCACCAGCCCCAGCGGCAGTTTTCCAACATATGGTCACTATTTGTTTGGCAAAAATGGTTGCCAGTGGCATATAAAAATGACCTTTTCAAGAGGAAATGGAGAAAAAGAAATGAAGCTCATTAGTCATCGAAAGAATGGTGGGAACAACAAACCCCGTCGTGGCTGGGAGGGGAGGGGAGGGGGGTGCGGGGGCAGCCACTGCTGGGCGATGCTGCTGCGGGGCAGGCGGGACAGGGACAGGGCAAGGGACGGGGCGAGGGACGGGGCGAGGGACGAGGCGAGCTCCCACGCACACAGCAGCCACCGCTCTCCTTCCCCCGGCTCTGGGACGTGCCAGAGGACATCGGGCCAGTTTGCTGGACAGGCTCGGCACTGGTTTGGAGGAACGCACGGGGAGGAGCGGCAGAGCCCCCGCCGTCCTTTAGGTCCGGAGCTGCACCGCCGGCTGCTGGCAATCGCGTTAGGTGCAAACAGTCATGATGCCACGATAAAAACCGCATTTAACCTCCCACCTTTCCCATAACATTTCAGTGGTGGCATTTGTTTTTCAGGGAACCAGAAGGAGCCATCGTCGGCCGAGCCATCGAGGTGCGAGCCCAAGCCGTGGGGCGGCGTGTGCTGGAGGGGAGCCGGCACCAGCGCGGGCGCAGAGCTGCAGGGGGCTGCGGAGAACTCCCCGAGGACCCTGTTTTGCAGACACGGGGCTGAAGCTGAGCGTGACGGCGTTTATCGGTGGAGACTGAGGCAGATCCTATGCTGCCAAACCACTCTGCACCAACAACCACCTCCACCGCAGCCCTCCCACCAGCCCAGCCCGGGCTCTTCTCGCCCAGGCTCAGCCCCAGGGCATTTATGAGCATCCCCCGTGCTGGAGCCCCCCATGCTAATGCACATGTGCAGCCTGCAAACCCGCAGCTCTGCCCAAACCCCGGAGCACTGCGCCACCCAGTGCACCCAGTGCATGCAGCAGGCCCGGTGTGTGCTCCCCTGTCCTTTTGGCATGCACCAGTGTGCCCAGTGCACTCAACGTGCCCAGCGCACGCTCCAGTGCACCCAGCGTGTGCTCCTGTGCATGCAGGACCTCCCTCAGCGCAGCACCCAGCTCGCCCGCGGCCCCCCAGGGCTGCATGCAAACCCCGCGCAGCAAAGGGGCTGCGGTGAGGGGGGGCCCTGGCTAACGCTCCTGCTGGGGTCAGGCGACGGCCCCGCACTGCGTCGGGGGCTGCTCGCCCATGAAGACTGCACTGCAAGGCAACAGGTAGTTAATTAACGCAGGTTAATTAAGCTCACGGTTTGACCTGAATTAGCGGGTAGCTGCTGCTTTAGCCCACGAGAGGGCATTGCTCCCTGGGCCTGCCTGCCTGGCGGCGAGGCTTGGGGAAAAGCGGCTCTTTTTTTGAATTAGGCATTGCATGAGGAATTTGTTCTCTTCCGACACGTTTCCTAAGGGGAAAGGTTTGGGGTTTTTTTTGCACTGGGGCATCACGCATGACGATGTCCTCCTGTGCATCCAACCCTCCCCGTACGGCACCAGGGCTGTGGCGCAGGGAAGGCGGATGAAAAGGAGCCCAGCAGGACGGCGATACCGTCTCCTCCCCACAAACCCTGGCTGGTGTCACCCATGAAGACCAGGCTGTGCCACGAAGGGCACCACCCGGGCAGCGCTGGCAGCGGACAGAACACCCTGCGGGGAGGGATTTTCCCCGTATTCCAGACCTGCTGCGTGGCAGAGGTGCAGCTCGGGATGCTGCGCCAGGACACGCTCGGCACCACGTTGGTGCTGGCTGGTGACGGGCACAGCAGCTCCCCTGGCTCTCGCTGCGGTGGGACCGGCATGTTCCCCTCCCATCGCTGCCGATAGCCAAGGAGAGAAACTTCACCCTCCAAACGTTCACGTGTCCTCCTGGGGTTTAACAGCGATGGGTCCGGTGTAAAAACAAGACCAAACTTAATCTGATGTAAGGAGTGCTCCTGCAGGCTACCAGGCAGCAACCTGTATTTAAGCGTTAATCAACGCCCTGCTCTGCCTCTGAAGACAAATGTATTCCCGAGCAATCCACAGCATCAAAGCACCCAGCCCCGTGAGCAGAGGCACGTCGGGCCCGTTCGGGCAGCAGACAAGTCTCTGCAGATGCCAGGCCCGCTCCTGCCAGGGAGGGGATTCTGCCCCTCTGCCCCGCTCTGCTGAGACCCCCCTGCAGTGCTGCCTCCAGCTCGGGGGGCCCCAGCACAAGGAGGCCATGGAGCTGCTGGAGCGAGGCCAGAGGAGGCCCCGGAGATGCTGCGAGGGCTGGAGCCCCTCTGCTCTGGAGCCAGGCTGAGGGAGCTGGGCTTGTC
>VWZZ01005850.1:9937-33312 GCA_013399095.1 Psophia crepitans | reverse complement strand
AGCGGGGGCAGCTCGGTGGGTTCCCGGGGTGGGCCGCGGGGGGGGGGTTGGGCCCCTGCGCGATTCCTCCGGCAAATTTTAGGTTCGTTTGGGCTTTTTTAGGGGTTTTTGGTTGGGTTTTTTTTTGCGATCCTTCGTGGATTGTCCCTCAGCTCTCCCAAGGAGCAATCCTGGTGAGAGTCAGCGCGCTGCCCGGTGCCGCTTTGATGCGGTTCAACAAGTTGCGTTCAGCTCCGGAAAGGGATAAAATCTCCTCAATTATGCATTAAAAATAAATAAATGAATAAATAAGGCTGTTCCCTTGGAGATAGGGTCTGTGCAGCCCCCCCTCCATCCATCCAGACCTCTGCAGAGGTGATGGACGCGGGGAGCTGGGAGCCCAAACTGCAGCGAGGCGGCCCCAACCCTCGGGTAAATTATTTAAACTTTATCTGATTTGATGTTCACCCCCTCCCCGTGGGGCTTTCCTCGGCCCCGCTGGGGTCGGGACGCTCTGCTTGACGGAGGAAGTTTCCCATGGGATTAGTGTGGGAAGGAGTTTAATTAGTGGTGAGCGTCATTATTTGGGGAGGTTTCGTGTCGGTGCCGAGGTTACACGCCCTGCCGCAGTAATAAGTTCACTTTAGCAACTTTTAAATTGCAATATTCTATTCCAAGCCTCAAATTCTTTTCTTTTTTGAGGGGGAAAAAGGGTATCTGAGAAAGTTACGCACCCTGTTGCAGTAATAAGTTTACTTAAGCAAGTTCTAAATAGCAATATTCTATTCCAAGCCTAAAATTCTTTACTTTTTTGAGGGGAAAAAGGGTATCTGGAGCCTTTGGGAAGCCAGGCTGGACCCTTCGGAAGCTGGGCCTCGTTAGTTCTGATGGTCAGGAAACGATTTGATTAGTATGGTGTATCGAGTGAACTCACAGCCGTTTGTCAGGCTATCAGCCAGCATTTCTACTGACTCAGAGCTAATAGCATCGGCGACAAGTTACTGGTTTGCATTTATCGTGGTTGTAAATTGGTTCAGAAATAACGATCCGTGAGCAGGTAGCGAGTACCGGAGAGCGGCAGCAGCTGATGCTGCTCTGGTAGCACTAAATGAGACGGAGGGATTAGTGTGCAGTTAATGACTTCTCAATCCCGTATTTCATCCTCGCGTTGAACGTATTGCAGTCATTTGGGCTCTCTCTCATCAAGCACTGAAGCGGCCAGTGAACTCTGACAAGAACAATGGATGGGGTCCAGTGCTGTGGCCAGGCTCGCTTTCCTCACCGCCCAGCGGACGGGACCACCTGCAGGTCCAAACGGAGCTCTCCTGCTCTTCGGGGAAGTTTGAGGGCTCCGAGCAGGAGGTGCCACTGGGCAGAACCACTGCCATCATCTCTGAGCTCTTGCTGGCGTGACACTTAAATGCAAATATTGAGTTGTGCTGCAGGTTTCAGATACTCCTGTTTCAAATATATGTCTCTCTGGCTGTATAATAACTTTCCTTGTGAGTTCTGAAAGTTCTTAATTTCTTAGGCTCGGTTCCTCAGAAGACTCAATATATTTGAGCCAAATCCAGGAGAAGTTCTCTGCGAGGTCTGGGATGCAGAGAGTAGCATGGCGATGCTCCACAATCCCTTCGAGTGTTGCTGAAACGCTGAGTCTTTTGTGGAAGATGCTAAACGCGACAGCTCTGCGGGGTGGGAATGTCCTTCCTTCCCGGGCACCGCTTCCCACACCCGATGCATCTTCCTTGATCAGGCTCTGTTGCAAAAGCAAATTCAAATTACTGCAGAAGTTCATGGTACAGCGCCATAAATCCTCACCCTCCCCTGCACCGGAGCAGAGATTACCGCAGGAGCCGGCTTCACGGGGATGGAGAGTACTGTTGAGCGGCGCGTAGTTAGCATGGGAATTGCCACCGCAGCCTTGGCTGAGCTGTGGAGCAGTATTCCTGGGAGGGCTGTACTGCTGCAAATCCGTCTGCGCCTCCAAAGACCGTAGGAGCGGGTAGGGCTCGTGGGGCTCGTATTCTCGCATGGAAGCGCAGTTGTGCAGAGGTAGGAGTTGGTACCGAAACTTCCGTTAGCTTTAATGGCAGCAGAAGGTTAAGTTCCCCAGATCTTGAAAGTAGTTGTGGACTCGCCATTTCTTGAGAAATGGAAGCTGCAGATGTTTGAGGACTCTTGGGATTTGTTCCACATTAATCACTGCTGGACTCTTGCAGCTCTTTTCTGAATTTTGCAATATTACACAACTAGGCCTCATCTTTCTGAACCTGAATGTTCGTCCTGCATTCACTGCTGTGGTCCCTTCTGAAATCACATCTTTTCTGCTCTCAGCAATAACCTGTAGAGGAATGTAGACGGGAGGGAGAAGAGAGAATACCAGTGGCACGAGCATAAAGTTCTCACTCTTACTTTGTAAGGATTAATGAGAAGTAGCAGCAAGATCAGAGGTAGAGACGAAAGTCCTCACAGGGACTGAGCTGCGGTAGGATTCTCCGTGGGGTTTTTCGGAGGTAAGTGGGAGCAGCGGGGGTATGTCCGTTCCCCAGAGAGGCGCGCAGCTTGGGGGGATCCGGCATTCCCGTGTGCCAGACATAGTGCTCGTTACTGCGGAGCAGCTCAGCCCTCTTCCAACCGCGTGTCCGTCGGGGGGAGAAGGTCCTTAAACCTGAGACCTGGGGTACGGCGTACTGTGGGGCTCCTGGGGGCCCCCCCCGGGCAGCATATCCTGCCAGCGTGGATGTGGGCAGTTTGTGCTCTGGCGTGTTCGGGAACGCGATGGAGGGTGTATTTTTAGTTGTGTTCCTTTGAATATTTGGTAAAACAGGCGATGTGTTTATATTCAGCTTCCTGTATCTGTATCAGCGTCTGGGCATGTGATGGACTTGGAGAGCAAAAAAAAAGAGGGAAAAAACCCAAGCGTGTTGTACGGATTATTTGCATTGCGGCAGCTGATGGCTGCAGGACGTGAGCTCTGGGGTGCCGCAGGTCCCCAGCCCCCGCACGAGGCTGGGACCCCGCGTCGGCTCCCGCGGGCTCGCCCGGGACTCCTGCATCGCCGTGGGGTCGTCTCTTTGTTTAGACAGCTCAACCCGAAGCAGGAACCAGGCTTGTTCTTCCATGTGTTTACACCGTTATTCTTCCCGTCCCTTCTCCCGCCTTTGCACACCTGCCGTGCAAGGACAGGGCTCTTCTGGGCATGTCTGGGACGTACCCGTGCCCCGAGCCTTACTGCGTCGCTCCGCTGTGCCTCTGCTGCCGCACGCAGCATCTGCTCAGCACCCTGCCTCGCCGGGCGGGCAACAGCCCTCCGGCGCCGGCTCTCCTGGGCGCTTGGAGGTGGCAAGGCCACTCTGTGCCCTGGCGGGAAGGGGAACAGCCCCCTTCCCCGGCGTGGGCTGTGCGACAGCCGCACCACCGATGCCGGTGCTGCTCTGTTGAATCATCCCTTCGCTATTTGTAACCTCTCCTTGTGCAGAGGGAGCTGGAGCACACGGGGGAGGTTTGCCCTGGTCTTGCTCTCTAAGCGGTAGCTACCCTTGTGCGGAAGCTCCCCCAGCTAGATGCTGATGTTCAGAATAACTTGATATTCAGATGCTGGTATTCAGAATAACTTGTTTCCCTTGCTGGGCAAGAACCGGGCAATGCAAAAGCCACTGCGCAGCGCGCACGGGAGCAGGGTGGCTGTGGTGTTTGTAGGCCTAGGATTGGCCATGGGGAAGAGAAGAAGTTTTCTGGTGCTTTAAGCTGAGGAGGGCAAAGGAAACCCAACCCCCAAACCCCTCCCTCCCATTTTCATCACGATGAGGTGATGGCGTGGGCCCAGCGCTGCCCTCCAGCCTCCTCCGGCGGTGCCGGGCTGCGGTACCGGGGAGCCTGAGGGAAGGTGCGGGATGTTCTTGCGAGGGACCGGTGGATAGCGTTAGAAAGGGAAAATGTGGGCTGGGAACCAGGGAAAACCATCGTGGCTGTGGAAGCTGGTGCTGCGGGCCTGGCGTGCGGAGCGGGAACTGCCACGGCCGGGAAGCTCTGCGAGCAGGGCCTCGGTGGGGACGGAGGGCTGCGAAGGCGGCCCTGCGGGGGAGAGGGCTTATTCAGCAGGAACAGGTGTTCTAGTCGTTTATAAATTTAAGTTTTGATTTAAAACTGGTGGTAACGTCGGAAGCCTGTCTCCAGAAAGGCCTTTCCCGGGCGCCCCACCCCTAACTGGGTTTGTTCAGGTTTGTGCCCTCTTGTTGTTAGGCCTTCGGGCTCAGCAGCGGGTGCAGTCTGCACGCCCGAGGTACCGCTGGGTCTGTGTATGCCTTTTCGGGGAATGAAAGAAAACAGGTTCTTTGCCGTGTCGTTCATCATCTCAGTGAATAGCCAGAGTACTTCCAGAAGAAAATTTCCTTTCTCTTTTTAAAAATAAAACCAAGCAGTTACCAAAGGCATTGACACTATTTTTCGTGTGCTGCCGTATCACAGTGAAGCGCACGGAATTCTGTCCCAGGGCGGTTCGTTCTAGTTCGTGTTGGAAAAGCAAAGTTCTCGTGAAGGATGCTGTGCGTGGGGCAGCTTTCCACACGTTCTCAAAATCTTCCGCTGATGATCGTCCTCTCCCTTACTGATCCCGCTCTGCAGTTGTCCTTACTAAACACCACCAGCGTGGCTGGCAAGAGGTTATCCTCTCTGGAAAGCTGCGCTGCTGTAGGAATTACTCGAGGTGAATGCAAACCAGCATGAAAATACGGCTTTGCAGCCATGTGGCGGTTCTGCAGAAGCCCAGCAGGCTTTTGTTGCCGAAGCAGAATCATGCCGGACACATCTCCGAGTTCATTCTCCAGGAAAAGGGTCCGTCTGTGCTGGGGAGGGAGAAGTTGAGCGAGTGCAGCGAGTCCCAGAAGCGAGAGATGAAACGGAAAGAGCTCGTTATTTCTGTTAATGAAAAGCCATAGCCTTTCAGCCAAGCTCATGTTTTCCTGCAGCACCTTACCCTTGTAACGCAGGGTACAAAAGGCGGCGCGTTCTCCCGTCGCTTGTTTTTGCGGCCGTCTGGAGCGTGCGTTAAACCTCCGGGGTCACCGCCCTAAAAGCGTGAAAGTCGGTGCTGTTGCAGTCAAATACTCTGTTTTATGAGGCGTTCCTGTGGATAGGATTGAGCAGATCCCCAAATATGTTGTCAGCTGTGTTTTCAGGTTCAAGCAAAAAAAAAACCCAACAACCAGGCAGGCTTTTGGGTGTAAGCTCGGAGCTGGGACAGGCAGAAAGCATCGCCGGCAGTTTCAGGAGACGGACCCCTTTCTTCCCAGCGAATCTGGTTTGTGTTACTGTAAAACTTGGGAGGGGGGATGCTCCAGCTGGAGCTGGCTGCCGGGGCCGCAGCGTGGGGGGACCCACCCGGCCTTGGGCTGCTGCCCTTGGCCGCAGGACCGGGACCCGTTCAGCAGCGGTATTTCCTTGTCTCTCCCACGTGCCTTTCCCTGATTTATTCCTTCCCGAGGACGGCTCAACCCCCGAACGCTCACTCTGCAGCTACGCAGCGCGCCTGAAGGAGGGTTTCGGAGGGGGTGCGTTACGCCAGCCTCAAACTATGCGAGTAATGCTGGGTTCGGGGGGGGGCGGTTTGTGAGTGATTTGATAGGAGCTTCGATTAGGCAGGAATATCGCGTCTCTGTGGCTCTAGGCTGGAAAGGGCCCCTGTGAGCCATGTTTGGGTTTTAGATGCATTTCAAGATTGTTTTGCTGTGTGTTCTGATCTCCATCAGGAAGCAGAAGGCAATAAATTAAAATTTTTCGTAGTTTTCCTTAGCAGTTTTCAGGGGGTGCGTGACTGGAGTGAGAACTTGCCCGGATAAGCAAAGCAGAAGCTTTTCCCTTAAAACTTGGATTTTGCGCAGCCCAGCTGTCACAGGTATGTCAGGGAGGGTTCCGTGTCGCGTTTATTTTTGTTTCCTCTCTGTATGTGAAGAGCACGGGCTTCGCACTGGGACAGGGGCTGGCTGCGAGTGGGCAGGCTCTTTCTGAACGGGATTCGTTTTCCTACTCCCTACGATGACTTTGACAGAAGCTATCAGAAATTCTGATGCCGTTTCCGACACGGGAAGTGGCGTGTGATTTCTGAAGGGGACGCTGCCCGTGCTGCCAGCCCATGGAGGGCAGCACCTCTCTGCCTTGTTAAGGGCCATCCCTTGGGAACTTTCCATGCTGTTTTCCCCCCGTTTCCTGGGAATGGGGGAGCTGGATTGCTCCGGCTCCTCTGACCCCATCGCCGCTGCAGCTCAGCCCCTCTGCCAAAGTCTCTGTGCTGCTGTGTGCCGGCCAAAAGGCAGCAGCCACCCACCCTTCCCCGTCCCCGCCGGTGGCCATTGCCATCGCTTTGTCCCTCTGCGTCGCTCTGGGTTTCGTACGCCAGGAACCGGCTCTGCATTTCCCCCGTCCCAGGGCGTCCCGGGGCGGGTAAAGCTCGTAGCTAATTGCGTTATTCGGCCGGTTACCGAGCGGCGCCGGGGCTCTGTGCCAGAGCTCCGCCGGCCGTTTGGCAAACGACGGTTGTTTTTCTTCCAAGAAGTGTCAGTGGCGCTCTGGGTCCTGCCGTGCCCTGCTGAACGAGTCATCTGTGCCCCGGCCGCTGTGCCTGCTCACTAAACGCCCCGTGCCTGACACCCCTGGTGTGCACCGCGTTCGGCGGTGGGTGTCTCGACAGCGACGCAGGGGTGTAGAAACCCGCATTATAAATTGCAGGGAGGGTTAGCACAGCAGTTACCAGTCAATATTAGATTGTCAGTTGCTGTTTCAGAACTTTGCACGTGTATTTGCACACTCACGCGCGCATTGCACGGAACACGCACGTCCTTAGACTTCACGCAGCAGCAAAGCCATGCGAGCGAGGAGAAAGGCCACTTGGCTTGTCAATGAAGTCCCCCCTCCAGCTACCGCAGGAGGCATGCCACCTTGGGCTTTTTGTCACCTTCGCTTTTACCCGTAGCATCAAGGCAGCCAGCTTGGTTTGTGACTGATGTTATAAACTGATGGTTTTACACGCTGGTTTCTGTTCTTAGCGATGCTGGGTGTTACGTATCAGGCCCCCAATTCCACCAAAACCCGTAGAAAATTGCTGCCCTCATTGAACTGTCACTGCTGTACAGTTTTAGTTTAAACCTAGTGTTTTATAAGAAGAGTGTTAAATACAGCGTGCTCCGGATTTGCCAGTCTGGCAACAGCGAGCAGTATCTGGCGCCAGAACTTGTGCTTTTTAGGGCTGATCAAATTCCAGGGTTTTTCTCTGGGTGTGTAAAGGCCTCCGTAGGACGTGTGGGCTCTCGGATTTGTTTCTCCTGTGGTTTAAGCACGGCTGCGAGGGTCTGTCAGGGGAGGCTGGTGTCTGGGAGCAGTCTGCAGGAAGCAAAGTAACGCGTGTGCTCAACGCCGGCTACGCTGGCACTTAATGTAAACCTGCTCAGGGTTTTACCTCAAGTAGTTTAACTAGTTTTAAAGCCGGCAGCTTTTCTGACAGCCGCCTCTCGACCTCATCTGCCGTAGGTCTGGGTGGGACCTCTGCCTGGGGAGCGTGGGCTTCAGGGGAGCCGTGGCGGCAGCGAGGAGGCGGTGCAAAAAGCCTGCGGAAACTTGACTTCACAGAACCCCAGACTGGTTTGGGTGGGAAGGGAGCTCCCAGCCCACCCAGCGCCACCCCCTGCCATGGGCAGGGACACCCCCCACCAGCCCAGGGTGCCCAAAGCCCCATCCAACCTGGCCTTGGGCACTGCCAGGGAGCCAGGGGCAGCCACAGCTTCTCAGGGCACCCTGTGCCAGGGCCGCAGCACCCTCATGGGGATGGATTTCCTCCTCAGTTCTCATGTAAATCTCCTCTCCTTCAGTCGAAAACCATCCCCCCTTGTTCTCGCACTACAACTTGCTACTTCATGCACATTTGGGAGGTGGCCAGAGGGAACTGGCTGCCCGTGAGCATATCCTCAGGAAGGGAAACAGGGGAGCTGCCCCTAAGAAAGGTTTGAGGTAGATTTTTTTTTTTCAGTGGGGCCAATCTCAAAATACTGTTGTCTTTGTGACTAAAATTAAACCACGAGTGCTAACCCCTCTTCGCTTTGGTTTTCTTGCACTAGGAAGTCCTTACAATTTTTATTTTACTCTGTTTCAGGATCATTACACCGATAAAATCAAAGCAAGCCGGACAGGGAGCAAGGCTGCCTATGTAGGTGAGTTTCCAGTACACACTTGTTCCTTTCTTTCATGCAAAATATAAAGCAGCATGACAAGTCCCAAGCCCCAGTGATTTAATTTTGTTCTGCAGTAAAACAAATACAAAATATTCGGCAGCTTTATGGAGGAGAGGCCACAAGGACGGTGCTGGCTCCTGCCCTCTCTCTAAGGCATTACTAACAGCGGTTGCTGACACTCATTCACCCCACGTTTAGCTGCCTGCCCACCTTCCCGTTGCATATTGGGGACAGAAATACTGGTTTTGAATGGGCTGCTTCTCCCACAGAAATTAGGCTGCTCCTTGTTTACTACACCAGTTAACAAAGTCTTCATAATTTCCGTATTTGCCGTGTTTTGTGTGTATTGTTTGACCGTCTCAGAATGCAGATTTTTCTCCCTATATTTGCCCCCTTCGTTAAAATAGTAAATTCATGTAGCCAAGGAGTTTGTGAAATACTTTGCACCCAGTTTGTGAGGTTGAGCTGAGAGCCACGCAGCTCTTCACGGAGCATCTCCCACCAGCGCCCTCAGCTTTATCTCTTTTTCAGACTAAGGAATTTGCTGAAGGTCACACAACCTGAGGCCGAGCTGGATCTTGTGACTCCCAGCCTGGTGCTTTAATCACGGACTGCTCCTGCTTTACATGCTGTAAGATGAACTGATTTTGATACAACTAAAAGTCTCTCTGCAAATGTGTCTCTGCAGTTTGTGTATGTCTCTTGTGGTGTGAGTTAGTGGGGAGAAACAGGTCCCTTCTGTGGAGAAACTGCACGCGGTTCGTTAGGGAGCACAGGTTGTCTTTACTAATGACTTTGGGCCAATGTCTTCAAAATAGTACTGCTCATATGTGTGTCAAAGTAACCTTGTTCTAGAAGTCGGTTTTCATGGCTTTCATTTCTACTGAAGATATAAAAAGTTAGATCAGAAAAAAAAAAATGCCGAGGAAAATAAAAGCAGGTTTTTCCACTACTCATTTCCCAACAAGTAAATCGGGTTTGGCAGAATCACATGTATGGAGGCTGACTTTGAAAATCAAATGTAGCTGTAGCCTAGTTTTGATCAGCAGGATGGTACTGGGATAACTTGTGAAACGCAGGCTGTGGAGGAAGCCATCCTTAGTTACTACCCAGAACGCCAAATCCAGCTGCAGGTCTTGGGAGTTGGCTGTTTTCTCTCATTTCATACTACTTGGGATTTTTATACGGTTTAGGAAACCTAATTAAGGCACTGGCAGCATTGTTTATAACTTAAAATCTCAACTGTAAAATCTCTAAATATTTTCAACTGTAAATTCTCTGAAGAAGCAAACACTGCAAATTCGTGTTCCGTGCTTTAAGGAGCTTTCCTTCTCCGCGTGCACCGACGGGCCTCTGGGGGAAGCCGCTGCACCTGCACACCCGGGCTTCCCCTCGCTAACCTAGCCCGAATACGGCACCTCCTCCGCGGGTGGAAGGAGAGTTTGTTGTTGCTTTGTCTTTTCTGCTGTGAAAGTGGTTTTGAAAGCTGCTAGTACGTACCGTAATCCGAACAAGAGGCACACAGACTGAACAGGGCTGAGGCGTGCCGGTCTTCCAGCTTGCTTTTATACCTCTGGCGTGTGAAACCCGCCCTCTGTATCTGCTTCAAGCTCACGTCCCGTGTCACATCTCTGCTGGTGCAGACTATATGAAAGACCAAGCGACCTTGTGCAAAGCAGAAGCTTCTGTGCCCAGCAAAACACAAGTTGGGTCTTCTGGGGCGCCTGCATTTCCCCGATCCCTTCAGCTGCGATGCTGTGCAGGGTCTGCATCCACGTCCTTCGGGGAAAACACTGTGCGCCTAGCGCGGCTGGCAGATGTTTCAGCTTTTCTGCGTGCCTGGTAATAGCGTGACCCTTGAACGCAGAGGAGTTGGTGGTGTTTGGGGCGCATCTTGTTTTCTTTTACCAAACCCAAACGTTTTCTAATGTGTATAAAATATGTGCCAGGATTTAAATTTTGCCTGATACCTATTTAAAAATCAGGTCCTCCTCGCCTGCCAGGAACCAGCTAGCCATCACTGGCGCCACTGCTGCTAACAGTTTGGTTCGCGGTAGCTGCGGAGGTGGGAGGAGAAACCTTCCCCTGGCCGCCGGTGCCCTGCCATGGCAGCCAGTGCAGGCACCGCAGCCGGCAGCCACAGCCCCGCGGCTGGAAACTCTCCAGGCCAGGAAGGCAGGCGAGGGAGCGGGGGGCTGCTCGCAGCCCCCCATGGTACCCCCCCAGCCAGCGGGGAGGTTGCGGGCAATCACGGTCGCTGTTTTCCCCGGGATGTTTGCATCGCGGGTGCCGCGTTCAGCACTGCACGCGTGTCTCCGAGCCCTCCTCCTCGCGGTGAGCTCTGGCGTATCGCCTTCCGTCGGGTGTGGTGTGAGTGTCATAAAGAGAAATGGCCAGAAAGCATCCCCAATCCCTATTTCATTTACTGCTTCATTCTGTTTTCTTGCTGAGGGCAGGGCTCCGATGTTTTCCTGCTAACCAGGTTTTATTTTCCATTCTGTTTAGCAGCGTAGCAGAAGGAAAAGCTTTTGGCCACGGCGTTCCCTCCGCCGGGCGTCTCGCCCTGGTTTCCACTGGGTGTCAGCACGGCCCCACGCTGGGGCCAGGGCGCAGGAGCACTGCCAGCCAGCGCCGGCTTTCCCTTTGGCGGTGCAAAAACTAGGTCGGGTGGGTAACCAGGGCACGGTGCTGGCCGAGGCGCAGCGTTGTGGTGATGGGCTCAGCCTGCACGGGCAGGAGAGGCGGGTGAGCTGGGAAGGGGCTGTTTTGCTGGAGGTACGGTTTCATTCTCCAGCAGAGCAACCGGCTGGAGCAGCAGGAGTGTTGAACGTGCCCTCCTCGTTCCAGTGCTCTCTGATTAGGGTTACGTCTGGGACAGTGGGTCCCCGTTTCTGGAAGATCGGTGTGGATAACTTTTGTAGTATCTACTTTGAAGGTGTGGATGTGATAACGAGCGCTCCTGGCGAGCTGCTGTGGATGGATGCAGGCAGGAATCGAGCCACGCAGTGTCTGGCCTGTGACAGACCAGAGCTGCTCACCCTTCCTTCACACCCACCCTTCCACTCTTTTTCCACACTCAGTATGCACCCTGGCTTCCCAAGTTCTTTATAAAATCCTCGGGCCTGCTGCCTGTCCTGCCAACCCGAGGCACCTCCTTCAAGCCCCATGACTCTGTATGGCCAATGCCGGGTGAGAAGTGGCACCCCTGAGGGGAATTTGGGGTTCAGGTGGGCAGAGGCATCCCCTGGATGCACCTTTCTCCCACCTGCTGCTGCCATCGGGGACCCTGTGCTGCGCCTCTCCCACCCGCCCTGCGGGTCACCTCGCAGGGACTGGGCAGCAGCAAAAAGCCTGGGCGCAGTCCTGCGGCGCGGCAGAGAAGGTGGTGCTGGGGAAGGGGCCTGGCGATCCCCCACCACCCCACGCGGAAGGGCAGGAGCAGCCGGAGCCCTGCGCTGGGGTGCGTGACCTCGGCACAAGAGAGAGCCGGCACAGTCCCGCAGCCGGCCGGGGGTGCTGGCATCCCCTTCGCCGGGCGGCTGTGGACAGACGCTGCTGCCTGCCGGGGCGCGCCAGATCCGGGGGGCACGCATCTGCGCTCGCTGGCGCTCCAAATGTTCCGCAGCACATGCCAGCGCAGAGGCGAGGGGTTTGGCTGAAGGTAGTGACAGGCGCTTTGGGACTCCTCCAGCGGATTGTCCCCGCAGGGATCGAAGCATGAGAAAGCCAAGGCCGTGAGATACCACCGTGACAGAGACTTTTTGAGGCTTGTGTGCAGCCATGTTTCTGTGCGCTGACATACCTGGTTATGCTGTGATGCGCCCTCAGAGCAGAGCTGTTCATATCTGAGTGCAAGCATTGCCTTTAAAGCCGGTGTCGGGCCTCTTGGCTTGGACCGGAGCGCTTTTACGTTCTGCAAGTCGTAACAAACCTGCTCCCAAGCAGCCACGTCTGCCCTGCAGGAAACCAACAGCCAGCGTTCAAGTCCCAACCGGCCGCCAGCCTTCACGCTCCCACGCAAGCGCCTGGGAAAGCGGCACGTGCAGAAGCACTCGCAGCGCCCGGGGAACCCATGGAAACCTTACACTGAAACACCCCACGCCCTGCTGGTGCACGTAGTAGTAGTGGTGCACGTAGTAGTAGTGATGCACGTAGTGCAGAGTCACCCCCAGTGCTGGAGTGGGGCTCTGGCATCGCCCCTCCTTCACTACCTCTCCAGGGACCGTTGCGGCTCTTCTCTGCTCTCCCAGCCTGACTGTAGCCACCGGTGCCTCTCGGTGCTGCGTGCAGCCCCTCTTCCTCTCGCCGCCGTTTTGCTCCTCCCAGCCTCCCCATGGTGTCCCAGTGACTCAGCCTGGGGGTGAAGGGGGGCTCGCCTCCCGCGGCCCCTGTTCCCCGTGAAGCAGGCTGCTGCTGGGCTGCATGGGGCAGGGCAGGCGGCTCCTTTGAAGCCAAATAAGCCCTGAGGTGGGAGGGGAGGTGCTGCTCACCATCAGGAGAGGGACGGAGTCTTTGCACGGGACAGTGGGGCCGCAGAGCGCTGCCTGATCGGGGGTCACCCTGCCGAGGAGTGGGCAATGAGCCCCGGGTGGCCGCTCGCTGTGCCGTCCCATCTGTGCCCTGGGCAATGGCACGGCTCCGGCTCGGGAGGAGCGAGGAGCTTTATAGAGCAAAAGCAACCATAAAAATGCCACCTCTGCGCCCAACAAATCTACTCTGTATTTTCAAAAGCAAAATTGCTGACTTCAGAGATGGGAGTAAGCTCCTTGCTTTTTATTCCTGCTAGCTCTAGAGAGTGTAAGTGGCAGGCTGAGGGAGCCTGGAGCAGAGAAGGCTGCGGGGAGCCCTTGGAGCCCCTCCCAGTGCCTACAGGGGCTGCAGGAAAGCTGGAGAGGGGCTGGTTGCAGGGCAGGGGGGGCCAGGCCAAGGGGAAGGGCCTGAAGCTGCAGGAGGGGAGCTGGAGCTGAGCTGGGAGGCAGCAATCCTTCCCTGGGAGGGTGCTGAGGCCCTGGCACAGGGTGCCCCGAGAAGCTGTGGCTGCCCCTGGCTCCCTGGCAGTGCCCAAGGCCAGGCTGGATGGGGCTTTGGGCAGCCTGGGCTGGTGGGGGATGTCCCTGCCCATGGCAGGGGGTGGCACTGGGTGGGCTGGGAGCTCCCTTCCCACCCAAACCAGTCTGGGATTCTGTGATTTGGGGGTTGATGGTGTGGTACTACTGAACTGTTTGCAGAGTGCCAGCTGAAGGCAGCGGGGGTGAAAGGGTGCCAGGGAGCATGGTGTTGGTAGGTAAGGTCCCACAGAATGGTGGCCAGCCGTTTGCGGGCAGCGCTGTGAGGCAGTGGGCAGAGGCTGTTACTGGTGGTGATAGGCAAGATGGATCCAACTTAAAACTGTTTCAGCAAAGACTGGGGAGGCTGTGGGACAGTTTCACTAGTAAACCTCCAGCATTTGTTGTGGAATCACTGAAACCATGAACATGAGCTCCCACGGTACCATGTTATGGTTGGGTTTGGGGCAGAAACGGTGCCCAAGGGCCACCCAGCGCCGCTGAGCAGCTCCACGGGATGCGTGCGCTTCCCCGGCAGCGTTTGTGCCCGGCGTTACAGGCGATCCCCAGCTCGGTGCGGGGCAGCACGTGTGAGCGTGGGCTGGGTGCAGCCCAGTTTTGAACTTGTCAGGCTACTTGTTTGCTCCTTTTTAACCTTTTACTGTGCTTTTAAGGAAAGCGAAGTATTTTCCATGGCGGTGGTGGTGTCTGGTTTTTCTAGCAGGCTGATGCGGGCAGCAGCTCCTGCACGTTCCCGAGCTGGAGGAGCTCCCCGCAGTGATGGCTCCCTGGGGGCACCCGTGCAAAGGCCGGTGCTGCTGCAGGGCTGTCTGTGTGGGTGCTGTGCAATGCCCTGGGCGAGGGGGGACCCCCTCTGCAGGTTGGGGGGGATGGAGGTCACCGGGAAGGCTGACATCCCTCTCTGATTTTGCAACTGCTCGTGCCCTCCCTTGCCCGCTGTTTCCTTGCCGAGTTTGAAGCCTGCCGTGCCCGTACCGCCCACAGCACGGCTTCTGCGCCTTGAAAGAGGAGATGCCCTAGAAACTGGCGTTAGCAGGTTAGCTGTAACTTTAGATTCGCGCCGAGCCCCAGCTGCGGGCTGTCGCCCTGGAAAACCAGAGGCTGGGGGTGTGATAAGGCCACGCGCGTGTTGTACGCTTACCGCTGCCGTGGCGGGTAGCGTTGTCGTTCTGTGTTCTGTTCAATCCGCTCTGTTGATCTGCAGCTTTGAGTTATTCAGCTTAAAAGCTGTTTTACTTCAAAAGAAATAGTAACGAGACACCCTTTTGGACCTTTACTCCGCTGGTGGCTGGGGCTCGGAGCCAGCTTGACTTGGTACCTGGGGAACTGCTGGCAGGGCAGAGCTGCGGGGCGATTCCCGGGTGTACTTTAGCAGTGGTGATTTAATTACCTTTCACTCAGCAGGTGGTTCCTAAGTCCTGGATCTAAAAGAGTAAAAATAAGATAGATTGGTGTTTAATTATCCCGGTTGGAGCTCCAGTTCATGCCCAGCCACGTACCTGCTGCGGCGGCTGTTCCGAGCGCCTGCTGCAGTGTAACCTCGTTGCCTAAAGCCTGCGGAAAGAAACGGGGCAAGGCCTTGGAAAACAGGATTTTGCTAGGGGAGAGGGGCAGCTCCATCTGTTTGCTGGTGTGTCTGATGTTATTTGTAAGAAGGAAAACCAAACCCCCGCAGGTGTATGACCTGCCTGAAGCACACTGGGAGTGTCATGGGTTTTTGTCTTTCCCTGGTGAGCATCCTCTGCTTCCAAACAAACCGAAGTCCTCAGTTTCCCATGGAAGAAGGAATTTTCCCCAAAGGATGAGCTGAGCCTTCGCACTGGCAGGTTTGCTCCATTCGTTTGTTGACTCCGCTGTTCATTACAGATGGGCGGCCCAGCGTGTGCTCCGCAGGCCTGCGGTACCCGGAGAGGGCAGGAGCTTGGCTCCCTCCCGCTGTGCTGGTACCTGCTTTTCGCTTCTGGCAGCTCTCAAGCAGAGCACGGGCAGGGGTGAACAGTGACAGCAGGCGCGCGGTGCTGTGTTCCGCGGCTGGGCATCAGTCCCCTCTGCGGGAAACCGAGGGGTCCCGGTGGGGTTTGAGGCTGCTGCAACGGAGACTGTTCTTCCCACGGTGCGTCTCACCGCACCTTTCTGCTCCTCCCGTCTCCTGGTAGTGAGAGAGGGAAAATCGAAGCTGCGTGACGTGCTGAGGTCTGAAAACAGAGAAGAGATCGTGCCGGCTTGCACGAGCAGCGTGGTGCTGCAGCGCTGGCCTGGCTGCGGAGGGAGCCGAGGGGCAGGGTTGGGTGGTGGAGCCGCAGAAGGCAGGCAAACCTGCGAGCCCCTTGCTAGCCGGCATGAAGCATGGGCACGAAAGCTTGCTTGTTTTATTAGACGGCGAGCACAGCTGGGAAAAACGTAGCCGGTCTGTTTTCCGACATGGCTGTTTGTGTTCTCAGAGCGCTTTCTGCAGAAAGGCTTTGCCTTGGGCACGATGGCCAGAGAAGGCTCTTGGTGGGGCTGATGATTTTGTCTCCCTTTAGGTTGTGAGTCAGAGACGACCGAGAGCTGCAGCCGTGCCCGCAGCTGCTCCGGGGCCAGGGAACCTGCCGCCGTCAGCCTCAGGGCTGGCAGACCCTCGGTCAGCGCTACCCCTTAGCGGGGGACCCAGGCTGTGGCTCGCTGCGTGTTCCTACAGCCGCAGGCACAGGGAACGCCCGGCTCACCTCCAGCCCAGAACAGCACAAGATCACGCCAGCCATGTAGTGTCTTAGGTGGTGAACTGAAAAACTTGTCAGAACTTTGGGTTTGGCCCGTTTAACAGAGAATGAATTGTTGTGACTGTGAGTGCCGGGGGACACGAGACATCCTGCTGAGAAAAGTGATGGGGTGAGTTTGGCTCTGGGGGTGTCTTTGCTTTCAGTTGAGGGCTGCCCATTGAGCGTGCAGGCTTGTTTCCCAGAAACTGGAGCAGTGCTCTCCCCGACTGAGGGCTCTTTTCTTTAGAAAGTCACTTAATTCTCTTGGGAGACATCCCTGGAGACACCCCTGTCCCGGGCTCCGAGGGCACGAGACCCCGAGTTCTGCAGAGCTGCTCACGCCACCGACAGAAATCTGCAGTTTTCTGCAGTTAGTTGCTGTTGTCTGAAATGAAGCATACCCTACGAGAGATCCTGCGGCTCGAGATGGCCGCAGCAGCTTTGGTTAGTAGGGTGGGTTGCCAGGAACTCGGAGGGAAAACAGTATTATTGGGTGATGACCTAGTTGTTTGTAAATCTCGCTGTAGAAGAGATTTAGTAATCTTAGAAGGACTATTAAAGTAATGCTGCTTATGCTTGTTTGAAGACAAGGAAACACAGCAATTTAATTTTCAGATGTTATGGTTTGGGTTTGCTGGGTTTTTTTAAACATCTCATTTATTAACAAAGCTAACCAGCTGGGAAAATAAGCGCTGAAGCTTTCCTGCTGAGGTCATTCGTGTAGGACGGGAAGGGACTCGGGAGAAACTCAAACCTCTCCGGTGGCGAAAGGGGTTTTGGAGCTGCGGCTCGGGGGTGGGGAAGGGAAGGCTGAGCAAACTCAGCTGTGGCTTGTTCCTGCAAAAGGAGAGGAGAGCGGCTTATCTTTTAATTTTGCAATAATTGTTTTCTTAAAAAAAAAAAAAAGAAGTATTAAAATTAGAGGGATCAGCAGATGTGGAACTAACTTCTTGGAAACGCACGCGTTGCTTTATAAAGTGCTTTGGGATGTGGGTTTTTTTTTTTTTTCACTCCATAATTTTTCAGTAGAGTAAGTGAAAAGTGTGGGGCCTGGAACGGGAGTTTGGGCTCGGTTTGTCGTGGACCCCTGCTGCTTTGGTATCTGTGCAAAACAGCTCCTCGTTATTTTAAAGCACTCGCAGTCAGTTTGCGTCGCACCGGCAAAGTTCATTATCAAATTCAGCCGCTGCATTAATCAGCTCTAACAGCGTGTGTTGGAGGTTCTTGGGTAGAAGGCTCATTTCTCCCGAACACGCGAGCCTGTCGGGTCTGGGGAAGCTTTTTGCAGCTGTGTCCATCTTCTGCGGGTCCTTCTGGGCAAGACCTGCGTTGCAGCGAGGCTGTTGGGTTCCGTGCGCCCGTGCCTGTCTCCCAGGTCTGTCGGCCTCCTCGGCCCCAGGGGCCTGCGTTGGTTCTGCCCAGACGCCCCCAACGCTGGCGATGAGGAGGCAGGAGCGCGGGGTGAAGGCAGTGCTCTGAGCCTGTGCTGCTGTTCTGATCAGAACCGAAAGCCCCAAAGGCAGGGTCTTCTGATTTCTCACGTGTTCCTTGCAGAGTAAATTTCCCCAACTAGCCAGCAGTCTCGTATCTGTTATCTTTTATTAAGAGCACCACCTAAACACGAGAAATCCCGTTTAAATTCCTCTTCTAATGTTTCAGTTCCACGTAGCCGAGACGCTGGTTTATGTTTCCGCCTCTCCCCTCAGCATCTGTGGCCACCCTCCATCAGCAGTAGGGTCCTTTTCCTCTGCTGCTGATGGTGCAGGACGGCTTCTTAGAGGAATTACAGTCCCCTTGCAAGAACATCCTCCAGACACGGCATCAGCACCTCTCCTTGGGCCCGGGGAAGGGTCGCTGATGTTCTCAGCGAGCCATGCCTTGCTTTGGACACCTAGGCATGGCTCTGCCTGCCTGGGAGCGTGGTCTGCATGTTGGGTGCTGGGGTGGGAGCTGCAGCAGCGAGCAGCCCTGGGGGCTGTGCTGGGGGGGCAGGAGGAGGCACGGCCTGCAAGGGCCATCCTGTTACCATTTACGAATGAGTTAAGTCTCATTTACACAGTGAGCAGAAGTCCCAGTTGGACTCTGTAGCTTAAGCGAGCGCCAGGATTAGGCAAGGAGACCCAGATCAGGCAAAGCCCCTGGTCTGGTAGTTCCCCACTGTGATCAATTGCTTTCAGTGGGAAGGAGTCGCAAAATTTGGGCTTAAATGTAATGATGGCTTTGAGCAGAACAGGGTCCGGGTGCTGGTTTTGTGTGTTGGAAGGGGGCTGTGGCAGCAGCAGCCGTCCCCCTACCCGCTGCTCGTGGCACGCCAGCAGAGGCAGGAAGCGTCAAACGAAAACCACAAGATCTGTGTCCTTTTAAACTTCCTTTCTAGGAACTCTGGCTCAACAGTTAGCTTTGCAGTAACTAAATTCCTCAAATTATCAGGTTAAATGGCCTCAAAAGTCTAGTAACAGAGGACTCCTGTTAGGCTTGTAAACGCTGTTTCAAAGGAGCAGACGGTGCTGTGGAGTGCAGCCTGCTGACGTTACCCCTGGGAGCTGAGGCTGCAGCTCCTTGGGCAGTCCCTGCGTGCCAGATGTGCAGGTCTCCTGGCTCCAGTTGTCTGGCGACAGTGTCACAAAATCGTGGGGCAGGTTTATCCGCAGAGCTTACACGTGTCCCGGCTGGCGTGCTGCCGTCGAGAGTCACGGCAGCTCCAGCTCGGTCCTTCTTGCTGCCCCCGTGAGCGGCTGGTAGGGACCAGGGTCCCTGCGGGCAGGACCTGCAGCAGCAGCGCTGGAGGAGATGGGGGCTCCCCCGCGGCCATCGTGTCCCCCACTCTGTGGCACCAAGCCCTGGAATAAAACCGCGGCCCGCTCACTGGAATGCGAGGTAATTCTCCTGATTTTATAAAGATCTGCTTTGGTGTTTGTGGTGAAGCCCACGGTGCGTTCCTGCCTTGCCCAGCGGGGTGTGAGCCTCCTTGGCCTGTTGGGTTGGCCATCACTGACCTGCACCTGAAAATACCTTCTCGTCTGCGTCACAGCACTGCAGGGCTTGTGTCAGAGCTGGTTAACGCACCACGGCCTTTGCCTTGGATTCCAGAGAGTTTTCACTTTGTATTTTACAAAGAATATGACATGCATTCCCCGTGCACCTCCCGTCCTCGCGTAGGGCGAGAGCCACGCTCCCAGTCGCTTGCCCTTTCCCAGCAATAAAGCAACCCATCTGCCTGTTAAACCTTTACCAACAGATTTACGGCTGTTTCCAGACAAATGTGTTTATGCCGCGTCAGTCGGCACTCCTCCTCCTGAGTAATCTGCAGATTGAATCACTAAATGTGCCATCAAAATGCATCTTAATATTTGGGTGCTACAAATATTAGTAATCGGGACGCACACGCTGTGCGCTTGCCGTGGGATGTTCCCGCTCCGTGATTAGCAATAACTTGACTGTAACGTGGTGGATCTGGGTTAGTGACTGAGAGCGTGTGTCGTGATGTTGGTGCGGGGGGTGTTTCAGGCACCCGTGCATCTCTAACTCTCCTCCTCGCAGCCAAAGCGTGCAGAGACTTCCCACCTCCCTAGAGCAAGCGCCGCTCCTGAGCTCCCAACGGCCGCCCCAGCAATGCTGGGAGGTGGCAGCCCCGCTCCAGCAAACCCACAGAGTCGTAGGATGGTTTGGGTTGGAGGGGACCTCACAGATGACCTAGTTCCAACCCCCTGCCATGGGCAGGGACACCCCCCACCAGCACCCGTTCCTGGGAGCAGGTCCATGGGCTCGCTGACGCCTGGTGCTCCCGGCGCTGCCCAGCCCTGCACGGTCACGGCTGTGTCTCACCTGCCCTGCGCTGAGCCACGGTTTGGCTGTGTCACCTCCTGCATCATCCCGCAGGGATGAGGTGAGGGCTGGAAGAGGCTTGCAGGGCCGGAGGATGAGCTGCGTTCGCTCAGACGGGCCTGGTTCGTTTCCTTCATGCCGCTATGAACGCAGCGCCGTGGAGCAGCGGGGCGGTGGGTGCCGAGTGAGGACGAGCGCCTGTGTCTTCGGTTAAGACACTGCCGTAGAGGGAAAATCCTGTTGGCTTGTTTAAATTTTGCATTAGTTACCCTCCGTGGGTGGTAAACAGCAAATCATGTGCAACTCGGTCCATGGGTGACCTCTCTGGAGCCCAGTGGGAAATTTTGCGGCGACGAGGGTCTTGTGGGGATCTGGGGCAGCAGATGACAGCACAGACCGAGGCTGGGGTTACTGACCCAGCTATCGCCGAGGTGAAGCAACCACGGTTTACAGGCTGTCCTGCCCAGTCGGGTGAGTCAGCCGGCAGCATGTGCTGCCAGCCCGGCTTCCCCGGCCTCCGTGTCACGGCCATCTGCTCTGCTCAAATTTCCTCAGCTTTGCTGCAGCTTTCCTGGTGGCAGCTGCGTGCAGAAACCCCGGGTGGAAGTAGGTAGAGGGGTGGAAGGTAGATGCTTCAGGTGCCGCGTGTCCGTGAAACGGCCGGTGCCTCGCCTGCTGCAGGGCGTGGGCCGGGAGCTGCGGTCTCTGAACTGGCACGCATTTAGAGGTTCTGAAGCTACTAAAGCCCTTCTGTGATTTGACCTGAAATAGGTCATTTGGAGTATGCGCAGCGTTTAAACTAGTTCTGGGGTTCGTGCTTGTTTCCTGCTCTGGGGTGCACAGAGCTAGTGGGCGGGTGGGCTGTGAGCTGAAGAGGGGCTGTTGGGTGGCCGCATTCATGCAGATCGGGGAGATTCAGCAGCACGTTCTTAACGTTGGTTGGAGGAAATAACTTTTTAATGACACCTACTATCAGTTATGAACGTCTCCTACCAGCACGTGAGCAGGAGGTGTTACCTGCTGCTTGGCAGTTATGCTGCCCAAAGCCGCAGCGAGGAAGGTGCCCCGCGCCCCGTTCCCCAGCGATGCCAGCATCCCCCTGCTGCTCTCCTCGCCACTCGACCACCGGCGTTTGCTCTGCTCCGCAGGGCCGCTCGCCACGTGCAGCCTGGTCCTGCTCTTGCTGGGCCTCACGATTCCTGGTGCGGATGTAGCTGGGAAAACGAGCGGGCTGCTTCGTTTGTGACCGATTTCACTGCTGGGATGTTAGAAGAGCAGCAGAAGCCAGCCGTGAGCTGTGGAGCGTGACAGACCCGTCAGCACACCGCTTGCGGTCCTGCTCACCAGCAGATCGCTGGGCGGCGGAGAAAGCTGAGCGCGCTCGGTGCTGCGGGAGCGAGGGTCGCTGCGTCGCCCCTAACAGCAGGCGCTGAGGATGCCGTGCGGGGTGCTGGCTGCTGGCTGTGCGTGGTTCCCGGCAGCGGAAGGCAGCACCCATGGGTGTCTGCGCTGCTGCAGGAGGAGAGCTGGGGGGTGCGGCAGTGTCATGGGGGCATCCCACATCTGCCACGGGTGCACTTCACCGGCGAGGGCTGTATTGGCCTAACTCTCACCGGGGGTGAACTTCAAACCCAGGGGTTGTGTCTGCAGAGGGAGAGAAACATTTTGAAGATCTGGGCCGTGCTGAGCAGCCTAGAAATGATGGCGTGTGCCAGACCGGGGGCTCGGTGCCAAACAACGCTGTCCCCAGCTAGCCTGGCGGGCACGAGCACCGGCTGCAAAAACAGCACTGCTGCCCAGGCCCAGGCGTGAGAAACCTGAAGCCCACGAGGAAACACTGTACGCAGCGCTCGGAAAGGTCACACGCAGCTGCATGGGGATCGAGTCCCTGGGCTGCGGTAAGTGGTTGAAGCACTGCACCACGGAGCCAGTTATTCTCGTGGACTTGTGGAGAGCAGTCGGCAGGGTTCATGCACAGTCCTGCGAGAGCCTGCCTCACCCTGCAGGACTGTCCTAAACCGGCTGCTCTTTGGACTCCTGCGTACCTGAATAATTTAGCGATAAGCTCTTGGCTGCTGTGTTGCCTGTAGGGATGTTCTTCTGAACACGATGCTGCACGGTCCTGAGCCCTTCCCTGCTCCTGCTGCCCCATGCATGGGTCGTTCCTTCCAGCAGCAGCGGTCGGTGCTGACGGGCAGCCGGGAGATGCCGGGGGCATGCAGCGGGAAGGGTGCTGCTGGGAGACGGGGCAGGGCAGCCTTTGGTGCAGCAGGGGCAAAGGGACAGCCTGTGGTGGTCCCGTAAGGCAGGGCAGGCTTGGGGATGCCGTGTGAGTTCTGTCAGCTGAAGAGGCTGAGGTTTTCTGCGACCTCAGCAGAGAGGAGGTGGAGATTAAGACCTCCACATCCCAAGCAGGTCAGTGCTGGCGGAGTGCTGGCTCACAGCGTGCAGCTGAGCGATGAAGGAACCTCGTTTGGGCGTCTCGCAGAGCGCCTGCAGTGAAGCTGCTCGGGAACAGCAGTGCCAGCACCGACAAAACGGACCCTTAACTGTTTGCTGGTGCTGCGTGTCCTCCTGGGCCTGGACTCGAGGTGGAGCTGGCAGGCGGGCTGGCTCCCTTCTCTGGATGCGGTCATACGTGTTTGCTCCTGGTTCGCTCCTTGCTCCTCGGCGGGGTCAGGAGCACACCTCCTGCCTTGGCCCAGCCTGCAGGGAAGCGTGTGGCATCCTGGCCTGGGCTGGGCTCCCCGGTAAGCCGGCGGCTTGTGTTGCTCCCAATCGCTGCAGGCGGGGGGTCAGGCTGCAGGAGCTGTGCTTGGATCGCTGCCGGACCGGCTGGCTGAGCCGGGCAGGGAGCATCCTCCCTTCTCGCTGAACCATCCGAAAGCCGGCCCCACGTCGGGATCGATGCTTTGCATGCTTACCTGGAGAAGGAAGATCCGGGAGCTGCTCAGATTTTTCTGCTGATGCGTACCGGCCCCCGTGTGCGGCCGCACGGGAGCGGACAGCAGCTGGGAGCGCGCCTCTGAACTTTGCCTTCTTGTTCTCCTTTTCCCCTGATGTGTCGTGAAGCCGCTGCAGACCTGCAAGGCAGCCCAGCCGCGGAGGGGCGAAGGAGGCGGGGGGCCGGGCTGCGCGGCCGCTGTGGCCGTGCCCCTGCCCGTCCTGCTTGCTGCAGCGGTAACCAGCCACGAAACCCTCGGTCTGCACGGGGCGGGGAAGGGGACGCTCCTCATCCCCGGTGCTCAGGCAGGCGGGCGGCAGCTCTGCTCCCTCCCGGCACCACCCAGGGCGACTGTCCCTTTCCACGCAGCAGGATCCATCCCTCGGCAGCAGGCACAGAGGCTGACCGTGCTGGATCAGGCCCTCGTGCAAATGGCAGGCGTGGGGTGGGCTCGCGTTGCGGTGCTGGAGAGTTGATAAACACGTATCGCCCATTAGCACAGGGATGAGTCCTGTTGGGGAGCGTCCAGAGGAGGGAACAAAGGTGGGGAAGGGTCTGGAGGGGCAGGCATGTGAGGAGAGGCTGAAGGCCCTGGGCT
>VWZZ01005849.1:235731-254559 GCA_013399095.1 Psophia crepitans | reverse complement strand
GCCACATGATGGCACTCAAGATGGCACTCCAGAACCTTCTCCAGCATTGAGTTCAGACTCACAGGCCTGTAGATCCGCAGATCCTCCCTCTGGCTCTTCTTATAGATGGGCATCACATTTTCTATGCTCCAGTCAACTGGGACCTCCCCAGTCAGCCAGGACTGCTGATAAAGGGAAATTGCCTTGGTGAGCACTTCCACCAGCTCCCTCAGTGCCCCGGGGTGGATCCCATCTGGCCCCATAGACCTGTGTGTGTGTCTTAAGTGGTGTAGCAAGTGTCTAAGTGGTGTAGCAGGCCGCTAACCATTTCCCCTTGGATTATGAAGGCTTCATTCTGCTCCCCGTCCCTGTCCTCCAGCTCAGGGGGCTGTGTACCCCAAGAACAACTGGTCTGACTGCTAAGGACTGAAGCAGAAAAGGCATGCAGCCTTTTCCTCATCCGTTATCACTGTTTTCCCCCACATCCGATAAAGGATGGAGGTTCTCCTTAGTCCTCTTTTTGTTGCTAATGTGTTTATAGAAACATTTTAATTGTTTTTTTTACGGCAGTAGGCGAGTGAAGTTCTAACTGGGCTTTGGCCCTTCTAATTCTCTCCCTGCATAACCTAACGACACCCTCGCAGTCCTCCTGAGCTGCCGGCCCCTTCTTCCACAGGTCATAAACTCTCTGTTTTTTTCCTGAGTTCCAGCCAAAGCTCTCTGTTCAGCCATGCTGGTCTTATTCCCTGCCAGCCTGTCTTCTGGGACATGTTAAGTTCAGCATGATGTGGCTAACTGAAGTTTTCTTCTGTTGCAGCATCCAGCCTTGCCCAGATGTGAAATATGGCAAACGTATCCATGTGCTGCCTATTGATGACACAGTAGAAGGGATCACGGGGAATCTGTTTGAGGTCTATCTCAAGCCGTACTTCCTGGAAGCGTACAGACCCATCAGGAAAGGTAATAGTGCCTGTTATTGAATTCCTGTGGCAGCCAGTGTGAGCTAGTCCTGAGACTGAATAAAGAGAATTTCTAGAAGCTTGCAAAGATCTCTGTGAAGCATTAGACTGACATCTGTAGAGTGAGATTTTCCCGGTGCTATTTTAATTTTTTCCTAATTGGTGCTGCTGGCTGGCAGAGCAGCTTGGTAGTTCTCCCGCAGTGTTTAGCTACATTAGGTGGGACAGCATCAGATAGAATGCAGGAGAAAATCTCATTAAACTAAATTGCTACCACTTGATGGAATTGGGGAGTTGCCCACATTTTAATTGGTTGGATATACCAGCCGGCACCCTGACTAAACTCACTTCTTCAAAGTAAATTAATAACTGGGAGAGTGCTTAAAAAACTAAATGCACTTTTAGAGTTGTGCTAGTAGCTCTTCCGCTGGAACAAACAGATCCTAATACAGTATAAACAACAAGTCGATGTTATCCAGCTTCTGTAACCCAGTTTAACCAGGAGTCATAACACGGCATTATATATTATTCTCCTTCTGGAGACAACCAGTTATAACAAGTAACAACTAGCCACAATAATTTAAAAATGAATTTTTGTTAAGTTAGGGCTTTTTGCCTGTTTTAGAAATGTTACATTGAAACTGAATGGAAAAGAAATGTGATTCCTTGCCTTTGTGTGTTGTATTTAGGCAGAGTATTCTTTTCAATTGTTTGCTGTTTGTTTCTGGATGAAATTCGAGAACTTAAACTGCTGCAGCTCTAAATGGTGCTCGGGTAGTCACAGTACATGCAGCTCTGGAGTTTAAAATGCAGAGCAGTGTTAAAAAAGCCCAGCGTTTGTCCTCTGGGGCCGCTGGTAGTACAAAGGTCGACATTTTGCAGACACTGGTTGCCACAGGCTACTGAAGTGTGGGGTTTTACAGGTGACATCTTCTTGGTGCGTGGAGGAATGCGTGCGGTGGAGTTCAAAGTGGTGGAGACAGATCCAAGTCCGTACTGCATAGTGGCTCCGGACACGGTGATCCATTGTGAAGGAGAGCCCATCAAACGAGAGGTGAGCAGAATCCTGCTGTGCGATTCCTCTACTGAATCCCTTCTGTGCAAAATATATTTTTGTGACACAGCTTCAGAGCAGCAGTGTTTGCAGTTCCTGTTTTGGCATTTTGTGTATTGAATGTAATGGTTAAAAACACCGGTTTGAGGAGATGAGCTGCTGCTGAAGGTCATCAGAGAAATGCCCTATCAGCATAGGTTTACTGATGAGATGCCGTACACTGGCAGCAGCTGTTTGTGCATCTGCTTCCAAATATCTCGTGCTGGACTTACATGCATCTTTTAATTCCAGAGTTCTTTTGATTCATAGCAGGGAGGGCTGACAATGTTGCTAAATTTCATGTCATGTGAAAAGAAAGCAATTAGTGCTTGAGAAATTTGAAATCCCAAGATGGTTGAGTTGTAATTTTTTATTTTCTACAGTCTCTTGAGGTATCTAGCATTGAGCATCCCAAGCTTGAGGCAGCCTGAATGGCTTTTCTGTCAGGTCTTGGCCACCTTAATGTTAGAGAGCAGGAAATCTCAGAAATGAGCTAGGGTGGTTGCATAGTTCATAAAGTGCCGTTTTACTACCAGCAAGTCACAGTGAGCGCTGGTTTGTAGTTAGCTGCCTTCTGAAAAATTCACCTCTCAGACATACCTGTGAGATTGCTTCTGGGCACTGGATGAGTTCAGTTTGGGCTTTTCAGGACACAGCAGAGACAGAGATGAGCAAGTTTGGCCAAGGATACTGAAACAATGAGAAGCTGGAGGTCAGGATGAATGAGGAAGGGCTGGGAGAGGGGGTCGATGTAGCCTGGAGAAGGGAAGGCAATGGGGCAGGCTTACTGACAACTGCCTGATGGCAAGCAGTAAATGACCAGCTCTCTTCTGAGAGCTGTACCTCAGGGACAGCACTGGAGGCGGTGCTATAAGCAGTGTTAAGGGAAGTTTCCAGTAGCTACGAGGAAAAAGCTTTCCCCCAGCCTCAGAGTAGGACCCACAGAGGACAGCGATCTGCAAACCTGGAGACCTTCAGTACTTGATAGGGCCAGACCCTAAGTGAACTGCTTAGAGAAGTTGTTCCTGTTTGTGGGGCTGGGACTGAGCCCCTCTGAGATTCCAGGCTGTGTTATTTTATTATTTTAGTGTGGCCTAATGTTACAGATAACTGAGCCCAGTAGAGATTTGGACAGACACGTGACTGGATGCTGTAGAGCTATACTGGAAGAGTTGGTTACGGCTGATCTTATCTGCATGTCTGGACCTTAACATTCTCTGTTAATTTGAGTCAATCCCAAAAGTGAACACTACATCTGAGAACTGTGTGATAGCTAGCGTATGTCAGGTGGAGATATCACTTAAAGTTTAAGGAGTGAGTATATTTTATACTCAGCTTCATCGTCTATTGCTATGTTTGTTAGCCACGTCAGAGGGTCACAGAGCTTGTTTTGTGCTAGAGTCTGTAGGGAACATTGCAGCAGAGGCTCTCGTTCAAGAGGTTGGGCTTCAGTGAGGTATAGATACATGGAGGCTGTTCCCTCTCTATGTCTGGGAAGACAGAGCTAAGAAACACTTGTAGAATACCCCGGGAAGGCTTGCAAGTGAGAATCTCAAGAGCAAGGAAATGGCTATGAGCAAAATACAGCACTAGTATGGGGCGGGGGTCGACCTGCTGGGAAGCCTGGGAAGCAGTGCTGCAGAGAAGGACCTGGGAGTCCTGGTGGACAAGAAGCTCTCCATGAGCCAGCAGTGTGCCCTCATGGCCAGGAAGGCCAATAGTACCTGGGGTGCATTAAGAAGAGTGTGGCCAGAAGGTTGAGGGGGTTTATCCTCCCCCTCTGCTCTGCCCTGGTCAGGCCACATCTGGAGTTCTGTGTCCAGTTGTGAGCTCCCCAGTTCCAGACAGACAGGGAACTACTGGAGAGTCCAGCAGAGGGCTACAAGGATGATGAGAGGACTGGAGCATCTCTCGTATGAGGAAAGGCTGAGAGAGCTGGGGCTGTTGAGCCTGGAGAAAAGGCTGAGAGGGGACGTCATCAACGCTTATCAATATCTAAAGGGTGGGTGTCAAGAGGATGGAGCCAGACTCTTCTCAGTGGTGCCCAGGGACAGGACAAGGGGCAGCAGGTACAAACTGGAACACAGGAAGTTCCATACGAACATGAGGAAAAACTTCTTTACTGTGAGGGTGATGGAGCCCTGGGACAGGCTGCCCAGAGAGGGGGTGGAGTCTCCTTCTCTGGAGAGATTCAGCACCCGTCTGGACACGACCCCATGCAACCTGCTCTGGGTGATCCTGCCCATGGCAGCAGGGGTGGACTAGATGATCAGGAGATCCCTTCCAACCCCTACCAATCTGTGAACCTGTGTAAAAACCCAGATTTCTGGCTTCTGTAGACTGGTAGGTCTACACTCAATGTTTTCACTCAAATGTTTAATATATTTCCGTCCGGATAGGATGAAGAGGAGTCACTGAATGAAGTGGGCTATGATGACATTGGTGGCTGCCGGAAGCAGCTGGCTCAAATCAAAGAGATGGTGGAACTTCCCCTCCGACACCCTGCACTCTTCAAGGCCATAGGGGTGAAGGTAAGTTCCTGTGTGTGCCAGGGGGCTGACTGGGCTCATCCTTGGAGATGACGCTTGATCTCAGAGATTTATGAGACATTGTGATAGGGAATAAGTAAAACGTGGGGTTTTTTTAATGCTGGTGTTAGGAAAGTATTTCCTTACGTGTTCTGGATGCAGATTACAGTATTGGCAACTTGTAAAGTGGAGTGAAGGTTTGAAACAGGGCTGTCAGTTACTGGCAAGGTTTTTGTTTGTCATGTGAAATAGTGTGAGTGTTGATAGCAGTGCTGGAGTGGCAGCTGTTGCATGAGTTTGCATCACAGTTTCAGGCTGACTTTATCAAATGCTTAAGTTTCACTGTGAAACTAACTAGGCATTCAGGTACTAGCTAACCACCTAAATTCCTTGCCTCTGTCCTCAAGCCTCCACGAGGAATCCTGCTGTATGGTCCTCCTGGCACTGGTAAAACACTGATTGCCCGAGCGGTGGCCAATGAAACGGGGGCTTTCTTCTTCCTGATCAACGGTAAGTTTGGTGGCTGCTTTGGCCCCAGATCTGCCTTGCGCTCGTTCATCTGTCTTATGGTAATGAAGGGTGTTAACAGAGCTCATAGAGCCAGGTTGTCTCCCTGACTTCCTTCCTTACCTCTTTCAAGTGTGCCTCTGGGGACTCGTGGAGGCCATTTGTGTGGCGCTTCCCTTAAGGTTGATCGTGTTGTAGCAGGGTGGTGGGAAGACAACTTTGTGATGCAAGGACTTGGAGTCTGCCTTGCTCGGTGTTCCTTTATACTGGTGAGGGCTGAGCTGGGAGTGGTGAGATTATTCTTAAGTATATAAACAAGGTGCTTGTTTATGTTGCTACCACCGTGTTCCATTCAGAAAAGAAGCTGATCTGCTGTGGATTTCTCTTTGCACTCAAGACTTGTTCTGTTTCACGTAACATTAGTGGGGAGGAACATTCCTAAAAGCTATAGTGGGTACCTTGGGACTTAGCTACAAGTGACAGAACCTCCTATCGATAACTCTCACCTGCAGCAGTTGGTGCGATTACTGGTTTATGTCCAGTAAAGACCAGATTCTGAATTTTCTTCACTACTTTTCTGTCCCATTTTACAGTCAATGCTGGAATAACTGAACATTTGCACTTAAGGAATGCCGCTTTGCTGTTCTGATTTCAGTCACATAGGCCCATGAAGGGGATCACAGAGGAGTCTATATAGCACAGCATAGCAGTGACCAGCAGTAGGGAAGCGATGTGCTTTGTATCTCAATATATCAGCTGTAAATGGGCTGGTTTTAACCATATGTCGCCCTTGTCAGATACGTCCTAAAGTGTGTGGAAGCTGTCACTGAATGCTAATGAGCCATCCGTTTCTTTAGACACTTGTACTTCTATTGCATAATTAAATAACATTGCCAGAGTTAGTGATGCATTCTCTGTCTGCTGGTCCCAAGCCTGGAGCTGCAGGCAGTGTTGTAGACGGAGCCGGTATCAGCTGGTGAGTACCTGTAACGAAACATCGCAGTACCTGCCGGCACCACTGGCTGCAGCTGGTGCGCTTCAGTCAGCTGGCACCTTTGCACTCCTGAGGGTCAGGTTTCTCAGATCGTTGAGATGCGTACTTTCTCTTCATTATCACTCCTATCAGCGTGATGGAAAATTCTGTAAAAACAGAATAAATCTGTAAGCCAGCACTAGTATTCAGCAGTTGTAGGAGCTCTCAAGGGACTGCTGTCCTTCCTTCTGGGACTGATGTGCTTACACGTTTTTATTCTTTGAGAGGAGGTGGATTTTGGTGGGGTTTTGTTGTTCGAGGTTTTTTTGTTCTTTTTTTTTTAAACTGATTTATAGGATCTTACAGAGGTAGATGTATACCTGCGCAATGTAAGGTAAAGGCAGCTTCCGTATTGTACAGCTTTTTCCTTCCGTACCCGGATAATTCATCACCATACAACTTGATTGCTTCTCTCGCAAGCTAAGACTAGCATTAAGTGTGTGGTGGCATATTACAGAGAAGCTCACCAAGTGTGAAATAGGGTAAGGAAAGAGACAGCTAAAGGTAGGCCAATGACTAGCGCTGCATTGTGTTAAACTGAAAACACTGGAGTAATCGCAGAAAGTAGTTCTGCGTGCTGTTCTTGCCTGTTCAGCTGCAAATTGAGTGAACTCGGTTGATAGTACTTGCTTTGCCTTGAAATATAGATTGTCCCATGTGAATTCTGTACTAAAAAAATTCAACTGCATGCCTTCGGCCTAGCTGCCTGTCTTCTGAGTGCCACAGTGCCGGTATTTTTCAGGTCCTGAGATCATGAGCAAGCTGGCTGGTGAGTCAGAGAGCAACCTGAGGAAAGCCTTTGAAGAAGCAGAGAAGAATGCTCCTGCCATCATCTTCATCGATGAACTGGATGCCATTGCTCCTAAGAGAGAGAAGGTAAAGAAAGCCTGTAGAAGGTAAAATAGTATGTCCTTTTTGGTAGCAGCTGACGTGAATCTCTGCATTTGACTACAGGGTGAAGCAGTATTTAACTTAAGACCTGATTTCAGTTGGACTTGAGAAGAATCAGATATGGTTCATGACGTTTCTTAACAGCTCGCAGCTGTCGTGTCTGTCCACTGTGGTGCAGTACTAGCTGCTGTGCTGTGTTGTAGAGCATTTGGTCTAACAACTGCTTTCTCTCTCCACAGACACATGGAGAGGTGGAACGTCGCATAGTGTCTCAGCTGTTGACTCTCATGGACGGACTGAAACAGAGAGCGCATGTGATCGTTATGGCAGCTACCAACAGACCTAACAGCATTGACCCAGCACTCAGGCGATTCGGTAACCACGATTGCAGTCTCTTCCTTGTGTATCACATACTTTGTTACGGGCTGTGCTTCAGGGGCCTTGGAAGGATTGAGCACAAGTTAATACAAATTAATCTTCGGAGTGTGACATAAACTATTGATGTGTCTCCAGCTGCTTGTTTGAAATTCATTTCTAGGCTTCCAGCCTTTGGTATCATTTTCTGCGCCATGTTAGGTTTTAACTTTTAGAAAGAAAAAAATACTTAGTGGAAAAGTATGCTAGCCTCTATGAGGTGAAGCTATTTCAGGACACACTGAAGGAGTAAATGCTTTAGGGAATGGTCCTGCCTTAGGTTGCTGAAGGCTCTGAATTACCCGATTTCTCTTTCTTTTATTAGTCTGAAGTCCCATAGTTTCTGAGATTCAAATTTTCGAAACTTTGCACTGTGAGTGAACGTCTGGTGTCTGACCAGCTGATACAGTCTGTAATAGCAAACCAGTCAAGCGTGGAGGGCAAAACAGCCTCTTAAATGCGTAGCAAGGCATTTGAATGCACAGGTGTCGCTAGAGCAAAATGATAGGTGTACATCCTGTAGTTAATATTGTAGTAATACCTCAGTTTCCTGGCTCTCCAGATATTGGGGCAATTTGTGTTCTTCATCACTTGGGTACTGCTATGAAAGTTCTGAAAAATTAAGTCTCTTGGTATTTGCAGACTCTTGTGCTGAGGACACAAATGTAGAAAAAAAGAAAAGATATCTCATGGTATCTTGGTTTGGGGAAGCGTATTTTCCTATAAACAAGGTTCAGAAAAAAGTTACTAAACCAGCAATCCTCTGCGTCATATAATCTTGAACTCTAGTTAATACAGTAGTCTCGCTTTCCCTAAATGGCTAAAGCCTTTCCTCTTTCTCTGGTCAGACTCTGCTACTGTGCTGATAGATGATGCAGAGAATCCCAGAGCTCTGGCAATTTCTGAAATTGTATGTGTTTGTGCTTGTCATCATGTTCTTCAGTCAGAGGAAGGTAGCAACTGCAGCTCCTCTAGTTGGCAGAATCAGCAGCTCAACGTATATTTTCCGCTCCCCAGGTCGTTTTGACAGAGAGGTAGATATCGGTATCCCAGATGCCACTGGGCGCCTGGAGATCCTGCAGATCCACACGAAAAATATGAAACTGGCTGATGATGTGGATCTGGAACAGGTGAGTAACGTGCTTTTAGGAAAGCTGCTTTCTGCAGACAGAAGTTCCCGATGCTCTCTTCCATGTAATGGAAGAGTCGTTAAGGCTGGATTGCATAAATGTAGTTGCTGATTTAGAATGGCATGAAACTATATGAATATGGGATCTCTGGGCTTCCTTCTGAGTAGTTTACCAGTGACCAAAAATCCTCACTTCCGAGTTACGAATGGCATGGCTAAGTGAAACAAACATGTGTCAGTCCAGTCTGAAAGTTTCTTGTCCTGGATGGGTTTGTTGTGGCATTCTCTTTAAAAGGAAAGCGAGCCTGAAGCAACAGCTCACGCAGAGCTGGGTGAGCACTGTGGTGATACCAGACACCACGTGTAAAATGGATGTAACCTCTGTCCTGAATGAAGGACTGCAGTTCTCAGGGTTATCTTCCTGCAGACCTCTGAGTTCCAGTTGCACCTTTGATCTGAAGCAGGAGGTGGAACAGCAGTGTCTTTGCCTGCTGAATATGTGGTAGCGCTTGTCTTGAATCCACAGCAAAGCACTGATGTTCCTGACCTCCGGAGCTTTGTTGCACTTCCCAGTGGGTGACCAGAGCATGCATGGCCCTTGCAGGGCGCTTGCTTGTATCCCTGTGAGTCATAGTCAGTGCTCTGCTTTCAGGTGGCAAACGAGACCCATGGCCATGTTGGTGCTGACTTGGCTGCTCTTTGCTCAGAAGCTGCTCTTCAAGCTATCAGAAAGAAGATGGATCTTATAGACCTAGAAGATGAAACCATTGATGCTGAAGTGATGAACTCTCTGGCTGTGACCATGGATGACTTCAGGGTAATGCAGGAGTGCTCCTTCTTTTGGGCGCAATGTCCTATTGCTTATCTGAAACAAGTGAACATAGTGTGTTAGAATTCATACAATGCTGTTTCTTCTAACAACAGTGGGCTCTGAGCCAGAGCAACCCTTCTGCTCTTCGGGAGACTGTGGTGGAGGTACCACAAGTTACCTGGGAAGACATTGGTGGTCTAGAAGATGTAAAGAGAGAACTCCAGGAGCTTGTACAGGTAAGGCTTTTCAACAGATTTTTGCCTAGTCAGCTTGAAAACTATAATAACAAAAATGAGAACTTCAGATTCACGTTTGGGCTGTGAAAAGGGTAAATGCAGAGGTTTTTGTGGTAGTTGCTTGTAATAGACTAAAAATACCATGCTGTTCCATCTTAGTGAACTTGGTGAGGAAGGTGCTGGGAAGCAGCATCAGGCTTTCCTTAGCTGAGTCTACAGTGTGATCTTGGGTGGGTGTTGTGCTACATGCAGAAACAGCAGCAGTTCTTCTCTTAAGTGGAGACCATCACTGAGTGGGACCACGGCTGAGAATCCTCTTTTGTGTCGGCTGTATGTGCCAGCAAGTGGATGAAGATTCTCACACAGAGACCCTCTGAAGGGCTCCCCATCAGCATTAGCACAGGGACAGCTGAGAGGTAATTGCGAAGCCTCCTACAAAGGGAAAGACTGGAACAAAAAGTCATGAATGGTCTGTGGAAACTCCTGGTGCGTGCATTGGGAGGGTTTGGGTTTGATATGTTCCTACTTTTCAGCTGGCACTGTAGAAGCATCCTGTCTGTGAATAACATAATCTATTTTTCAGTCTGACTTTCTGATGTTAAAGTCATGATGTATCTCTGACACTTTGCCTATCTCTGGAGGGCAGAGCAAGTAGGTTAGATAAGGAGCTGTTCCCTTTTGCTTCTGTGGGTCAGAGTGAAGTTGGGGTTAAGTGTGCTGGAAAACTAAAATTGGACTGGTACTTAGTTCTTGGAGGTAAATAGGTTGTTTAATGCAGCTTTCCAAGGTAGCTGTTGTGCTCTTCAAATCAGTCCACTGAGAAACTAAGGTGTCATGGAGCAGACAGGATCTTGTGTTTGACCCACTAGAAATCTCAGGTAATGTTTCTGATAGCAGGAGAAATGAAAACTGATCCAGTAAAAGGTGTCCCTGCCCATGGTAGAAAGGTCGGAGTAAATGGTCTTAGAATGTCCCTTCCCACACCCAAACCATGCTGTGATTCTGCGGTACAAGCCTGCTCTGGCTCATCATGAGAGGATGTTTGTTTTTGTTCCCCTTCAGTATCCTGTGGAGCACCCAGACAAGTTCCTCAAATTTGGTATGACCCCATCAAAGGGGGTTCTGTTCTACGGGCCACCTGGTTGTGGTAAGACGCTGCTGGCCAAAGCCATTGCCAACGAATGCCAGGCAAACTTCATTTCCATCAAGGGGCCAGAGTTGCTCACCATGTGGTTTGGTGAGTCTGAAGCCAACGTGCGTGAGATCTTTGACAAGGTAAGTGTTTCTTCCACTCCCTGTGCTCTGTTTGTGCTGAGGTACCCGCAAAACGTCATCTCCACTGCGTCTGTCTTACTACCCTGGTTCTTACTTGTGTCTTGTGTTTTCCCCACTGGCACTGAGAGCAGGGGCTGCTTTCCGATGTTAGGGAGTTAACCCCCTTCAGCAGCATAGCTGTTTGAACTGTGTTTTGCAATTTGAACCGCAAGTTGCGTCCATTGTTGCGGGATGATGAATGCCCCAGTGCCTTAGCAGTGAGACTAGTGTTAGGATGGCATAGATACCCTCTGTGTCCCTCAAAACTTACCTTGACACCTCATTTGCCATCACCATCTACAGATTTTCAAAATAACCTGTGGGTTCTTGTCCTGCAATATACATGGCTGGGAAAGGAGCTCACTGCTACTGCTCAGTTGCCCCATACTGTCAGCTCCTGTCCCAGGAGGTATCTGCCTGGATTGTGCTGGGAATCCTCGCTCTTGTGGTTAGGGGAGGTGCTGACAGAACAAAGTTGGGGGAAGGAACGTGATTGTCCCACTCTACGCTGCGCTGGTGCAGCCTCACCTCGAGTACTGGGTGCAGTTTTGGGTGCCACAGTATGAAAAGGACATAAAGCTATTGGAGAGTGTCCAAAGGAGGGTAACAGAGATGGGGAAGGGTCTAGAGGGGAAGACGTCTGAGTAGAGGCTGAAGTCCCTGGGTTTGTCCAGCCTGCAAAAGAGGAGACTGAGGGGAGACCTCATGGCAGCCTACAGCTTCCTCACAAGGGAAGGGGCAGGCGCTGATCTCCTCCCTCTGGTGCCCAGCGACAGAACCCCAGGGAACGGCCTGGAGCTGTGACAGGGGAGGGTTAGGGTGGAGATCAGGAAAAGGTTCTTCACTGAGAGGGTGGTGGGACCCTGGAACAGGCTCCCCAGGGCAGTGGTCACCACACCGAGCTGGGCTGAGTTCAGGCAGTGTCTGGACACCACTCTCAGTCATCTGCTCTGATTGGGCTGGTCCTGTGTGGAGTCAGGAGTTGGACTCGATGGTCCTTATGGGTCCCTTCCCACTCGGGATATTCTATGAAAAATTTAGGTTGGGAGGGAACCTTGAAGGCCATCTGGTCCAGCTATTTGTCCAGAGCAGGGAGATAACTTGGACATTTAATCAGGTTGCTCTGAACATGTGCTGGGGGTGGAGAATCCCTGACCTCTCTGGACCTGTGTGCTAGTGTTTGATAGCTCTCACTGTGAAGGTTTCTTTTTTTCTCCCCTTATTTCTAACCGGAATTTTCTTTGCAGCTGTTTGTGCCTGTGGTCCTTCATCCTTTCTCTGCCCTCCTCCCAGAAAGATCTGGCTCCCTTTTCCCTATAACTGCCCGTTGGGTAGCTGAAGAAAATGTTTGCATTTCCCCCTTCCATTGGATATATCTCACCACTGATACTTGAGTGCCTAAATAACCGATTGATGTCCCCAGATCTTGCGGGGAGAGTTCTAGTCCAGGCAAATTGGCTCCAGCTTTCCCTCTGAGCACTGAAGTTACCGCCCTTCTGCCTGCTTCACAGTGCTCCTAGCTCTTGGGAAATTTGGTCCTGTTGTTCAGGAGAATGTAATCGATGGTTCATGTGGCAGGAGGCTGTTCTAGGGCAGCTCTTCCAAATTGTCCTTGCAGCAGCAGTGCTCTCTGGTACTCCTGTGAGCTGCTCTAATGGTTGGGCAGGCTTAGTGTGAAATCAGCATGCTCCTCGCCTGGTGGTATTCACGCGGGGTATTTGTGCCCGTTTGCTTTTTGCAGGCCCGCCAAGCAGCCCCTTGTGTGCTCTTCTTTGACGAGCTGGACTCCATCGCAAAGGCTCGAGGTGGGAATATTGGCGATGGTGGTGGTGCTGCAGACCGCGTTATCAACCAGATCCTGACAGAGATGGACGGCATGTCCACCAAGAAGAACGTCTTCATCATCGGTGCCACCAACAGGCCAGACATCATTGACCCAGCCATCTTGCGCCCCGGCCGCCTGGATCAACTCATCTACATCCCCTTGCCTGACGAGAAGTCCCGGGTTGCTATTCTTAAGGCCAACCTGAGGAAATCACCAGTTGCCAAGGTAGGATCTGTGTCCGACTTGGGTTTTCTGTGCACTGCGCACGACCTGGGGACAGAGCAGAGGCCTGACGACTGCTCCACGTGGTACGGAGCTGGGAAACCTTTGCTCCCTGAAGGGTGGAGAGGAGGAGGTAGCAGGTGGCTTGAGCTCTGGGGCTAGGTATCAGCGAAGGTAGGTGTTGGCGTGTAAGCGTGGCAGGTCTTGTCATGTGGTGGAGTTCTGGCTGCAGCGCGGGAGCAGGAACCCTGTTGTGGCATGATGGAAAAGGTTCTTAAACTCTGAAAGAAAAGTAAATGTGGAACACGGGTGGAAAATGGAAATTGAAGAGGAAGCATTGCAGTTAATAATGCCGAACTCTGTCACAGGCAAGAGCTTGTGTCCCTTGTCTAGGGAGCAGGCAATAATGCAGCTGATAGTCAGAGAAAGGCAGAAGTGAGGTGAGAACTCAAGCTTTTTTACGCGAAGCTTAGCTTTTTGGTGCTGCTGTTGGGAAGGAGAACTTCAAAGGAGGTTGCAGTACTAACCCCTCAGTGAGGGGAAGGAGGAGGAGGTCAGTTGTCTTGGTCTGCCTGTGCCCCATCTCCATTTCCAGTCTGACAGCGTTTCATTTGACTCACATCTCAGCAAACAATATCCTACGTCCACAAGTGCAGAGGCATTTACTGCCGCCTCACGGCTTCTTGCTGGGTGTGCGGGCAGTGCGGCCTGCCCTGTGTGCTGTTAACTTTCCACAAAGCAGGAATCTTAACAGCTCTTCTTTCCAAGATTGGCCAGAGTTAAAGCAGTGCCTTGATACCGTGGGATCTGCAGACGCCTCTCTGTCACCTGAGGATGTGAGGTGTTAAGGAGAGACCTCTTGCTTTCCTTTTTTGTTTTTTTTCCCCTTTATTCACTAGGACGTCGACCTGGATTTCCTAGCTAAGATGACCAATGGCTTTTCGGGGGCCGACTTGACAGAAATTTGCCAGCGTGCCTGCAAACTGGCCATCCGCGAGTCCATCGAGAGCGAGATCAGGCGAGAACGCGAGAGGCAGACCAACCCTTCCGCCATGGTGAGTGGGGCACTCTGAGCTGTCCCCCACTGACGAGGTGGGCAGCGCGTGGGTGAGGTGCGATGCGTTCCTCTCTGTAATCCTCGCGTGAGGCTCTTGGCACAGAGCGGAGAGCTGGAGCAATGTGTTCTCATCCTGTGGGAGGCTGAGGCCCTCCTGGGGTGCCTCATTGTCAGCGTTGCTCAGAAGGCCCCCGCTGCAGCCCTGACTCACCGCCTGCCGCAGCGTCCCTCTCCAGCCCCTGCCTTGGCGCGTGTTGGAGCATCCCGGTCTGCAGGGAGGCTGTGGGCAGCCATTGGGTGGTGGAGCTCAGGCACCGCAGCTCACCCAGGCCCTCTTGTCCCGCTGCAGGAAGTGGAGGAGGATGACCCGGTTCCTGAGATACGCAGGGATCACTTTGAGGAGGCCATGCGCTTTGCTCGCCGCTCCGTCAGTGACAACGACATCAGGAAATACGAGATGTTTGCACAGACTCTACAGCAGAGCCGTGGCTTTGGCAGCTTCAGGTAAATGTGGAGCAGTGTGGGGAGGGCAGCGTGGCTCAGCCAGCCCCAGAGCAGAGCACCGAGGCAGCTTGCTGCTGGATTCTGGGTCACGAACCCCTCTTCCACCGTGCATTCCCATTCTCCCCAGTGCGTACAGCAGTTCGGACACAACATGGCTGGTGTAGGCTGTGCTGCAAAGGGTTGTAGCTGCTCTGTTAGTGCTCCTGAAGACCATCAACCCTTTTACACTTAACCCAAGTGACACAGAATCATAGAATCATTGATGTTGGAAGAGACCTCAAGGATCATCTAGTCCAACCGTCCCCCCCCCACCTGTTACCCACTAAACCACGTCCCTAAGTACCACATCCAACCTTTCCTTAAACACCCCCAGGGACGGTGACTCCACCACCTCCCTGGGCAACCCCTTCCAATGCCCGACCACCCTTTCCCAGAAGAAATTTCTCCTCATCTCCAACCTGAACCTCCCCTGGCACAACTTGCAGCCGTTCCCCCTTGTCCTGTTGCTAGTTATCTGTGAGAAGAGGCCGACCCCCAGCTCACCACAACTTCCTTTCAGGTAGTTGTAGAGGGCAACAAGGTCTCCCCTGAGCCTCCTCTACTCCAGACTAAACAGTCCCAGGTCCCTCAGCCGCTCCCCATAAGACCTGTGCTCCAGCCCCTTCACCAGTTTCCTTGCCCTTCTCTGGACACACTCCAGGGCCTCGATGTCTTTCTTGTGGTGAGGGGCCCAAAACTGGACACAGCACTCGAGGTGCGGCCTCACCAGGGCTGAGTACAGGGGGACGATCACCTCCCTGCTCCTGCTGGCCACACTATTCCTGATACAGGCCAGGATGCCGTTGGCCTTCTTGGCCACCTGGGCACACTGCCGGCTCATGGCCAGGCGAGCGTCAACCAACACCCCCAGGTCCTTTTCCTCTGCACAGCTTTCCAGCCACCCTGCCCCAAATCCTGCAGCTGTGTGAGCCTTTTGCGTCACCTGCCTTCATCCCATTTCTCCTGCTTGTCCTACTTGGGCTCAGGGTGTTGGTGTGGAGGGGGGGGGACGGCGCTGAGCCATGGGGACGGTTTTGAACAGCATCTCTTCTCTCCCGTTCTGCACCACTGCACGCAGGTTCCCGTCAGGTAACCAGGGCGGCGCCGGTCCCAGCCAAGGCACAGGAGGCGGCAGCGGGGGCAACGTGTACAGCGAAGACAATGACGATGATCTCTACGGTTAACGCGCTGTCCTCGGTGGACCAAACTCCAAATCAGGCCACGTTGTACAGGGAAAAATCCAATGTTCAGTGGACTCTCGGCTTCTTCATTCCTCAGTCAGAACAGTGTAGCTGCACGTCAGACTTTGTACAGGGAATGTTTTTTGCAGACACAAATCCAGACCGTTGTTCAGTTGGGAAGCAGACAGTGAATTAACAAGGAGGGGAACCGACTTAATTTCTGAGAAATTTCTGTTCTAGTTTATGTGGCAGAATCAGCAGCTTTAGCAAGGGGTACAACGCTAGCCTGTATTAAAAAAAAGCCCACAAAAATAATTAAAAAAAAAATAAAAATCCCACAAAACTCTAGCGAGGCCCCGCGGTTCCTTTGTGTGGTGCTGGCGCAGTGTTACCCTGTGTCTCGGGTGCCGACCCAGCGCTCCTCGCGCCGGCACAGCCCATCGGTGGCCCGTTCCCTGCTGCCTGCCGGGCTGCTCTTCATTCTTAACGGCTCCCGCCCGGCTACCCAGAGGAGTTGGTGGGGCTGTCGCCTGGCAGGAGGCACCAGCCAGGTACCTGGCCATGAGACATCACCTCTACTCCTGCTTTGGCTGTTCCGCAGAGAAGGGCAGCTCTGGTGGTCCCGGTTTGCAGGCAGGAGGGAGCTCTGGGTGCAGGGTGCAGCGTGACACCAGTACAGTTAGGGGAGGGTGCACAGAGTCGCAGAATGGTTTGGGCTGGAAGAGACCATGATGATCATCTAGTTCCAACCCCCTGCCACGGACAGGGACACCCCCCCCAGCCCAGGGTGCCCAAAGCCCCATCCAACCTGGCCTTGGACACTGNTCCCCCTTGTCCCATCACTGCACTCCCTAACAAACAGCCCCTCGCCAGCTTTCCTGTAGCCCCTTTAGGTACCGGAAGGCCACAATTAGGTCTCCCCGGAGCCTTCTCTTCTCCAGGCTGAACAATCCCAACTCCCTCAGCCTGTCCTCGTAGCAGAGGTGCTCCAGCCCTCTGATCAGCTTTGTGGCCTCCTCTGGACTTGCTCCAGCAGCTCCAGGTCTTTCCTGTGCTGGGGACCCCAGAGCTGGACACAGCACTGCAGGGGGGTCTCAGCAGAGCGGAGCAGGGGGACAGGTTCAGCACAGCGTCTCTGTGAAACCTGTGGGTTTCTGACAGTGGCTGTGGCTCTCGGGTGCCAGCTGGCCCTGCGTTGTGCCCCGTACCCGGTGGCTGGGTTCTAATTGCGGTTCGTTCTTTGCTGCTGCTTCGAGCTCCCAGCTCCCGGCCTTGCTCCGTGTTTCATTTTTCCCCTTCCTTAAACTGAAAAACATGTTTTATATGAGAGGAGCTCTGGGTCTGCCCCCAGAGCGAGGCAGGATAGGGCCCAGCCCCAAGCCCAGGGGGAGACCGTACAGCCCTGTGCTCTCAGCTTTTAGGGGACTGCAGGACCTGGGGATTTCTGCAAGGAGGGGGTTAAATGCAGACTGTGGTGTTAGGTCATCCCCGGCCTTTGGGACTGAGCCATGATGGAGAGGGCGACCTTCCTCGCCCCAGCAGGAGCTGTGTGGGGCCAGGTTCCTGTCCCAAGGCCTGGCACACCTCGGGGCGGGGGGGGGGCAGATCTAAGGGGAGAGGGGAGTCCCAAATGGCAAAATGACGGGACTGTCCGTGAGAGGGGGATTGTGCATTGCAGTGGAGGGGAACCGCACTGAAATTGGGAACGCTGTCTTTAAATAGCACAGCCTACTGCGGGGGGGTGCAGGAAGGGCCCTGGGGAGGGGGGGCAGCTCCGGTGCTCTGCCCTACTTCTGCGCTCTGCCAGCACGGTGCTTGCCCTGCCCTTGTGCCGCCTCCATTAGGGAAAACGCTGCTGCTCGCTCCGGCGGGGGCCCCGGCCATCGCCTCCCCCTGCGGCACAGGGACTGGTGCTTCCCCTGCCCCACAGCAGCCCCTTTTTTGGGTTAACTGGCACCTGGAAACTTCTGCTCCCCTGCCTGCACTTTGTCCTGCCACTGCCCTGCAGGGACACAGATGATTTCGTGTCTCACCAGCTCACCACTGCCAGCCTCCCCCTGGGGGGGGCACACACCAGGAACCAGCAGCTTTCAGCCACCCAGGGAGAGGCAAAGGGCTGCCCTGCCCCGTGCCTGGAGCTCCCCGGGGCTGTTTCTGCAGCCTTCCCCAGCTCTGCCAGGGGGTGGCTTTCCTCGGCCCCACCGGTTTGGGACCAGACCCGGGGCCGACCCACCCTGGCGTCTCTCTCTGCTGTGGAGGCCGGGGGGAGCAGGGTGTGTGATGGTGGGGTGCGTGTCCCAGCCCAAGTCCTCCATGCTGCCTCTCCTAGTGGCAGGGGGATGGTTGGCACAGATGATCCTTGAGGTCTCTTCCAACCTTTATGATTCTATGATTCTAATTTCAACTGCTAATTAAAATTGGCAGAAGACCTGGAAAATGTTTTCGTCTTTCTTCCCTGCCACCTGTGGGACATAGCTCCAGGTGGGTACAGCACCCACGGGAGCTCCAAGAGCATCTGCTCCTGCCCCAGAGCACGGTAAATCTGCTGGGGGGCTGAGGGTGTCCCCCAAAACAGCACCTGTAGCAGCTGGTGGGCTTGGCTGGGCCCCCACACCCCCACGAACCCTCAGCCGCCCCAGGAGGGCAGTTGGCACCAGGGGCTGGGTTTGGCCCCAGGCCCACGCACCTTTCCAGGGGCCACCGCACCCGTCCAACAGAGACCCGTGGTAGCTGCAGAGGCAAGAGCCCTGCTGCGGCACCCTCCTCCCCCACCCAGCACCTTGCTGGGAGGATTGGGCAACCCCTGAAGGTGCTGCGGGGAGGAAGAGGCTGTTGGCTGGGTGTCACCCTGGGTGGTGAGGGATTAGCGAGGAGGGCAGCTGAGGGCAGCCCTTTCATTGCCACCATGGTCGGCATCTCCTCCTGTTCCCCTGGGGTCCCCATGCGGCCCCAGAGCCACGTCCCCCCGTCCCAGCCCTGCAGCCAAGCCCCACGGGGGCCAGTGCAGCCCTGTAGGGACCACAGCCCGGCGCCGGTGGGTGCGGGATGGAGGACCGCCATCCAAGGCGCTGCGGTTAGAAGCTGGTCCCTGCCCCAGCGGACTGTG
>VWZZ01005849.1:173927-190838 GCA_013399095.1 Psophia crepitans | reverse complement strand
TCGGTGGGCACGCGTGGATGGGGGTATCTGCACCCGTTGGCTGCCCATGCCGGGTTTGGGGCTGGCGCCCTGTGGGGTGGCAGGGCAGCCTGGGCAGCAGTGGGGTGGCTGGTGTATGGCCCTGCTGTAATCCCCCCAAAATTAGGTTCCCCTGCATGCCCATGCCATGGTCGCTCCCCTGCCCCGGTGGAGGACCCCAGCCCATCTCCTTGTTCCTTGTCTTCTCCTAAGGTCACCCCCAGTGTCTCCTGTCACAGTCAGTGCCACCGGCTGCTGTGTGTCTGGAGGGCATCACTCCTGTCATGACTTGTGTCTGTTCTCAGCCCCACTGGCCAGGTTGCCCAAACCTGCTCCGCACCCTCCAGGACTCACTTCCCCCCATACCCTGACTGACCCATTGGGTCTGCAGGGTGGGACATCACCCCCACACTGCCAGGGTTTGGGGGGGTCACCCCTTTCCCAGGGACCCCTGGATATGGGGAGGGGGGCCAGAGCCACCCTCGCCCCACTGCAGCCCAGCTACCTGAGCAGCCCCTGCATCCCTGTGCGGGGAAGGTGCCGCCTGTGGCCACTCCCCAAGGCACGGGGCAGTTGGGGACCCGGGGTGGCACCCAGCTCACCTTGGGCCGAGGCGCCGGAGCCTCAACCTTGCTGCCGGGCGCCAACACGGGGGCTATTTTTAGTCACCCCCACGGAGGAGCTAAATCTGGGCACGGGCTGGAGCTGCCTGCAAACACCCGGCTCCAGCGAGCCCTGCCAGCAGCGGGGACTGTCACAGCTAGGGGGTTGGGGTGTCCCTTCTCCTGCCCCCAGCCCCCTGCACCCCTGCCCTGTCCCCTGGGCAGCACCCATTCCCCACGCTCTTCTGATGGGGATTGGCTCCTTGCTGCTTCATCCCTGCAGCAAAACGCTGAGCCAGAAAGCACTTCATCCCCCGAGCACCCATGGACTCGTCTTTCCCAGCCCCATGCAGCTTTCTGCATGGGGAAACTGAGGCAAGAAGGCAAAGCTGGTGTGGGTGGAGTGAGGATCAGCCCGTTTTAGGCTGGGATGGGGTCAGTGGTGGGACAGGGCTGGTGGCCAGCATGGAGGCACCCTGGGAGAAGGAAGCAGGACAAAGCATCCTGATGTAAACAGAGCCAACGGTCCCTGCATGGCTCCAAAATCTCCTCTCTCTCATGGCAGTGGGAGTGGGGAGCACCCACGGCTCGTGCTGGGGCTACGGGGTGCCAGGTTTGGCTGGAGGACGGTGGTGGGTGCTGGGTGACACGTGGGTGGGTGTATCGCAGCGTGGTGGCGCGGGTGTTGTGGTGGCTGGGAGCGCAGGATGGATGCGACGGGAAGCACGGGGTGGGTGTGTTACAGGGTGGGTGTGTTAGGGGTGGGTGTGTTACAGAGTGGATGTGCTACGGTGTGGCTGGCAGCACGGGGCGAGTGTTACGGCCTGGTGGGGAGCGTGCAGGCTGGCGGTGTTGCAGCGGCTGTGGGCACGGCGTGGGTGGTGGCTTTGGGTGCAGGGATGTTGCAGCAGCTGTGGGTGTGGGGTGGTGTCTTTGGCAGCTGGGGGTGCGGGATAGGTGTGTTTCGGGGGCCATGGGTGAAGGGTGGGCTGTTGTAGTGCCTGGTGGTGGCAAGGGGAGCTGGGGGTGCGGAGCTATAGGGCCCGTAGGGCTGGCTGTGCCTCCCTGCCTGCCCCCTGCTCAGCCATTCTCGCCCCATGGAACGTCCTTGGTGCAAAGCCCCACCAGCAAACCAAGGGACGGCAGGTGCCTGGGCCGGTGCACCCCATGGTCAAGGTCCGTGGCACCCCCTGCACCCACTCTTAAAGGGATGCAGCAGGGGTGTGCCAGGAGCAGGACCCCTCCTGGGGTCCCGGGATGGTGGGGAAGGATGTGCCTCGTCTCAGGCCTCCTCCCTGCCCTCACCAGGCTCCAGGTGGTTTTACCCCCCCAGTGCTGTGACTTCCCAGGAGCAGCATTAGGGACCTGGGGGCAGAGGGATGGGGTACTGATGGGGAGGACACCCCAGGGACCCCAGGACCCATGGCAGCCTGATTCCTGGGCTTGGTCTGAAGGGCACCGAGCCAGGCTGGGAGGAGCTGCCATGGCTCTCTGCACACCCTGCCAGCTGCTGCCTGCCTGGGGTGAGGGGTGCCACGCAGTGCAGGCAGCAGGGTCTGCTTGCAGGACTCCACATCCCACCTCCTTGAGCTGGCTGGGGATGCCCAGAGGGGTCTGGCAGCACCCCCTTGTCCACTCTCCCTGGCAGATGGCACATGCTGGGACTGTGGCACTGCTGGGGCTGCTGCTGCGAGGTGACCTGGTTGCCATGGGGCACGGTGGTCCGTGGCTGATGGTACCCTCCCCACCCTCTGCACAGCTGCAGGGGCCCAGCAGGGAGGTGGCTGGAGCCCCAGCTGAGCTGTGTCCCCCTCCTGGGGACACCAAGCTGGTGGCTGCTCTCCCTGCCGGATCAGGCTGCCCATCCTGCCATGCTATGGCAGATTTTATAGGTGTGTCGCATGTTTCCGTCTCCCAGAGAAAATGCCGTGACAGCAGAGTCCCTTCCCCTGCAGCAGACACAGCTCCTGCCCAGCTCCCCACTTCTCCTCCTCATCTCCCTCCTCAGCCCCTCTCCCCAGCACCCACACAAGGACCCCGATGCCTGGGCAGAACCCTCCAACCCCATCCACATCCCCCCTCCCAGGCACCCTATCCCAGGAGCTCTGGTCACCCTCCCTGGCACCAGGACTCCCCGGGGGCAGCCGGGGAACGAACCCATGGGTGTCACGACACGCGGCCAGCTCACGCCATGCACCGTGTGAAGTGCCAACGGTGGCAAAAAAGCCACTTACCAGGGTCAGGGTCCGTCTGCGGAGCACGAGCCCTAGAGAGCTGTCCACACGATGTCCATCGCCGCTGCCTCTGGCCGCGACCCCTTCTCCACCCGTGGGTGCTCACCGCATCCCGCGCCCCGTGTGCAAATCTCTGACGGAGGATGGAGCGGCGAGGCTGGTACCCGGGGAGCCGGAGCCCTGCACTTGCTGCTGGAGGATGCAGGAGACAGTGAGATGCTGGGAGCGGATGCCTGTGTCTAGCACACGCACACACACGCGCACACACACACACACACACAAAATGCAGTGATGACAACATTCACAAAACACTCTCCACCAAAGGCGTTCACTTTAAGNCACACACGCGCACACACACACACACACACACAAGCGCGCGCACGGAGGAAGCAGGGAGCTTCTGACTGGGTCTGAGCAGATGCAGCCTGGTTTGCTGTCCCTGTACCAATTGCTGCCTGAGCGGTATTAAACAGCTCTAAGACACGAAGCATTTTTTTTAACTGAGCTGACGTGTGCTGGGAGATACCAATAAAAGCTTTCCCTGCATCTCCTCTGGGCCCCAGGGGCTGAACTGTCTTTTCTTGAGACAACCTCAAGGACTACGGAGACGGGGCTGCACCCGCAGAGGCGCGAAGGTCTCCCCTCCCCACCTGCTGGGGTCTTCCCCGACCCAGTGCCCTGGCCACAGGCTACCTGCAACTGCTTTAACCCGATGCATGCTGGTCAGCACTGCAGGCAGGCTGTCCTCCCCACGCTGCGATGCAGCACGGGCACGGTGACTCCCGGCTACATGCAGCCCCAGTGCAGTGCAGCACCGGGGGTGTTGGTTGTCCTGGTCCCCAGGACTGGCTGTTACCTTGGTGCACACCACAGGGCCGCAGTGGGGCTNGGGTGTTGGTTGTCCTGGTCCCCACAGGGACACCACAGGGCTGCAGTGGGGCTGGGGGCTTGTGGAGGGAGGTGATGGGGCAGGACGCGGGGGTGGGGAGGAGGGCACAGCCCTAATGCAGTGCTCCTGAAGGTGGGATATCTGCTCCACGTGCATTCCCAGCTGCCCCACGCCAGGCTGGTGGAGGTGGTCACTCAGGTCTCCAACACTCTCCTGGGAGGGGGTACCGTGGCTGATGGGGTTGTGCTTTCCCCTTCCAGAGCTGTCAGCTGTACCTAGGGATGATTTAGGGTGCAAGAGCCTCTGAGCCCTCCTAGGAGCTGCTTCCAGCCAGGCCTGGGCTTAGCACTGAAGGTTGGAGCAGAGGGCCCTGGGCTGCAGGGCTGGCCTGCCCCTTGGCCGGGTGGAATACAGCAGGTCCCCTCCTGGCGGGGGGAGAGGGATGCTCTGCTCAGCCCCACTGCAGTTCTTGCTCCTGGCACGCTGCTGGCGGGGAGCCCTACATCCCAGTCTGGCATCCCAGCCATGCCAGCTCCTGTGCCCTCCACGGGGCAGAGCCTGGCTTGCTCCATACAGACCCGCCAGCCCCATGGAGGAGTGGGCACATCTGCATAAAGGCAGTGATGCGTGTGTCTGCAGAGGTGCTCAGGAGGCCTTGGTAGAGCAGCGAGCAACAGCATGGGGAGCATGGGGTGGGAGCCACGGGATGAAGGACTATTCGATGGCTGAAGCTTGCAGGCTCCCAGAAGATGTGCAGCACCATCGCTGAGGTCTTCTCCACCTCTGGAAAAGCCTGTGTCGGACCCAGCACCCGACGGTCCTGCGGTGCCCTGGCTCCCCAGGAGCAAGCAGCTGGGGCAGGGCAGCCTTGAGAGCGCTCACAGCATTGTATCAGGGGCAGGTTTGCTCCAGCCTGTGCCACACACTGGTGCCAGGCTGCTCCCTGACCCCTGACTGCTGCTCCCCACCCTGTGCCAGCCCTCCTTAGACCTGTCTGTGCCAACACTTGTCTCACAATACCAACACATCCGTTACAGACCCTTCCAGCTCCCACACGTCTCAGCCAGGAACGAGCTGAGACCGTCTGCAGCTCACGTCACCTGCAAGCAGAGCTTGGGGCTGGAACGGGCAGCGTCTCTGTGCTGTGCCAGGACCTGAGCCGGTCCGCAGCTCCCTTCCCCGCTGAACGGAGATGCACAAAGCCAGGCTGCAGACAGGATTTATTTGCTTTCTGCTGGTGGCTGTCAGGTCCTGTCTTGCTTCGCTTCATTGGCTGCGGGAGCCTTGCAAGGAACCTTCAGTTGCCCTGCCCTGACCCCGGGTGCCTCTCTGTGCTTCATCTTTCCCCAAGGATGCTTCCCTTTAGGGTGAATCACATTTTGTGTTATTTGGCCTGGGGAGCGTGGTGGAAGGTGCTGGGATACATGTGGGGTGGAGAAAGTGGAGGCCAGTTGTAAATGAGGCCACAGGAAAACATCTCTGCAGACAAACCGTGGCCCCAGAGGACTGGGGAAAAGGGAGAGGCGGTGGAGGAGGAGTGTGCCGGCAGGCTGCGAAAGCTTTAAGTGCCTCTGTGGGGAGATCCCTGCCCTGGCAGACCTGTGGCTGAGTGCAGTGGTTCCTGGAAAAGCAGAGGTGAGGAGAAGCCCCAGCTCCACTCCTCTTCAGGCTGCTGAGGGGTTTGGAGGTCCTGCTGCCATCTGTCCTGGTGCTCTACAGTCCCTCCTGTAGCAGGGCCAGGCTGTAGCCCTTCAGCAAGCCTCCATGGATGGGGCTGACTGAGCCTGGAGAATGGCAGCTCCTCGTCAGCACTTGGGTGCAGCAGGGCCTGGTTGGTGGGTGCAGTGTCCCACCAAAGGAGAGCTGCAGCCCAGACCTGCTTCTGCAAGGAGCATCCAGCAGCATCTGCCCCGCGCGAGATGCAAGATGCTCTTGCAGCCTCTGGGAAGAAGGAGGACACAGTCCCCTGCCCTCTCCAAAAAGCCACAGTGTGTCTGGGCACCCGTCAGAGCGGCTGCAATGGCAACAGGCTGGGAAAGCTCCTGGCAGAGCCAGCAGCTCCAGGCTCCCGGAGGAGGGCTGCAGGGGTGGAGGTGAGAGCTGAGCTGCAGCGGGAATGTGCATTTTCGTCAGCTCTCCCCCCCCACCCTCCAAAATCTCGCATGACGCCCGCGTGTAGGTCACTGGCTGCTGCAGCGACGCGGCGTGTGGGCTCACCATCTGCGGCTGCTTCTGGAGCCCGCTGCCTGGGAACGCTGCCCTGTGCCACCTCGGCTCATCCCAGCTCCCCACCAGCCCCCCGCCCTGACACTGCCAGCACCCTGGGGGGCTGCAGAGCGACGGGTTTGCCCTTTGGTGGGGGAAACCCGAACTTTTGGCTCCTGCCAAGAAGCAGGAGCAGCAGCAGTGGGGCGCCTGCGCAAGCCGGCATTCCTGCCAGTCAGCGGGGGGTGATGGAAAAGAGAACTTGTCAAAATAGCGAGATATCTTTTTTCAGGAGATTACAAGTTTGGCTGAGGGAGATAATACTGTTGAGGCACTGCGGGAGGGAAGGTTGGGAGAGACATTGGGACACCTCACAGCAGCTGGTTCAGGAAGGGAAGATGATGCCAAAATCAGCATGAAATAGGATAAAAACCGGCTGCCTGATGGGCTGCCGTGCAAGACTGCAAGCAGGGAATGGCAGGGCATCACCCATCACCGGGAACAAGCGGTGCAGGAGCAAGCCGATGAGCAAGGCACACCATGCTTCCCTCCAGCTGTCCCAGCCCACGCTCTCCACCTGTGTGGGCTCCACACAGGGGAAGGGGCTCGGGATCCCACCCGCAGACTTGGTCCCAGCTGCAGGCATGATCCCACTCCCCACCGGCACCCAAGCAGGACATCTCCTCATGCTGGCTGCGGACAGCACCTCCCCAGGCCACCTGCCGATGTCCACTGACAGCTGTCCATCATGCCCACCGACGGCTCTCCATCACTGCCCCTGAACATTCACACCGGCTCTTCGGTGTCTGCCCCTCACACCAGGTGCCGTGCATGGTGCTGATGTCTGTCCGTCAGTCTCCCATCACTGAGTTTGGATGATTGACACCGCCTGTCCAACCCCTGGTCATGGAGGCAGCCGTCCTCTGGTGATCCCGCACCCCAACAGCTCAACCATCACCCACCCCAGCCTCCAGCTCCCTGCAGCCCGAGCCTGATGGCAGAGGGGGGCTGCAGCCTTGTGCCTCGCACCCCAAAGTGTTCAACCTGCTTCCCTTGGGGAGCCCGTTCCCTGGAGCAGCCCCTTGCTGTGGTCTGCTCTGATACCTTCCCTCTCCCATTCCTGTCCCCACCAGTGGTGCGGGGGGGGGGCTGCAGTGCAGATGCCATTGCGTTGCAAACTACTAACAGCGTGGCGGCTGCTCCTGCTCCCCACATTCACCCTGCCGGAGGTGGGGACAGGAATGGGGATGGCAGGTCCTGGCTTTCCCCTCTGCCTTCAGTGGCCAGGGTGCCCTGAGCAGGAGCTGCCAGATGGTGCCCAGCACGGACGCAGCCCCCCCTTTGCCCCCTGTCAGCAGCCGTGCAGTAACGAACCCGAAGTAGGTTAAGATGCCGCGGATGCTGGCTGCGTGCCTCGCGGCTGTGGCACCGTGTTTGTTTGCTCTGAGCTTTTCCCTCCCATCCCGGGGCAGGAGTGCAGCGCTTCTGCAGGGCGTAATTACTAAGCAGCTTTGTGTGCCCTCTCGGGGTGCAAGGGCTGGCTTTGCCCATTCCCTAGCAGCTTTCGCAGCCCCCCAAAATCCCCCAGCGGAAAAGCCTGGAGCGGAATTTGCCTAACGAATATACCTTCAGCCCTGCAGCTCCGCAGGTCCCGTGAGTTTGCAATCGAGGTGTGTCCGGGTGCATGTCACCAGGGAAATCCCAGCTGGGGCAGAGCCAGGCACCAGTCTGCGTGGGTCGGAGGCACCTCTCCTTTGCCCAGCCGCAGATTCAGGCTGAGCTCCCACTCCAGCCGGACCCAACACCCGCCCTGGGCACAGGCACGTTGTGCTGCCCAGGGTGGTTTTAGCTCTGTCCCGGGCCCTGGCTCTGTGCAGAGCTGAGTGCTGCTTCCTCCTCGTGCAGTGCCTGCTGCAGCCCTGCCTCACCGCTGCGTCCCCACGAGGCAGCCCATGCAGCCCTAAGGCAATGCATCCCACCGGCTTCTCCAGCTGCTGGAAGGAAGAGATCCAGCCGGCACCTAGCCCATCCATCATCTTGCTTGTCCACCTTCAGGTGAGCACGCTGCTGTTTGCTCCCTGCTACGGTCCTGGAGCCACAGCTTGGCTCTTCCTTTTTCCCTGTACAAGGCTGGGCTGTGGGGAGCCTCAGAGAGAGCGTGAGATGCCCCCGCACTACTCACCCACATTTCGCCTCCATGAGCTGCTTTCATCCCCATGATAAGGAGGAAAAACTGGTGGGGACCAGCGTTAGGACCTGGGGAGGGGGTACAGAGAAAGGATGTGGTCTGATGGTGCAGAGGGGTGCCAAAATGCCGAGTGGAAGGTGCAGGGGTGAGGGAATCAGGGCGATGAAGCAGGCAGGAGGAAGCCAACAACCCATCCTGCCCCAATGGGCATGCCCCAGCGTCTGGGGTCTGCAAGAAAGTGTTCCCCAAAGACAGCTGTGGACTTACCCTGGGCTTACCCTGGGCTGTCCTCCCTGGGGGCAGCACGTCCCTGCAGAGCAACCAGGGCATGGAGCTGTGGGTCTTTTGACCCTGTCCCTGCAGCTGGCATCTGGCCAAGCCTGGCCCTGGTGAAAGGAGGATGCTCGGGACAGATAATAGCCGAGCACTTTAGAGCTCTCTAATCTAGGAGCACTGTGGAAGGCATTAGCTAAATGACCCTTTTCACAGGGCCACTCCAGGCAGCTCCCAGCAAACCACCACCACCCCCTCCCCACCTCATCCTCTCTCCTTTACTTGCAAGCCCCCAGAAAGGGTTGAAGCCAGACCCCGTGGCTCTCCAGGGACTGGTACCCCCTTGTCCTCAGTGGGGACATGGGCTCCAAACGGTGGAGCCTGATGCAGGGACTTGGCCCCCCAGGACACTGCTGGCTCTGGAGAACAGGGTGAGCCTTGGGGCTGGGGACAAGGGCCAAGGCTGGGGTGAGAGGGGGAGCGCTGGGGCTGAGCTGCGGATGGGTGCAGGGTATGAGTTTGCAACTGCGGTGCCACAGCGCCTTGCAAGGGACGCATTCGTCCCCGTAGGGAGCACAGGCAGGGATGCCAGCCCTCCTGCTGCCCACCATGCCAGCCTGGCTGCCCCCCTGCAGCGACACCCATCCCTTCATCCTCCCTTGGCGGAGCCATCTCTGCCGCAGGCTGGTGGAGCATCCTCACAGAGGAGCTTTTCAAGTGGAACGGAAACGCCTAATGAAGGCCGACTTCATTAACCGGGGCTGTCATGGGGATGATTGCTGCCTTCCTGAGCCACTTTATGAGCAATAAAGCTGTGCGAGAGGAGGGAGAGGAGAGGAGAAGAGAGGAGAGGGAGAGGGAGAGGGAGAGGCTGCCTACATGCCTCTGCCCTGCCGGTGAGGTTGCTGCCGTGCCCTGTTTTGGAGGCTGGGTGTCAGCAGGCAGCCCCTGAGGCTGGAAGGAGATGCAGATCCCAGCTGGCTCCAGGGGAGCTGAGATCCGTGAGTGCTGGATCTGACCATTGCATCCCTCTGGGGCACAGCTGGGTCCCATCCCATCCTGGAGGAGGGACGTGGCGTCACTCACACCTAAGTCAGGGGCTTTGCAAGCCTCCTGGGTGCTGCTATTTGGACAGGGACAAGTGGGTCCAGCAGCCTCCACGTTGATTTTGGTGTCTCCAACAGCCCCACTCCCATGCCGCGGCATCCTACGGGCAGGTTCGTGCAAAGGCTCATCCCCAGCCTCTCCAACCTGGTCCTTTACCCACATGAGGGTCTGTGCAGGCTCCCCGTACTGCATCTCAGCCCCTCGTAGGACCCGTTGCCTCTTACCCCTCTTGAGGACCCCTAAGCACCTCCGCCGGCGTGAGCAGGGACAGCCCCACGGAACAGCAGAAGCCAGGCACGCCGCTGCCCTGCACTCGCCTCTTAATCAGCTAATTGTGTGTTTGGGGTTTCATGCGAGGGCCCCAGCCTGGCGTTGCCATACCAACCGCATTAGCATCGCTTTCAAACATTTACCAAGCAAGCTGGAAATGCGGGGAGGGCGGAGGGGGGGAGGAACAAAAAAGGAGTGGAGGGCAAACAGAGGGCTGATGGGAGGGGAGACTAAAAGGGCTGTCTGTGCCTCTTTCATTACACCATGCCGAGTCCCGCAGGGCAGAGAGCTCTGATTAAAACGGCTCTTGCTGGGATTCAGAGGCTTTTTGGGGAAAAAGAAAATGCCCCTGCCTGCTGGAGTCTGTCTGAGGCACTGCTGGTGGTAGGATCGTCTTGGTTTCTTCAGCAGGGTGAAGGGAGGGCTGTGAGACAAGCGGGCCCAGGTTGTGTCCACAGGCAGACAGCGTGGGGACGGGTTGGGGGTGCTCACCCCAGGAACCCACGGTCCCCAGAGCTGGCCAGGCTGGTAGTGCAGCCAGCTCGTGCGGTGGGTCGGTGGGCGAGGGAGCAAAGATGGCTTGGGGGGTGATATGGGGCAGATCTTACAGCTCAACAGAGTGTCGCTGACTTGGGGTTGTCCTGGGCATGGGGCTGGTGAGTGCCTGCCCTGCCTTCTGCAGCTGGGTTGGGTGTCTCCCTGCTCCCCGGCTCTGCCCCTGCCCTCTCCTTCCAAACCCATCTCTTGGCCACTCTGTGAGCTGGGTCAGGCCTCTCCAGCACCTCCTGCCCACCCGGGTGGGCTCTGGGCTGCTTCTCCTTGCCAACACCAGCATGGCATGAGCCCCCTCCTGCCTCCCAGCCCTCCTTCATCCTCTCTGGCAGTCACCAACCTGGTGCAGGAGAGGGAGCAGACCCCGGTGGGGGTCATGGAGGCAGGTGTGTGTTCCCTCTCCTGCTCACCCAGTTTTCCCTGCAAATCCATTTAATAGATCAAAATTTTATATGCTGAGCCACGCTGGCGCCCAGAGCAAAGCACGGTTTCGCAGATTTTAGTCAAAGGAGGGCTACGTCACGGGCAGGAGGCATCAGCTGCTGCAGAGATGCGGAGGAGATGGGGAGAGGGGAGGGCAGGTTGGAGGAAGGATGGCATATAAGGCAACCCAGTTTTTGAGGGTGACACATGGCCTTTTTGGCATCCTGTCTCGTGGGATGGCCTTCGCTGTGGCATCTGAATGACACCGCCCAGCTCCTCTCCATCCTGGCGTCCCTTGGCTGGGCTCTGACGCCCACCTGGGCGGCGTGTGAGCCTGGTGGCACAGGGCCATCACCCTGGCTTTGGAGGAGAAACAGCCAGTCCCTTCTCCCGGCTCATCGCCGAGGCTCCACCATGTAGGGCTGCTTCCCTGCTCCTCCTGCTCCTCCTCCTCTGTGCTCAGCAAATAGCTCCATCCCTTGCATGCCTGTGAGGCGGCTCAGCCCTGAATCACCGTGGGCAAGGCTGCTCCTCGGGTGTTTCCTGGTCTCTGGAGAAGAGCCCATGAGCCATGCTCCCTCCTGGCCATGCATCTCTGCTCTGGCCATGCTCTGCTCCTCAGAGCCCCCAGCTCTGCAGAGACCAGCCCCTGCCTCGGGCTGGGAGCAGATGCGAAATCAGCATGGGAGTGTGGCTCAGGCTTTGCTGGAGAAGTGCTGCGATGGCCCGTGCAAGCAGCCATGAGACGGCTCAGCGGCTGCAGTTAGCATGGTGCCAGGCCTCTGCTTACCAGCCTTGCCGAGCATCTCTGAGTGGTCCAGGTGGCTTTCTGGTGGCAGAGCGTGGCCCTGGCACTTGTGTCTGCTGCAGATGGTGTGCAGGCAGACCCCCTGCCCCCTTCCCTGCACCCCTGGGGGCCGGTGTGCTCAGTGTATGGTGCTGGGGCTCACCCAGAGCTTGCCACAGTGCAGATCAGGGCATCAGCAGGGCAGAAAGGTAAATCTCCCCCTTCCAGGCGGTGTGCATGCTCCTAGCTGCTGCCCTGCTTTGATGGAGCAATTTGGCAGGTCTCGGTGAGATGCCCTGTGCCAAGGGGTTTGCCTGGTGGGAGCACCCTGGGGTGCCCCTACTGGATCCTGCACCCTCCCTGTGGCTTCCCAACCATGGACCAAGCACCAGCCAGGAGCTGGGGCAAGCAAGAGCATCCCCTGTCACAGCCCCCAGGATAGGCTGTGTCCTCCTGGCTGCTGCCTGCTTTGCCTTGCTCTGCCACGAACATCATGGTTTGGTCTCTGTCCTCACTGGGTGTCCTTTTGACCGTGAGAAACATCCAAACCGTCATCCCTGGGCTGTTTCTCCCCCGCAGCTTCAGAAGGAGATGGACAGTGTGACCTCCATGCAGATGGTGATGAGAGGGGACGTGGTGTCCCGGGACTATGCACCCCACCCCGGGAGGGCCTGAGCTCCCGTGCAGCACTTCTGGACCTCCAAGGGCTGGGCGCGAACTTCCTTTTCAGGCAGCTCCGTCCGTGCGTTCTACAGCTGCCTGGAACATCTCCAGAGGACTGATTTACTATAATTCCTCTGGAAAGCAACTTTTGTGATTGCTAGCCTGGAGTTCTCAAGCTGGACTTAAACAACAGGATCCTAAAGAGGCCATGAATAATTGAGCCTAATAAATATTAATAACTTGCCTGCATGGTGGCAGGCCATGTAATTGCAGGGAGCGTTCTGGAAGCACAGCTCTGCAGGCAAGCTTGCTCTCCTGGCAGGGCCGGGGCAGAACCCACTTAACACTGATGCTGCCGGGCCATACAGCGCTGTGCGTGGCCACCAGCCCTGCCACCCTCCCCTGGGATCAGCATACTCACATGCTGGCCACCATGTGAGTATTTAGCTGTCCTCAGTGGGCCTCTCTCCCATAAGCTGGTCTCCTGTTGAACCCAAGTAGACTTGCAGCATCCACTGTACCTCTTGGCAGGGATGTTCTCTGTCTCTGAGCCATCCCCATGCCTCAGGCACCGTGGAAGACCTGGGATGTCTGCTTCAGAAAGTCCTGCCTGCCTTCATGTACAAGCCAGATGGAAGTATGTCCCAAATGTGGATGCTCCCTGCTTTTTGTCCCCAAGGACTGGGCGGCCTGTCTGTGGCCAGATTTTCTACAGGACTGTCCCATGCATCACAAAAAACGCTACACTGCAAAACCCATCTCCCAGGGACAAGTGATACCAAGAGGGCACAGTCTAACATGTGTACAAGAAGTCCCCATGGATTTGGGTGACTGAAGACATGAATGAGGGATGGAATACACATGGATGTTCTACTTGTGACAAGGCAGTGATGGGGAGTGCATGTGGCCACCTCTCTAGGCTGAGGGATGTCCTGCAAGGAAAGGCTGAACTTGTCACTCGAACCCTTTCTGAGCAGCACTGAGCAGACCCTGTGCAGGTACAGGATCTTGCCCTAAGTAGCTGAGGTTTTTCATGAAATATAACTACAAAACTCAAGACAAAATCCATCTGCCCTCCTCCTGGGGTTCTCTAGTTCCTCGCTGAATCCCATGCATGAAATAACACTCATGCCTGTGGCTTTGCCAATATCCGATCAAACCCAGCGTTTCCCATGCCTCTGCTTTTCCAGGCAGATGAGGAAGAGGAGTCTAGAAGCGATCACAAGTACTTGCATGGAAGGGCACAGGCTGGAAAGTCCCAGCAGCGCTGTGAGCAGGGTAGAAACGTGTGCATGGAGGCTTTGCCAGAGCTTTCTGGATGTTGCGCGTCAGGGCGGGAAGCTTTGCAAGCTGGTCTCGGGTTTGCTACCTGATGCGGATGGTGTGATGAAGGATCGTACATGGCATACAGAGGAGTGGGGCAGAAAAACTTTGAGCTTAAGGCAAGGGCTGGGGGGATTCTGGGTGGGATGCTGCCCAGAGGTTTAAGGTTTCTGCTTGAAAACTGTGGTGCTTTGGCAGCTGAGAAAAAGGGCTGTGACTGCTTGGCAAGTGTACTGCGAGGCTGTACCCTCTGCAGGAGCTTCTCCCACACCGAGCAAGGGTTTCTTTTCCCCAAACCGCCTAGCTGTTGAGACTGCATCTTGCAAATGCGGTTTCAGACAATAACAGCTTGCAATTATGCAGCGCTTTCAAAACCAAGATATCCTGAATTTCGTTAACGTCTTTGTATAAAACTAGCTGATGCAAAGCTCCATCCTGAGCGGAAGCATCGCAGCTGGGATCACCCAAAGCTTTGCTCTGTGTGGGAGATGGATTTTAGGGCATTGCTGGCTGACTGGGCTGGCAAGCCAGAGCAAAGGGGGCACAGAGACATCTCATGGTCTCTGGCCTCTGCTTTCTGTGTGGTTGTGGGGATGATCCATCCAGGAGTCAAAGGGGTGTGCGTTCTCTGGGGGAAGGGGAGGCAAGGATCAGTACGGGCAGTGGTGATTGCTGTAAGGCCCATTACAGAGCACAGCATCTTGGAAGCTGTTTCTGAGCATGCAAAGGGCAAGTAGGGATTTCCCAAGGGAAAACTGTGCTGGATTTTGAGGGTGGCCACCGACAGCTGGTGGGTGGCCAGCAACGATTGAAGCACCCGGGGTGCTGACATAGGGCTTGCCATCAGCAGCGGTGGCACTGACACAGGGTGAACCTTCAGCAAAGCCTCGGGTGCTGCTAGACAAGGGTGTCTGACACCAGACACAGCCTCAGTCTGGGAGGGATTAGATAAATGTGAGCGCGGACCCCCTGAAGTACAGCAAGGGGGATGCAAAGTGCTGTGCTGAGGTGCACTAAGCCCAGGCTGGGAGCTGCGCACCGAGCAGCAGTGCTGATGGCAACAACCTGGGGGATACCGTGGGCTCCGCGCTGAATGTGAGCCAAGAGAGCACTCTCATCGTGAGAAAGGCAAACCACATCCTGGGCTACATTAGGAGGAGCGTGGCCAGCAGATTGAGGGACGTTATTATCCCCTCTCCTCGGTGCTGGTGAGGATGCACAGATCGCGGAAGCCATTCTCAAATAGCTCCTAACAGCAGCTCTCCCCCAGCTTCCTCTGCTGATAAATAAATGTGAAAATACAGACGATGATACAGGGGTTGTGGCAAGAGCAGTAAACGGGAACCATACTGTTATCCCAAGGCACTTGGAGCACTTGCTTGGGAAATAGACGGTCTTTCTTGAGAGTCCCATACAGTTCAAATGAGACATTCGGGGAGGCAGGTAACGTCACACTTAGGTATTAGCCTCTCCTTTGGGTGAAAAATTAATGACAGGCTTGGCTGAAGAGAACCTGGGTTTTCCTGTGGTCAAAGATACCCTAAAATGTGCGAATACTGAAATGCTTCCGGTTGCTCTGCGCTGCTGTGCAGCCGCTCCCCAGCGGAAAGGCAGTAATACTTCGCCTGCGGGCTAGCGAAACGCTTCGGCAGTAGTTGAAAGTCTGAAAAAGCAAGTGGTCAGTAACTTGGCCCATCATTGCTACATGTTCTGGGGCTCTGCAAGGGAGCAGGCAGCAGGAATTGGTATTTGCCCAGGGCCGACTGCCCAGCCTGCGTGTTGCACAGAGCCTGCTCACATCGGTGGGTTTTCAGTCCTTTTTTCTTTCCAGCTACAGCTGGTTCAGAGTTTCAGATGAAACCCATCTGTCATGGGCAGGTAGAAGCACTGCAACATGCTTCCCCCCATCCCAGGGTTAACTTCATACCCTATGGTTTAGAAGAACTCAAATCATTTTGGGGGCTTTCACAGCTGTCTACGCACTGGGCAAAAACTGCTCAGTTGCATTTTGAGACATCTCTGAAGCTGGTGACGCCTGGGAGAGGTCTCACTGCTGGGTGAAGCAAAGGGTGGTCGGGCATTGGAACGGGTTGCCCAGGGAGGTGGTGGAGTCACCATCCCTGAGGGTGTTTAAGGAAAGGTTAGATGTGGTACTTAGGGACGTGGTTTAGTGGGTAATAGGTGGGGGGGGGATGGTTGGACTAGATGATCCTTGAGGTCACTTCCAACCTTAATGATTCTATTCTATTCTATTCTATTCTATTCTATGCTATGCTATGCTATGCTATGCTATGCTATGCTATTCTATGCTATGCTATGCTATGCTATGCTATGCTATGCTATGCTATTCTATGCTATGCTATGCTATGCTATGCTATGCTATGCTATGCTATTCTATGCTATGCTATGCTATGCTATGCTATGCTATGCTATTCTATTCTATTCTACCGTTCCCTCATCATTTCAGAGGGAGCCAGCATCGCGTGGTGGGGCTGACAGGGAGGCACATACCAGAGAGCCAGTGGCATGGCAAGGCTGGTGGCAAGTGGCCGGGACAGATGTTCTAGCCGGTGGCATGGCCTGCCTGGGGACAAGTGGCTGGGGAGAGCCTCGTTCAACAGGAAACCAGGGCAGAACTGCATGCCCTGGGGCATTTTTGCCCCCAGCTCCCGCCTTTGCGAGTGCTTGCAGATCATCGATCCCCAAATCCATTGCTCAAAGATTTTAGGTTCCCTGGGCTCCGCTATGCTCAAAGGCAACTGCATGAAAGAGTGTTTTCCCTCTGTAAACAGATGCGGTGACCTGCTTAGCATTGATCCTGTGAGGCTGGGCTTCAAATTCAATTTTTTTTCCATCATACCTGTGAAGAGTTTGGCGAATTGATTTTTAAGAACAAAGATGTATTGAGAGCGATTACAGCTGATAAATACAATTTAAAATAACAAGATGATGCTTATGATCACTGAATTGTTCACCTGACAGGTGCAAAAATGTACAGTCAAGGAAACTATTTTTTCTAAGATACCACTTAGAGCACTAACTTTTATTTTTCGTCAGATAACTCCAAGTTCCATCTCTTTTTCAGGGAAGGAAGGCCTGGGAAAGTCACGGAGCGCAGCTGGCAATCCCTAAACCTGGAATTTATGCAACTGTTGTAATCTGCGCACATCCGTAACTGATGAATATTCATCATATCATTTCTATGCACGGCAGAAAGTAACCTACTTCTGGCCCCCAGCAAGCTGCAGTAGGTCTGGCTGCATCTTCCTGCAGCTCTGTGCCTGCAGTGGGGCTGTGGGATTTTGGGCAAGGTGGGGACACCATGGGAAAACCCTGAGTTAAAACCCAATCTATGGCTTAAGACCAGTTCCTTCCTT
>VWZZ01005849.1:159840-173902 GCA_013399095.1 Psophia crepitans | reverse complement strand
GAAGCAGCCCTGACTTAACATCTTGAAGCAGAAGCGGCAGAGATGTGATAGACACAGAAGAATGGCCAAGTGACACTCTAATGAGTGTTAATGGGAGGCAGGAATTAAATTCAGCCGGCTCATTAGCATGGGAAGACGTGCCATCTGCCATGGCTGGCAGGTTCCCCGCTGCTGTTTGGCGGGGCCTCCTTCTGCGGAGATATGGGGAGACAGGACCAGCGCCCCGGAGGGTCCATGCTGCTTGGCCCGTGGCAGCCGGGAGCCAGTGCTGTGGAGTACTGTGCATGAGACCCTCCTTTTCCTGGGCGTGGGGCTGCCTCAGAGGGAGGAGGAGGAGTCCCTGTGCACTCTCATTTTGTTCAGTGACCCCCCAGGCCCTTTCCAGCCCGGCCAACAAGGCAGCAGGACTGGTAGCAGAGCTGGCAGGAGGATGAGCTTTGATCCCGCCAGACCGATTTCACCACCCCATGCTTGTGCACGGCCGACTCGGGAGCCAGCCTCGCGCTGCAGTGCCTGCCCGCAGTGATCCATGGAAGGGCTGCACCAGCCCCTGCCCAGATTCCTGCAGGCGGTAGCTGGACTCCTGTGGCCAAGCTGTGCCTGCATCCCCTTGCTGAAGCCAGAGTGCCTCGTTAAGCTGGAGCAGGTCACACGTCAGCAGGTCGGGGCATCTGAGCGCGGCCAACACGCACGCTGCCTGTGCCGCACCCCTTGCCCATGGACATGCCAGTGCCCGTGCACTGTCACGGCAGCGGTTCCTCCAGCTGCAGCGGGGATGCTGCCTCGGCCCAAGGGACCAGGCACTTTTGCCCCTTCTGCTCCACTCTCCCTCCCCCTCCTGCCCCCAGCCTGGCCACCCTTGTGGGGCAAAACCGAAACTCAGTCCCCCTGAGAGGCTGAGCAACATGGACCTGACCCAGAGAGAGAAGCTCCCGCAGACCTGGGGTCTGCCTGCTCCCTTGGACCTCTGCATGGCTGCAAAGCCCCTTGAGCCCTGGTGACGTACGTGACACACAGGGACTGAAACTGTGGTTGGGGGCCATGCCTGTGCTGGTGCAGGATCCGGCAGCAAGAGGTGCTGTGGCAAGGCTGCTACATGGAGATGGGCACATGGTGGCCTCTCACAGGGAATGTCACACCAGGAGGCTGTGTCACCTCACAGCTTAATGTCCCCCACCCCAGAACAGAGCCCCAGTCAGCACAGCTCACCTTTGCAGGAGCGATGCAAGCAAGCTGTAGGAGCAAACTGCAGTGCCCCTGCCACCAGGCACACGTGCTTGTGCTACCCGTGCCAAGCTAAGGGTGCCCAGGATACTGCCGCGGTGCTGACCATCCATAATTCCTGCTTGGGCTGGGAAAAGCGATGGATGAGGAATTTGCTGGGTGGCTGCATCCAAAGAGTTACAGTCAATGGCTTAACGTCCAACTGAAAACCAGTAACGAGTGGTGTCCCTCATGGGTCCGTACTGGGACCAGTACTATTTAGTATCTTCATTGATGGCATAGGCAGTGGGATTGAGCGTACCTTGAGCAAGTTTTCCAGCAAGAAAAGCAGCGGAGGCTGAAAAAATAGTGAAAAGGCACGTGCTTTAGAAAGGCACTATTAGAAGCTGAAGCCCGAACTGTGCAGTGAGGAAGGGGCTTTCACCGGTGGGCTCAGCAGAGAAGGGGGAGCAGCTGTCCGAAATGAGCTGGGTTGGCGTGAGCAGATGCAAACAGGAAATTGGGAAGTGTATGAAACTGTGAACACTCCTGGGAGTTCTGCACGGCTGACCGCAGTGATGAGGAGGAGGAGGAGGACAGCATTTACTACCAAAACACATCCTCAGATTTTAAATCTGTTTCCAGAAAGAATGAAAATACTGTTACGCAAGACGCAGAAAGAAAGGCAGTGTCTGTATTCAGTGTTTGGGAAGAAGCAAGAAAGGCTGTGAAACACTTTGCAGTTTATTGGGCACTAGAGGGGATGCTGGAAGACATACACTCAGGGCAAATATTTCAGAAGTAGCTGCTCAGATAAATTGTACCCAAAAGCCCTGGAAGAATGGGTTGAGGGATCTTCGCTGCAGTGTTATTAATTTCTTTTACAACTGGAATCTCGCTGGTGTTGCCAGGGAAATGGTGTTCTGGGGCAGGCTGGCATCTGCCAGGTATCTCCCTGGTCAGGCATCCACGTTCCCTGGAGCTCAGAGCACCCCTCATGTGCGTCAGGCACACGGGCAGACCATGACTGTTACTACAAGCATCTTGAAAGAAGAATGACTGCTTCTTCTTTCCAGGAAAAGCCCAAGCAGAGTAAAGCAAAGTCGATGCAACTCCCACGTGAGATTTAAAGGGGAATAGGAACACACTGTGTGGCAAGGGGCCCCTTCTACCCATCTCTCCAACTCTGTCTCCTCCATCCCTGGGGGTGGTGAAGAAATGTGAGCAGTTTGTGGAGAGAGGTCAATTCTCCCCCAACACAGAGGCAGCTTGCGAGCTTGCTGCTAGAAGAGAGCGTGTCTTTGTGGTGTGCACGTGCTAACAGTTCTCCTCTTGTCTGCAGCCCTGCAGAGGTACGATCAACAGCCTGCTGAATCGCCCTCCACAAAGAAAATACCCTACCATGGCTTGGTCACTGCTGCTTGCCTACCTCGCTCACAGACCACAGCCTCCAGAATAGCTTCCAACTTACTTTGTCCATTCTGCAGCTTTCTGCAGATGCTGTGACGTTTGCACAATTTAAGCTCAGAGATCTCCTCTAACCTTGATTGCAAGCTGCACTGCCATTTCTTGTCCTTCCCTGTGCTGTGAAGGATATTATGGGTATCATAGGATGTGCAGCGTAGGCAGGAGTCCCCGTGGCAATCTGGGGACTCCAGGTTGTCCTGAGCTGAAGAGGGGCAGGAGGTGATTTCGGACAGCATGCGTGACCCCGGGCATCAGTAGCCATCTGCAGGGAAGTGGCGCCTGTTAGCTTATCCCTCCAGGACCAGTTCTGGACTTGATGACATTCAGCATGATGGGAAACGAATATCAAACGGGTGTAGATGAAAACTGCCAGCACAAGGAGACAAGCGAGCAGCTAAAACCTAGCAAGGTCTGGGCAGCTGTGCAGCCACCAGCGAGGCTCAGGGCTGTGAGAAGCTGATCTGATGGCTCCCTCTGGCCGTAGGCTTTGTGCGTCTGTGCAAAATGCATCCTGCAGCTGCTCCATTCCCATAGACATCCAAAGAGCCGGGGAACGTGTTTTTTTTCTAGATCTGCTGTCTGCAAACGGCCTCCTCCACTGTCTGTTCCTGTGAGGTTTTGGGCAATGCAGAAATACGGGGCTGGTGCTGAGCCGGGCATCAGGCTTAGCACACACAGGAGCTGATCATCACTTCAAGACAGCTGGAGCAGTAGTTTTGGCAATGCACTTAGGTTGCTGAGAGGGAGAAGGGCTCAGGTCCTTCCCGCTGACCTCGGGAAATTATCCTCTAATCAACACTCACTGCACCACATCTGGGTACTGTGTCCAGGTTCAGGCCACCCAGTACAAGAGAAACATTGATAAACAGAGTTCAGTGAGGGCTGGTGAAATGCTTGGGGCTGGAGCTCCTGCCCAGTGAGGAGAGGCTGGAGGAGCTGGGCTTGTCCAGCCTTCAGAAGAGAGAGCTGTGGGGAGACATCCTCCAACATCTCTGTGGACATTATTGTGAAGACAGAGCCAGGCTTTTAACAGAGGTGCCTGGGAGGATGAGAGAGAGTGATCTGGCTTGCAGCAGGGGAAGTTTTATCCCATGAGGTCAGTTGTGTGTTTGAAGAGGGGCCCAGAGTGGTGATAGGATCTCCAGCCTTGGAAGTTCTCAAGATGCAGATAGGCAAATTCCTGTGCAACCTGGTCTGATATCACTGCTGCCCCTGCTTCAGGTGGGAGGTTGGACATGAGACCTAGATTAGTTTGTTGGTTCATCAGGTGGATTTGTGAGCCTGTGACAGCAGCGGGGAGATCGGCAGTTGAAAATGGTCTTGGCCAGAGGGTACCTGAAGGAGGGATGGGAGAAAGCTGGTGAAAATGACTGCCTGGTGCTTGGTGGGAGACAGTTCCCAGTGTCCAATCCAAGCCTGGAGATGAGCTGGTCTTGGCAGGACCTGTTTGGAGCTCAGGGCTCTTGGAGATGGTGGAGGAGAGCGAGACTGAACAGCCTGAGGAGCTGGACAAACTCAGATAAGAAGCAGAAACGATCCTTAGCAATTTCTTTTAGATTCAGACTCATCCCAATGTGCTCTTCTGCCAGCTCTGAAAGGGATGGGAGAGGGGCAATAAATGCAGCGGCTTGGAAAGCATTTGTAAACGCTTTGGCCTCATGCAGAGGATGGTGGGGCAAGGGGCTGAGGGGGCCGGAGGCTGAGCTGATGGGGTGCTGGGGCCTGGCCAGAACTGCCTTCCAGGGGAGAAAACAATGGGACGCTGACGTCTGCGTGGGGAATGGAGCGGGGCACGAGGTTACGCCTACATTCAGAGGCAGGAGGGTGTAAATCAGAGAACGTGCGGGGTCCACAGGGGAAAGAAACTGGCTGGGCTGTCTCAGCCCCTGGTGGGATCCATGTTTGTCTGTGATTAATGAGGGAACGGCTGGGTCTGGGAGAGCTGATTAAGTGTGTGCGGGAAGGCCACCAGGCACCCCAGCCAGCTGGCAGTGAGCAGCCCAGGGCCAAGCTCTCTTGTCCCTGGATGGAGTGGCCGCATCCCCCATCCCTCGAGGATGGTCCCTGACCCTGCTCACCCCCGTGCGCTGTTTCGTGCTTGCTGGCCTGGCTCACAAGCATGTGAGGGAGCGTGCACACGGTTTATCAGCACACGCCATTCCACTGCAGCCTGAGCATTGCTTCAGGAGGATGCCATCGCTCCAGGGCTGCTGCAGTAATAAATCAGGAGGTACCAAGGCAAGAGACTTTTCTGAAGCTACAGGCGATCCCTGATTTCGTGGCTGAAGTGCTGAGACCAGGGGCTGCAGCTGTGAAGAAACCAGCAGGGAAAGGGACAAACTGTGTGGCCACCGCAGTTTCTCTCTGCCCAAGAGCTGCTGCCAACACGTCAGGAAGCTGAGAAATTGGGTCTATGTGCTCTCCTCTTCCTTTTTTATCCTCCCTTGCCCCTCAACCATGAACAGTGACCCGAAAAGCTTCTCTATCGGGTTACGTCCCTGTGATTTTCTGGGATGCGTTTGTCCTCCTGTCTAATGAGAAACAGTCACCTTTCTCACCATGGTTCACAGCAAGGACATTTTTCAGTGCTGCTGGTTCCCAGGGTCCCCTGGTCAGCACAGGGTCCCCAGTGCTCCTCTGGCAGCTCCCCTGGCTGGAAAACCCATGTGCTTCACCCACGTGCCTTTCAGGAACATGCTTATGTTAAAACAAAACAAAACAAAACAAAACAAAACAAAACAAAACAAAACAAAAAAAGAAAAGAGGAGAATTGAAAGTACTTTTCCTGTTTCTTCCTCCGATTCTGCTCTTCAGTTAAATTAATTAAGCTGTTTGTCTCACAATCTCCCGTCTGTAAATCTGAGCAATGTTTCTGGTTGAAATGACTAGGTTTTGGGTCCAAGCTGTCCTGTTTGTATTATTGGCAAAAACTTCAGGCTGTCATGCCTGGAAGACATCACCCTGGGGATGGCCAGCTGCGCTGAGAAGGGGATGGGATCTCCTCTAGCCGAGATGCTGCAGATAGGACACCTGGCAGGCTCCCTGCACCCGGGTCATCTGCACCCCGCTCACCCTGTGCCCTGCCAAAATCCAGCGGCGCTTAGCCCGAGCTTTGCGCTCTGCAGCGGTGGGAGCACTGCCTGCTGCCCACCATCAGCACCACTCACCGGCAGGCAGAGGAGGTCCTGGCATGACTGCGAGTGAGGCCAAATGTCTGCAGCCATTTGTTCCTACTGTAAATCCCCTCAGCCTTGTGTTGTGCTGGCCTCGTGGAGGATGAGGGAGCTGGTGGCAGGGAGGGGAAGGAAAGGAGGACAGACCATGCCTGGAGCTGGACAAGCTTGCTCGGGTCCCTGCACTGCCAGGGACATGGGCTGTGCGCTCTGCTCCTGCCCTGGTGTTGGCACATCAGCCACCCTGTGTCCCCAAAGTACAGGGACATCAGGGCAGCGCATTTAGCCCACTGTCGTGCTCTTGCAGGCAAACTGCTGAAGGAAATATCTTCTCACCTCAAAAGCAGTGATACTGGGGGACCTTCTCCACCACACTGGGGGAAAACAGCACGTTTCAACCACAAGCCTCTCTTAAGGGAGCATCTGGCTTGTCTCTCCTCCTCAGCTCTCCCTCATGTCCATCCTTCAGGACCTGAAACTGAATGGCTGGGAAGGGTCATGCTTGTCAACTGTCCATCTACTGTAGTCCATCAGGACCCCCAGATGGCTGCACCTCCTTCTTTTCTCATGCTGTCAGAGTGAGGCCAGCTGCAAGCTGCTTGCTTCACAAAATGACAAACATGGGGCTACAGATGGTCTGGGGGTTCAAAGTGATCCCTCGAGCTTGTTAGTAGGGGGAGGACAACCTGTTTACTTTGACAGAGACAGCGGCTTGCTCAGTGGGTGGCTGCGGAAACCTCAGCACACAGCTGGACAGATGCAGGATGGCTTCTCTGTTGTCTTGGAGTCTCCTTGACACAAGAGTTTGAAGGCTGCAAAATCTGGAGTCAGCCTAGTAATGAACAGCTCCAGCCAGCAGCTACTGCCTGCAGCCACAGGGCAGCACGAGGACAGGGGGCTCAGGGTGGGAGGACTGGGATGGAGACTCCCCTCTGCCCGGGGCTGGCTGCTCAGCTCCACTGTGCCCTGCCGGGATGGCGGGGTCCCCCCTCCCTGAGGGGGTGAGTGTGTTAGCGTGCGTGGGAGGATGGACGTGACAGCTGGGCAGACTGCTTGGGGGGACAGGGATTTGTAGAATCATAGAATGGTTTGGGTTGGAAGTGACCTCAAAGACCATCTAGTTCCAACCCCCCGCCATGGGCAGGGACACCCTCCACTAGACCAGGTTGCCCAAAGCCCCATCCAACCTGGCCTTGAATGCTTTGGACATGGGTCCTTTCTGACGGCTTTGGGCACCTTTTCACCACCCTCCCTGCTTCCCTTAGCTTCCTGTTTGACGGACCCGTGTCTGGTGGCCCCGTGGTTTGCAATGTCCCTAAGCTGGTGGCTGGCTCCTGGCTGAGCTGGGTTAGCACTGAGCCCTTCTTGGGAATTCCCTGCACAGATGCCACGGGGTTTATTAGCCTGCGTGCTTCTGTGCAGGAGCGCGACTGCAAAAGCTGTTTGCAGAAACAGGCTGGAGCTGTTTGCAAACCTTCCAGGCTGGGTCTTTGCCTTAATCTCTGTGATTAGCTCAAATGGAAGGGAACAGCTGGGCAGCTGGGGAGCCTGGGAAGTGGGACAAACACATGTGAGATCCAAAGCTTCCCAGAAATTGCACTGTGTCGAGTTTAGTGCCGAGGGGCTGGACAGACAGCTTTTTACGGGGGCATCCTTGGAGTGGGAGAAGGGAGCAGGCAGTGCGTGGTGCGCTGGCGGCTTTGGCCAGCAGATGGTCTGGCAGCCAGGGATGGGCAGTAGAGCCACGGCTGTGCGTTGAGGATTGAGGAAGGTGTGCGTGCCACATCTCCCCTCGTTTCTTGTTCCTCAGGGCTTCTGCTTGTATGGTTTGGTGTTTAAGGCTGGAGGAGGCCACTGGGTTGCCCAGTCTTAGCCCTGCACATTGCAGACCACAGATAACCGTGAGGTTACTCTGGGGCACGGAAGCATTTCTGTCTCCATGGAGACCTATGAGGGATGCTGCTGATTTCCCCGTGGGTTTGGTGGGGTCTCAGGCTGTCCCAAGTCCCATAGCTGTAGCTTTCCGCACCCAGTTCTTCTCAGGCACCCTGGGGCCAGCACGCTGGGGTCTTTCACGGTCAAGGGACTGTGATGGAGGTGGATGGACCCAGAATGTTGCTTCAGGGAGGTCCTCAAAGGGAGGTTTGGGAGTACAATGTCAGATGGGCTGCGCCCACCCCAGAAGAGCTCTTCTAAGGTCCTGCGTCACTCACTTTAGCATATATAAAATGCCTATTCCAGCAACGCATGACGAGCACAGGCACCGTCCAAGTCTTGGGACAGCGGGGATTTCCAGAAGATTTAGAAGAAAATGTTATGCCAATATTTGACAGGGGTACAGGGGTGACCAGAAAGATGGTGCACGTGTCTGCGTCCTCCCTACCACATCCCCAGGCTGGAGGACATCTCTGGCAATTGAAAGTTTTTAAATGAGATGAGATATTTTCCTGACATCTGTGTGTGACTCAGGAGATCCCAAAGCAGATAACATCAAGTGGGAAGGGAGGACGGCTTGACCTCCAAGAGCTGCTTGAATGTTTTGAGAGTTATCCTTATCTTTGCAGTGCTCTAGCCAAAGTGGCTGCGTGTGATCTCGGCTGGACACTCAGTTTGGGCTCAACAGCTTGTAGATACGCTTAATCTTTTAATTCCCTGTGATACATGAGCAATTGCAAATTTCAACAGGTTCCAGCAAGATCTATTGTCCTGGACAAGCAGGCTAATAATATCATGATGACAGGAGATGAAAAGGCACTCAAGGAGAGGCAGGGAGGAGACGGGGTTTCTGTGATGGGCCTGATGATGGGACGTGAGGGTCTCCTGAGCAGAGGTTACTTGCATGAGAAGCTGGAGCCATACAGAGGTGCAAGGTTGGAGGTTGGCTGTCCACCCTGGCTGTTCCAGGCTCCCCTTTTGGAGACCAGGGTGGTTTATGTACGCTTTCGGCTGTAAACATACTACCTGGCCTTTGCATTTATGTACTAAACCCTCTCCCCACACCTGCTTAGACAAATTTTTATGCATGCCAACGCATCCACGGCACAGTGACAGGCACATAAAACCTCTGCAGAGCAGCAGGGTCATTGCAGATGGGAGGAGAGGAAGACAGGGGAAGGTTCTGCACCCCAGGGGGTTTCAGGGCATCCTGCCAGACTGTGGCAGGGATGTGCTGAGGCTTGTGCCCTCCTTCCCAGCCCATGAGTACTGTCACTCCTCTGACAGGAAGAACCGTGGGGCTGGCGGGCTCTTACTGTTTGGAAGAGAAAATACAGGTGGTGCTTCAGAGAAAATCGTGCTTTGTCAAAAAAGCACGTGGTGCCCCTTTCCATGATAACAGAGGCATTGGACAAATAGAGGGAGCGTCTGTGTGGGCACTGAAGCCCCTTTCCTGCAGCTCTGAACCCCATGGCACTGCCAGCATCACGGGTAACTGTGGCCTCTGTCCATGCCCACCTGGGAAGCAGCAGGAGACTCTCTGAACTCTGCTTCCCACCTCTCCTGCTCTCGATTTTAGCTCCAAAATTGAGTTTCCCTCTCTGGCCACAAAGCTTTGGCTGTCGGATCATGAAGGGATGTTATGTTGTGTGGTGAGGAAGGGAATAATACTTTGGCCTTTTGTTTTCCAGGCTTAGTGTGAAGGTCCCTTCACTGGACAGCTGGCCCGCAGCTTGTGGGGGAGATGGGCTCTGGACTTGCAGACCCCCAGTGGTCCTGCTCCCAGAGGTAGGAGCACAAGGCAAATACAAAGGCAGCAGGAGCATCCCCAGAGCTTTCAGCACTGAAATGGCACACAGTCCTCTGCTGCTGGATTGTACGTCTTCCCCCTCTCCCTCCAGTGAGGCTGGTGTTTTGCAATGCTGGCAACTCTCACAGAGACCTTCGGTACTGGAGCAGAGCCCTGTGCAGATGGGAATTAGGGCCATGGCCCTTGTGGTCTTCCTGGGGGTGCAAAATCCCCTTCCTGACTGCAACCACAGTCAATTACCGTTGGAATAGACAGAGCATGATCTGGGGTGAATCTCATCTTGGCAGCCTTGGGCTTCTCCAGACCCCTGCCACTTGTAGGGTCTGCTCTGCTGGCAAGGCATCAGGGCAGAACCCATCAGGAGAGACAGAGATGGGACCTCTGGTCCTAAGATGGGGAGTTGGCCCTTCAGAGTGCACACATGGGAGTATGCAGAGCCACCCAACAGCTGGGCAACCAGAGCTGGACCTGCTTTGAGGGCACATGGTTGTCCCTCTATCCAGTGTCTACCTGCCACAACAGCCCTGGCTGCTTTAAGAGCGTCTTGCTGTCTCCATCACCCTCTGCAAAGGGGAAAGGGCCTCGTGTGTCACATTGAACTGGTCTCTTGAGGGGAGGCAGAAGAGAAGAGGCACCCGCCAGCATACAGAGAAAACACTGTTAGGAGCTGGGACTCTGCTTGAGATGCCGCAGCCGGCCGGCAAGCGTCTGAGCTCTTTGGTTCGGCGGGTGGCTGCAGGCGGTGTGCGATGGGCCGGGAGCAGTGCGAGGGGCTGGAAATTCCCTTTGGGGCTGGGGATCAGGCGGGACGGCTGTTTACAGCATGGGAAGAGATGCAGGGCCAGAAGCTGGGAGACCTCCCGGCAGCATCTGCCTGCCAAAGCTCTGGAGACACATCGCAAGGATGGAGACAAGACACACGAGCCCATGGGGACAGAGCAACTCTGGACTGTGGGAAGTACCAGATGGGCCATGGCAGATTGCTCGTTCATGTCCCCAGATCAAAGAGAAAGGGTTTGGGCTCTTCTCCAGAAGAGACACCAGCTTCCTCACTGTTTTCCATCCAAGATCCTTTTTCCAGGGCAACTTGGTCTTGTGGATGGAGAAGGAGCTCATGATTTGGGAGCACAATTTGGACAATTTGGGTCAAGTTCATCCTAAGCTGTGACCCAGTGGCATCCCCAGCGCTGCCTGGGACCATCTGGGGCTTTGGAAATGCTCCACAGGTCCCACGAGTGGCACCAGTTCTCCATCCCTGAGAAGGTCCCTCTTGCCCATTGTAGGATCTCCTTGTGGTATATGGGGTAGAAGGTGTGTATGATGTTTCTTGTTTTGTAGAGTGTTCCTCATGAAAACTGGATGTTGTAGCCATGAGAGAACTCATCATCACAGTTACTGTGGGGAGCAAACTGTTGGCCATGGCCAGTCAGTGCGACAGAGAACTGCTTACTGCTCTCTGGTCCTGCCCTGCAGGTTTGAATCAGTAAACGTGCCCGATGAATGCTGTTGAGGGGCAAATCTGTGGGAGGCTGTGTTTGGGTGCCTGTGCAGGCTGCACACCAGTCTCCTGCCTCATTATAGACGTCTGTTAAAACTTCTCCAGTGCCATAATGGGAGGTTCTGGCTTGGACAAGAACCCTTGGGTATCTTTCCTCACCCTTTTTTCAAAGCCTTAGCCATACTTTTTTTTTTCTGAAAGGCTGACTGCAGAGCTGGCTGGTGTCAGCAGTGGAACCACTGTATGTGTGTGCAAGGGTACGTCACCTCCAGTGCCCTGTTTGTGCTTCCCTGGTGTTTGTGCCAGCCACACGTTTTGTTAAACACAGGTTATTTTGGCTGCTGGAACTATTGAGACTGGACAGCAGGCCTGTCTGGGTTGTGCTTACAGCAGAATTGACCTGATAGATCATGACAGTGGGCTCGGTTGATGATAGCTCCTGGCCTGCAGTCAGACCAGATGAACATAACCACTGCTTCCGTCCTTCATGTCTGTCAAAATAATTCTCCCTGACAATTGTATTTTGGCCTCAGTGGCAGAAGAAGGTTGGCCCTTCCAGCCTGTGCTTGCAGTGACCCCACCTGGGGCTTCCACAGTACCGTGGGCAGAGTTGGAGTGAGCTGGTGAAGCTGTAACCAGAGAATAGAAAGGTCTTTATGTGGGATATGGCAGATGTACTGGTTTTGGCTGGGATAAAGTACTTTCTGGCACTCAATGAGGTGCTCAGAAGGTTGGAGATAATGACATATTTGATTGGAGTGTGCTAGATGTATTTACAGCTGTTATTGCTGCTGAGCTGCTAATTGGCAGGCTCTGTGCTGGCCATGGGGCTTGCTTGCCGTGCTGTATGTGAGAGTCTAGTGCTTGCTAGCGGCTGCTTTTTGCTCTCGCTGCTCGCTGTGCTGCCGCACTGCTTATCTTCTGCCTGCGCTGTGCCTGGGAACAGTTTGATAACAGCCATGGGGATGTGCCTGGGCTGGCCGATGGCCAGGGCATCGCTGCTGTGTCTGTGCTGCTGCACTGACAGGCTGGAGCTCCGGTGTGCACTCGAGTCAAAGGGGCTGTGACCTGTGGGCAAGTCCACGTGGGAGCAGGACACCCCAAAGCATCTGTGGCAGTGAATAAGTTCATACCAGAGCAGGTACATCTCGAAACGTCTGTGGCTGTGGTTCTGTCTGTGCCACAGCAGGTATAACTCTGAAGGGATTGTGGCCCAAGGATAAATCCATGCTGGAGAAGGTACACTTCAAAGCATCTGTGACTGTGGATAAGTCCATGCTACAGTAGGTACACCTTGAAGCATCACTGACTGTGCATGAAATCATGCTGGAGCACCTCAAAGCATGTGGCCATGGATGAGCCCATGACAGAGCAGGTACACCCCTGGAGAGATTGCAGCCATGGGTAAGGCCGTGTTGGAACAGGTGTACCTCTGAAGGCATTGTGGCCCATGGAGAAGGCCATGCTGGAACAGGCGCACCTCGAAGTGACTGTGGCTGTGGATAAGGCTGTACTGCAGGAGGTATACCTCTGTGGCTCATAGATAAGGCTCCACGTGGAATAGGTACACCCTTAAGGGACTGCAGTCTGCGGGTAAGCTGGAGCAGGGGCAAGGGGAGGAGTTCATTGTAATGGTAAACCCAATGGTCTGGTCCATAGGGACCAGAGGTGGAGGTCGTAATGGAAATACCTTTAAATTGTTACTCATGATTTGCGTTGCACGTTATAAGAGTTACTATAGCAGGAACCACCTGAACCAAAGAAGGACAAACCTTACAAGATGCAGTGCAAGTGCAGCAGTGACCCAACCTGACCTGGCTTTGGTGCCCAGTAACTCCACACAACACACCACCTCTCCTGTCCGGAGTGACCACCATAGCAGATGGAGCCCAAAGTCATGGGCTAAATGAACTCAATGGACATACTGTGGACATTTTACAGGGTTGACCAATGGACTGATGGAATGATACCTGTTTATAAATCAAAGGATGGGAAGCAGGGAGGGAGGTGGTTAATGAGGATGTATTGGGTGGTGTGAGACCTGAGCATGACATAAATGGTATCAAATGCAGGGTGGAGACTGTACTGGTTTTGTCTGGTGTAGAGTTAATTTTCTTCACAGTAGCTTGTACAGTGCTGTGTTTTGGACTTGTGACCAAAACAGTGTTGATAACATGGGGATGTTTTAGTTATTGCTGAACAGTGTTTGCACAGTCTCACAGACTTTGCTGTAAGCTAGGGGCCCATGAGAAGTTGGAACAATGGACCCCAGTGGACCAAGGGGATATTCCATACCATATGGTGTTGCGTTCAGCAAAAAAAGCTGGGGGAACAAAGGAGGAAGGGGGACATTCCAAACTATGGTATTTGTCTTCCCAAGTAGCAGCTACATGTTCAGGTGTAGAGTTGTACATGTGGCACTTCGGGACATGGTTTAGTAGACATGGTGGTGTCTGACTGATGGTTGGACTTAATGATCTCAGAGGTCTTTTCCAACTTTCATGATGCTATGATTCTATGTCATGAAGCTATTTACTTCATCAGCATGAAGAAGGCTTTCTTGGAAGTGGTAAACACCTGCCTGCTGATGGGAAGAGGTGAATTAATTCCTTATTTTGCTTTGCTTGTGCATGCAGCTTTTGCTTTACCTGTTAATTTGTCTTTTATCTCAAGCCATGGGTTTTCTCACTTTTACCCTTCTGATTCTCTCCCCCATCCCACTTGGGGGTGGAGTGAGCAATCTGCAGATTTAGCTGCTTACTGAGTTTAACCCACAACAGCAGATCAGCCTATTTTTAAGTTAAAGCTGTGCTACCCCTGGGCTGCGATGGGAGGGTGAAGTCACTGCGGCGAATTGTTGGTGGGACATGTCCTGCCCAACTCATTATTGAGCCTGAATCTAATAAGGCTCTGGAGAGAGAGGGAATGGAATGGAATGGAATGGAATGGAATGGAATGGAATGGAATGGAATGGAA
>VWZZ01005849.1:93083-159647 GCA_013399095.1 Psophia crepitans | reverse complement strand
AGGAGAGGAGAGGAGAGGAGAGGAGAGGAGAGGAGAGGAGAGGGGAGAGAGGAGAGGAGAGAAGAGAAGAGAATGACTTGTATCTGGAAACCCATGGAAAGATTTGAATCTGGCCTCATCTTCCTGCTGAGTGGAGAGAGAAACCCAAGGGGCATGGTGGGCATGCCAGAGCTGTGTCCTGAGGGGCTTCAGGGGCTGTGGTATTTGTCAAAGTGGTCTGCTGTCCAGTGGGAGGTAGCTGTAGTCAGTGGAGACAGCAGCACATCCTGAGGATGCCCTCCCTGCCTCTCGTGTAATGCCAACCATATCAGATGGTCTCATAAACCTCTTTCTTGCCTCTGCAACCTTGCCTTGGTATGGCCATGCAGGTTTTGCAATGCTGGCAACTGTCACAGGGATCTTCAGGCTTGGAGTGGAGCCCTGCACAGATGGAAATTGGGCCTGCAGCCCTTCTTGGGGCAAGGGGTGTGTGAGATTCCCCTCTGTGACTGCGACCACAGCCAGTCACTTCTGGGGGACACGGGACAGGACTGGGCTCGGTCTTGTCTTGGCAGCCCCGAGCTCCTCCTGATCTTTACAACATGCGTGGTCTGCTCTCCTGCCATGGGGCTGAGACGGGACCCATCGGTGGGTACAGTGGTATGCCTCCCCTTCCGCTCAATGCCCGAGCCAGCCACCCTTCAGGAGAGTCTTGCAAACGGTCTGGGTGACTTTCCCAGAGCTGCCATTGCAGAGCTGTGGGGATTTGGCAGGCAGATGCTGCCGGGAGGTCTCCCAGCTTCTGGCCCTGCATCTCTTCCCATGCTGTAAACAGCCGTCCCGCCTGATCCCCAGCCCCAAAGGGAATTTCCAGCCCCTCGCACTGCTCCCGGCCCATCGCACACCGCCTGCAGCCACCCGCCGAACCAAAGAGCTCAGACGCTTGCCGGCCGGCTGCGGCATCTCAAGCAGAGTCCAAGCTCCTAACTGTTTTCTCCATGTTGAGGTGGATTTCCCTTGCTTCTTTTGGGAAACACGAAATTGATGGCCAGGTCAAACGGTCCCAGGTCTTTGGTGCATGTGGGTTAGTCCCTGCTCTGTCTGTGCCTGGGAGGAGGTTGCTCTGCACTGTGCAGATCTCCTTGGTGATGCAAGGCACTCCCTCGGCATTAGTCCCATTTGCCTGAGTGCCAAAATGAGCCTCAGGTCACTCCTCACACCTTCAAGTGCTGGCCCCATGGTGGAGTCAGCTATTGCAGGGTGGTGACAGCTCCATTGCTCTGTTGCTCTGAATTACTGTTAATGACCTGGTACATTCAGCTATGGAGCATATAACTTCTTCTTTTAATTATACCAAGGCAAGATGAAACCTGTCCATAGCACAGCTGGGCTCCCAGAGGCCCCCAACGTTTCTGTCCCTTCCAGTAGTCATTTCCTTTCCAAGCAGGCTGCTGGGAAGGGCTTGGCCAGCTGCTGTTTGGGTGCCTTCCTGGCACCGGTGCTCCCTCTGATACCAAGTCCAGAGGCTAGCAGGAAGCGTGGCAGGTCTTTGCCTGGTGTCGGTGCCTGGCAGCTCCTAGCCCTGTTGGGCTTTGCCTCCTTTCTCTTTGTTTTCTCTCTGCGTTTTGCATTTTCTACCGCTGCCTAGTGTTGGGTGGTTGCTGCCCTGGTTCGAGCGGCCAGCTGAGCCATCACCAGGAGCAGAGCCCTTCTCAGGTGTTTCCCAGTCATGGCTGAAGCATATCCAGTTCTTAGTTTACATGCTACTCTGATGTCTTCTGCAAACTCTCCAGAGCCTTCTCGATGTTTTGCTTCACTTCCCTTCGGCCGTCTTTAATTGCTCCGTCTCCATTTCCTTGCTCCTGATGAACTTGCTGTGTGTGCCAGCTGCTGTTTGCTCTGGAGGCTGGATCTGGGTTCTCCAGACCGTGGAGCTGAGCTTGTGCCAGAAGCACGGGGCAGAGCGGGCTGCCGGGCGGATGCTGGGCATCTGCAGCATAGATCTGCCTGGTGTCAAGTACAAAGTCTGATGTACCGAGATGGAGAAGGAGCAGTTTCCTCTCCGGCAGCTCAGCCAGCTTTCTTCCCAGCAGCTTCTTGAATGTCTCTGAATTCACACGCCAGGACGATGCCTTTGCACAAACCGTATGTGTGTGCACATCCCTGCCCGGACAGAGCCCAGACAACCCACCCATTCCAAGCCACGCAGAGCTCCTGGCTTGGCTGGCACGCATGCCGTGCCTTGCTTTGGGGGCTGCTGCTCACTTTGCCATGAGAGGATTTATGACTTGCTACATCTCCACTTTCAGCGTAGGTTGGGTTGGCACCAGCAGTTTCCACTAAATTTTATGCTGCTGTTCAAGGAACCGTGGGATTTCTGGATGGAGGATTGATGTGCTTCTCGGTGGAAGAGGGAGGGTTGGGCCTGTGGTTGGTGGAAGGGCTGAGAGGTGCCCCACTTTTGAAGGGTTATGCAAACACCAGGTGACCCCCTCTTCCCTGCAGCATCTGCTGCTCTCTGGTCTAGCACTTCTGCCAAGAGCAGGAGCCTCTCTTGCTGTGTCCCCTTTCCACCAGGAACCTCTGCCACCCCATGGAGGTCTCCACTGTGCCATGGAGGGACAGCTACCATCCCTTTTAGCACTGAATATATTTCCTGGTGACGTAGTGATAAACGTGCACGCTCACAACAGCCCGAGCCCAGAGGATCCCATGTGTTAGGTAACACCTGCATCAGGAGGGGTGAGAGCCGAGCAACCTTCACCACGTGCTTTCCACAGGGAGACAAAACACACACTCTGCCCGGCAACTTGCATTTGGGTCCGAGGGAGCGCTACGAGCGGCGCCGCACGCCACGCAGAGGATGCTGCAGGGAGAGGGCATCTTGCCACCGAGCAAGACCCGCTCGGGTCCCTCGCAGCCCGCTCGCTACCCCCCTGCACATTTTCCAGCGGCGAACCTGTCCTGCCCCGAACGGCTGAGCCGCTCTGCAGGCGTGCTAGCAAACGCAGGGTGAACTTCGTGCACTCGCACCCAGATGGGAAACCAAATTTCCACCTGGGGTGGGGGTGTGTGTGGGGAAACTTCTCCTGGTCAAAGACCCTCTCCAAGCCCAGCCAGATCCAGCGCCCGTGTGCGGGGAGGGGACCCCCCGGGGAGCTGGCTTCCCTGCCCTTCCCAGCACGCCGCAGAGAGCCTGCCCGGCTCGCGTGTCGCTGGCTTCCAGTAATTCTTTCCCGCTTCCCAAGGACCGTTTTGCTATACGGCATTTCTATACGGTGTGCCTGGCAGGCGGCCCGCTCCCCTTCCCAGCCGCGGGGGTTTTCCACGCTGGGCTTTGCGAACTACCTCTGTGCTGGGTCCTGGGAATCGGGGCCTCTGCAGGAAGGAATTTGCTGGTCAGCGGGTTGAGCGGAGCTGCGCGACCCTGTTCCTGTTAGTAGTGACTTTAGCTTGAAGGCAGCATCCAGAAGAATTTGGAAATTCCCAGTCCCCCTGGTTGGCTCCCCTCAATGACTTCAGCCCGTGTGTGCACCCGAGAAGCCTCTGCTCCCAGCCCCAAGCCGCCCGGGGTGCAGACCCTGCCGTCTGGTTAAGCAGGGAAGAGCTGGGACTTTTGCAGGGCTGAAGGGCAGCCCGGGGCTGGATGAAGAAAGGGCTGAGGGACTGGGGACAGGATCTCCTGGCATTACTCTGTGAGATGCCAGGAAACTGCGATGCTGGAAGCCAGGGAAGTAATTTATAGGTGAACTCCAGGTTCTGGTGCTGGGGTGCAGGGCGCAAACATGGGAAGCATCTGGGTTGGAGGCTTGAGTGAGTCCCTGCAAGCTGCCACAGCGGTTTCACTGCCTGGGAAAGGCTCACAAGCAAGGTGGTTTGGTGCCCTTTGCTGTGCTCCCACTGTCTTTGCACACTCGGTGTGCAGGGACACTGCAGTCTCTGTCTAGGAGACCCTCCCCTTGTCCTGCAGTCTGGAGGTCCCTCCACCACAGGGATGCACAGAGGGCTGGAGCTGGACTGCCTGAGCGTGGGGATAAGCTGGAGGCATCACTGCATGAAGTCCTGCTGCAAAGGCTCTGCACGGTGTCTGACTCAGGGGCAGAGGGGGGTTCCCTGTAGCTGAGGCACTGCAGGGGGACACCTTGCCTGGCTGTGCCCCCTCCCTATATCTGCCTCCATCCTGTACCTGTGAGCTCTGGGAAAAGGCTGGTGGCTGCAGGAGCCCAGGCTGGTGAGAAATGAGTTTATGTGGGTGCGGGCAAGAAATTGTGTCTGTTCAGAGCGGCTGCTGGAGGCTGCTGGTGTTGGAGCACCCTAAAGAGCCTTGCCTGCAACCCTCACCCCCAGGAGCTCTTCTGCATCCCAAAAGTTCAGTCTGCTTTGCAATCCCCTGCAAACAGGGATGCTCACCCCTCTCATTGCCAGAAGCTCCCTGTCTTCTCCCTGGGCTGGGGGGACAGGCGACAAAGCAAAGCACTTGGGAAGGAAGGAGTGGACTGTGGGCTCTGAGGGAAGGGAGGCAGGAGGGGACATGGGACATGGACCTCCATGCCAGTTTCCATGGGGTCTTGCTGATCAGACATGCAGGTGCACCCACATTGCTCAGCCAGAACAATGGCTGAGTTCTCCTGCCCTTAATTTGTTCCCTCCTGGGTCCTCTGAAATTCATCTTCCCGGGAGGGACTGGAGTGAGGGTCTGCTCCGCTGGCTGCTTTCTTTGGAGTGCAAACTGCAGCAACCAGAGGCTTGCCAAAGACTGATGCCTGTGAAGGGAATATGTGCCCTGATCCTACTCAGCAGCTCAGACCGTATTTGGGGCTGGCTTCTGGCCAGAGGATACTGCTGCGGTGTCCTGAAAACATGCAGAGAGCCAGGGACTTTCCAGGTGCCTGCTGCCGCAACTGGGACTGGGACTGGGACTGGAACTGGGCAAGAAAGGGAGCTGGGCTCCACACTGAGACCGCAGGGCTCTCCTGGGCTCCTTCAGGAGTGGAGGAAGCCCTGGGCTGCCCCCATGCTGGGGGCAACATCCCTCCACATCCCTTGTCCTCATACCACAAAAGGTCTAGGAGACACTTCATGAGGGTGGATGGCTATGGGATCAGTGCTGCTCCTGCTTCTCCAGCCCATGGAGAAGCAGATCCATGAGCTGGAGAAGCACATCTGGGATACCACCCATGAGCAGGGTGGTCTCCCAGATGTGCCAAGGGCAAAGATTCACTCAGGTGCTCAGCTGGGCACTGTTGCCTGCACGCATAAAGGCTGGAAAGGCAATGAGAGCCAGTGTAACTCTCCTCCTTTTCCTTTTCCTTTTCCTCTTCCTTTTCCTCTTCCTCCTCCTCCTCCTCCTCCTTCTCCTTCTCCTTCTCCTTCTCCTTCTCCTTCTCCTTCTCCTTCTCCTTCTCCTTCTCCTTCTCCTTCTCCCTCTCCTTCTCCTTTTCCTTCCCTGTCCTGCTGCCACCAGTGCTTTGGGGTTCAAGGGATGGGTGACAGCACGTAGGATCTCTCCAGGGATCACTTCCTCATGCTGCCAGGCACCTTGGGGAGATGCACTCATAGGCAACCGGCTGCTGCCAATGGCCTGCCACATGCTGCCTGAGACCGCATCAACCTCCGTGCTGCATGAGTGCATGGGGAGCTGCCTCCCCCCATCCAGGCACTGGGCACATGGGTACCACCATCCCTCCCTCCCCCCAGCATGAGACCTCCCTTTTCCTTCTGCAGGGGTGATGGGTGAAGCCGCAGGAGCACAGCTCTGGATCCCATGCTGCCCCAGACACCCGGGGCACAGGCAGCAAGCCACTGCAGCTTTCTGGTCTCCTTGCTCAAGAGAGGGCTGCAGGGCATTTATTGGTGAGCCCCCCCACCATGACGCCAGCATTGCCCCCTCCCTACTGAGGGGATGAGAGCGTGGGCATTTTATCGTGGCTCTGCTTTGTACAGCGGCAGGACTTTGGTGTCCCCCTGGGTTACTCATTGCCTGTGGTAACTGTTTGTGAGGGTCCTTATAGGAAACGGTGAAAAGTCCTGGGGCTGCACCCCAGGGTGCAGGCAGTGGGGCTGGGGAAGGGGCTTGTCCCCACCAGGCTCTGCATCCCGTTGGGGCTCCCGGGACATGCCTGACACAAGCAGTGGGAGTCGGACTGGCTGAGGAGCTGGAGGCTAGGGCACGTGAAGAGGAGACCTGAGCAGGGGGATGGTGAAGCTGGGGATGGGACAGCAAAGGGGGCTCCTTGCTGGCTGCCACAGGGAGCTGGAGAGGTACCGGTTCCTGACTCTGCTTGGAGGGGTGAGAGGCAGTGGCACCAGACGCACTGAGGGAAATTCCAGTTAAATAGTGGAGAAAATCTCCTCAACATGAGAACACTTCAAGCACTGGAACAGGTTGCCCAAAGTGGTTGTGAAACTTCCATCCTTGATCTCTTCCATACCGTGCGTTGGAAATTGCATGAAAATGTGGAGGTCTCTGGCCATCCCCTGCTCAGAAGAGGACCAGTGTTCCACCAGGTTGCTTAGGGCTTGGTCTAGCCATGTGGCCATCTCTTTGGGTGGCCTTTGCCACCACATGGGTGCCTGGAGACTCCTCTGCATCTACGTCTGCACAGCATCCATCTTACCAGCCATGCCCAACCTCCCTGACTGCATGGGGTCACACCATCCCAGCTGCTGGACTTCACATTTTGCCTGTGTTGAACCTCAGAATGTTCCTGTCAGCCCACTCCTCCAGCCAGCTGAGGTCCCCGCTCACCCTCAGCTCCCCACAGTTTGGCACCAATGCATGGTGTGCCCTGCTGTCTCCCCAAGCCCCATTTGCAGTCCAGCCCCTGTGCACCCCAGTCCCACAGATGCGTTCAGTTCTGTGGGGAGGCCCCTGAGGGAGCTGGACAGGGTTGGAGGCTCAGGGGGCTGGAATGTGGGGTCACCCTGAGACACTTCTTACCTGTGTGGGGTGAGTGGCTTGGCTCAGGAGCAAAGCATGAGGTGGGGAAGCAAAACAGCTTGACTCTTTGGTTTCCCTAATGGCTTGGCCACCTGCCAAGGTCCCTGTTTGGGGGGAAAAAACAGGCAAGCAGCAACACCCGACCCACCAAAAGCAGGTAGTGGCAGGTTGCAGAACCGGAGAGGAAACAGGAGCCCACAAAGTCATCTAGCCATGATGGAAGCTGTGTCTCCAGCATGCCCCCCACCTGGCACCCTGCGCTGTGATGGGCACCTGGGAACAAGACAGGACGTGTCTGAAAGGGGGGGCTCGCAACTTACAAGAATCCCCCACCCTCCCTCTTCTCCACCACCCAGCCCTTGGCCGTCTGGTGGGCTGCCTGCCAGGCTGGCCGAAAATGAAAGCAAAGTGTCCAGGGATAAATAGGAGCAGCCTCGGCACAAGGCAGCAGTGTGCGTCCTGCTGTCCAGCCTTGCCCAGCTCAGCACCCACGGCACCCACCATGGCTCTGCGCCTCCTCCTGCCACTGCTCCTGCTGGCTGCTGCCCTCCTCATCGCCCTGGCTCAAGGTGAGGGGCGCAAAGCCCTCCTGCTTGCCTGGATAGGATGGGGCAGGGGATGGGTGCTCAGCTGGGTCTCTGCAGGGTGCTGGGTGGTGCAGTTGTAGCGCATGGAGGGGGGTGGTTCGTGGTGGGTTGAGCATGTGCATGGCTGGGGGTGTGGGGTTTGCAGTGTAGTCATGTGTAGCACGTGTGTGTGTGTGTGTAAGCCTAGCTGGGTGTGTGGTGCTGGCTTGCAGTGCTTGCGTGGCTTCGGAGCACGTGTGCGTGCACAGGGCTGGTGGGGCAGCAGAACTGCAAGCTGAAGGACACAGGCAGGAGAATGAGGTTGAGGCCCTTTGCAAGGAGCCTGCCTCTGCCTCAGTTTCCCCTCTGCTGGCAGTGAAATTGGTGTAACGTATACCTGGGGCAGGGTACAACCTCCAACTGGGAACTGGGGTTGAGAGCTCCCACCCTCTCTTGCTGCACCAGCATCTCTCCCACAAATGACACCAAGCAAGCCCTGTGCCATCAGCCGGCCATGCCGTGCTTCCCTGGGGCTGGGAAGGTGTCCTGGCTCGCTGTGGGTCTGAAATCCCACATTCCCCCCTTTCCCCCAGGCATTGGCAGCTCAGCCTCGGACTGCTGCCTGAAGTACAGCCAGACAGCCGTCCCTAGCAGCGTGGTGAAGTCCTACAGCCACCAAGGACCCGAGTCGGGATGTTTGCTGCGTGCCGTTGTGTGAGTACCCTGCCGCGGTCGGGACCATCCGGAGCTCTTTGGCTCCAGCCAAGCCCTCCTTCCCTGTGTCCTCTGCCCTGCCCACCCCCAGAAAACTCTTCTGCCTGCACCCCCAGGCTTACCACCAAGAAAAATAAGAAAATCTGTGCCTCTCCCACTGACCCCGCCATCCAGAAGTTGATGCAGAACCTGAACAAGAAGGCGAAGAACCGGGACAAGAAGGGACAGTCCCCGCGTTCCGGGGGCAGAACCAGGCGGCAGAAGCGGCAACGGGTCTAAGTCAGGCCTGAAGAGGTATGTGAGGGTGTGGGGGGCAGCAGGGCGATGGGGTCAGGGTTCTGGCCCTCATCCCAGATCTTTCCCTGTGGGAGGGTGGGCATCCAGCTCCCAGGGCTGATCCTGGGAGGGCTACCACAGCCACTGCTGAAGCATGAAGGTGCATGAGGCACAGCTCCCTCCTGGTCTGTGCTTGCCTTAAAATCAGCTTTCTTTCTGGAGCTGGTGGGGCAAGGCAATGCTTGGGGGTGGGCAAGGCATGTCATGCAAGGTAACAGCCCCATGGGCTGGGGTGGGCACACTTGCTTGGACCCTCTCCACCTCACTGCACCCTCCTTGCCTTCCTCTCCCCTAGGACGGATGCCTTCCCACCGATGACTGACTGACTGCAATGGACAGACCACCCACGCGCCCACCAGCCCTGGGGCAAGGATGGGGCTGGCTGAGGGGGCTGCTGCCTTCTTTGCAGCCCCCTCGGCGCTGCCGTGCCCGCCGCAGAGATCCCCCCAGCCGGGACCCCCTGTACCGGCTGGGTGCTCTCTGCGGCAGGGGGGCACCCAGGTCCTCACTCGCCCCACGGCCACGCTGGGGAGGACCTGGACCCATGTGGGAGCTGAGCCATGGCCCCAAGGGGTGGGTGGGCAGCCTTCCCGCCAGAGGGGATTTCTGTAGCCTGGCAGGCTGGCAGCTTTTCCTGTGACTTTTTTGTTTGGGTTGTTTTTTTTTTTTTTTTTTATACATTTGTATTTATATTTAAAGACTGTGCTTTCATTTAGTCTTCCTGGAGGGCTCTACTTCTGGCTCCTTGTGCTTCACAGAGTACCCTTTATGCTGCAGGCTGGCTTTTCTGGAAGATTACTCTTATTTTTCTACCGAATAAACAGTGGCTGCGTTTCATTTCCCTCTCGCCTACTTGCTCCTTTTCAGCTTGCAGGGCTGTGGGGTGCCAGGCAGGTCCCATGTCCCCATGGTCCTGCCCGGGCTGCTTGCTGGGGGCTTCTTCGCAGGGCAATTAACGGCTGAGATGGAGAGTTTGGGAACAGCGGGGGTGACAGTGTGGCCGTATGTCTGGGTTGCTCTAGGCTTTCCCTTTGGCTTTTATACCATGTTGTTGCAGTGTAGTTTGGAAGAAGGTAGTCAGGATTTATCCATTAGATTCATTAGTTTTTGGAGTACAAAATTGCAATGAAATCAGAACAAATTGTTCATTTTAGTGGAACTTTAGCCCTTTATCCTCCCTTGGTTTTGCTGTTGTCAGGGATTCAGACATTATTAAGTCAAATGCTTAGTCTTCTGGGAAAAAAAAAACAAACAACTCTCACATTCTTTCTTCCCAAGTCTGAAAAGCTTGTGTGGTGACAACTGCATGTGAAGCTGTGCAGACGGGGGGGATAGAAGACATTGCAAAATACGTTGCAGACACGCTGCAGCTGTCTGAGAGCAGCTCTATCCCAAAACTTCAGTAAGGTGAGAAGTCACCAACCCAAGGACATGATAAGGTGAGGCTGCCAGGAGAGGGGGAACAGACTTCCAGGGCAGGATTGGTGAGGAAATGCCATCTCACTGTGCTTGCAAATCCCCTCCAGCCTGCTGAGAAGGAGCAAGTGGAAGGGCTCTACTGCAGCCGCAGTGCTATCTGCTTGCAGAGACTTCAGACGTGGACTTTGGTCAGTAAAGGTCTATTAAGTCATATAGTTGCAATAATAGGATTTGCAGGGCTTAACAGTGTCAGCAAAGGCTGTGTGTTAGCTGGAGTAAAGCTTGTAGCTGGATGTTTCTATCACCCACATTTATCTGGCTTGATTATTAGGCAGGTGTTTAGGTGTATTGTTTTAAGGCTGTGTAAAGAAACTGTGAAGTCCAAGATACTGGCTCCAAGTACGGGACAGACGCTGCGCTGGCTCCGCGCTGCACTCTCCTCCACGTGGGAGGATGTGGCTATGGGCCAGATTGGCTTTTGGACAGGATGCAAGGCAATAAAATATATCTTTTACTACCAACCTCACTTGTTCTGACAGTTATGATGGGCTTCGGAGGGGTGGGCTGCACGGGGGGCTGCTCTCCTGCCCCACACACCATCGTCCCCCAGGTCCTGGCTTTCGCAGCCCCCGTGGGTGCTGCATCCCTGGGGCGCAGAGGCTGGGAGCTGCTGGCATGGTGGAGAGGGACCGTGCAAGTCCCCTCTTCTGCAGCTGCGCTGCCCAGCAAGGTGAAGACATCCTGTTTGCTCATCTGTTCCCACCAAGGGGTCCTGAGATGCCCGCAAACAGAGGGGCACAAAACAGTTGTGTGTGTGGTGACTTTCACTCACGGCAGAGCTTTTCCCTCCAGCTCCGAACCTCCCTGGACCAACAACCGCTTGCTCAAAGCTGGGACCCTGTGCTTGCAGCCACTTTGGGAAAACAACATTAACCCAAGTGACTAACGATGCTGTGCTTTGGCCTGGGCTTTGCCGGGAGCCTGGGAACTGACACCCGCACACGGAGTCAGCCGGGGTTGCTGTGGGAGGGCTGGAGGCAGCCCTGGGTTTGCCGGGGACACGCTGCATCCAGTCCCGCCCTCTGCAGGACTCCTCGTTGTGCTGGTTGCAGTGTCAGGAGATTGTGAAATGATTGCAAAAAATCCCTAGAAATGAGGTCCAGCTGAATATGTCTGCAACCGCAAACAGCAAAGCACGAGAAGATGGCAGGAGCGAGCCAGCATGTGAAATGTATCCTGGTGTCTCTGTGGCTGCGGATGTAAACGCTGCACGAGTGGTTTTTTCCCTTCAAAGGCTAGGTGGGCATCAGGCTAAAACAGATTGAGAAGATGTGCCCATGGTTGGGCTCTAATTTGCCCTAAAATTTACTCTAAAGTCAGTGCTTGTGGAAGAGCATCAGAGTTTGTCCCGTGCTCAGGCACAGATCCCTGCTCAGGAAGGCACACGTAAGCACAGACATGGATGCACAAACGCATCCCACATGTGCCTGTGCCTGCACGTGCATGAGCATTTGCACACCACTTCCAGCTTTACTGCAGAATGCTGCTTTTAAGGAAAATAAGGTGTCAGGGCTAGTCAGTGTCTTGCTGGTGAGGCAGGTGGCTGCACTGCTGCCATGGTGAGGTGGCACCAGGGAAACACCTCCAAGGAGATGCCCTGCGAGAGGCTGAAGGGAGTGGTGATGGGCCGGGATCTGGAGCACACAGCAGGGGCCAAAACCCCTTCTCCGTGGAGGAGTGGAATCCACAGATGCCCACTGAGACAAGCAACGTAAAGAAGATGCTCTAAGATGCTGCTGCAGTGAAGCAGCAGGGTAGGATTCACACAGTTGTACCCCTGGGCAGGGCAAACCTGCTGCTTCACCCCATCTGCAAGGACAAAGTGGTGTCGATGCAGCACTGTGCTGGGGCACCGAGCGTGCAAGGGCTGTACAAGCCCCCCTAGACACTCCGTGGGGAAGGCAGGAAAGCTGCAACTGTGTCAAGCAAAGCAAAAAGTCAGGAGAGCTTGGCCACCCTGGAGCAGAAAGGCTCCAGTGACAGCAGAAAGTAGCCAGGCAAGACAGAAACCAGAGTGCAGCCAAGAAAAGGGAAGTCTTGAACATGGGCCAAATTATTAGCTCAAGTCATTAGCCAGCGCAGACAGTGCTCCAGGCTTGTGCCGGCAGTGGAGCATGCTGGACTGCAATGCTGGGCTGAGCTCCAGCAAGGCTCACCTGGAGACACACGCCTGAGCTCCATACCTCCGTCCCACGATGTTTCCAAGAAGTAGGAACCAGCTACTCTGCAGCAGCCCTGCCGGCACCAAGGGCTGTTTCTGGGGCCACCTGGGTGCTAGAGGGGCTGTGGCTTCCAGCTGAAACTTCAAGGTGTTTTTGGAGCTCACTTCACCAGCCCTGCCCTCATGGGGTCTGACATGGTCTTCAGAGCAGAGAGGAGGTGGAGAAGTGGCTGGTGGGCAGTAGGGACTCCCACCCTTCCTGCTTCAAGGTATTTCCCAGTCCTGGCCATCCCTTGGCATCCATCCTGTCCTAGAGGTCCCCAGCCCAGAAACCTCTCTCAACTATTTCTTTACCTACATGTATCTTACAAGTGCCCTCCTTCCCCTGTCCTCTGTTTTGCTGCCTGGAGACCCTTGACTTTGGGGTGACCTCATGCTGACAGTCCCCCTTTCACTTCCCCAGACCCCCAGGTCCCTCTGCTTCCCTCCCATCCCACTGAGCTTTGCAGACCTGCTCCTGGACTGCAACTCTCCAAGGCGTGGTGGAAGAGCATCTGCTGTCCTCTGAAGATGTCCTGTGGTGGGGCCAATGCAAGCTGTGTCCCAGCGCTGCACCTGGCCAGGAACCCAACAGCCTCCTCTGCCTGGCGTCAGGCTAACAGCCAACAGAGCAGTGAAAAAGAACAGCCCCCAAGGGTTTTGGTCCATCCTGTGTGCTTTTAGATCTATTCACAGATGAGTTTGGTGTGCAGCATCACCAGGCATCCTTCCTGCCAAACCACATGGGAGATGGCAAGGAAATTGCTGATGGGCTGCTTTTCACACAGGTCTCCAAGCTGTTCCACAGTCATCCCCTCATGAAACCTCTGGAGGTCTTGCAGGGGGGAAGACAGGCAGTGTGACAGCAGGGAGCCAGGGCAAGGGGCATCCCAGGAGCAGGGAGGTGATCGTCCCCCTGTACTCAGCCCTGGTGAGGCCGCACCTCGAGTGCTGTGTCCAGTTTTGGGCCCCTCACCACAAGAAAGACATCGAGGCCCTGGAGCGTGTCCAGAGAAGGGCAACGAAACTGGTGAAGGGGCTGGAGCACAGGTCTTATGAGGAGCGGCTGAGGGAACTGGGCTTGTTTAGTCTGGAGAAGAGGAGGCTCAGGGCAGACCTTATTGCCCTCTACAACTACCTGAAAGGAAGCTGTGGTGAGCTGGGGGTTGGCCTCTTCTCGCAGATAACTAGTGACAGGACAAGGGGAAATGGCTGCAAGTTGCGCCAGGGAAGGTTCAGGTTGGAGATGAGGAGAAAATTCTTCTCTGAAAGGGTGATCGGGCATTGGAACGGGTTGCCCAGGGAGGTGGTGGAGTCACCGTCCCTGGGGTGCTTAAGGAATGGCTGGATGTGGTACTTTGCAATATGGTTTAGTGGGTAATAGGTGGTGGGGGGACAGTTGGACTAGAGGATCTTGGAGGTCTCTTCCAACCTTAATGATTCTATCATTCTATGATCCCACCTGGCCACTGCCATCTCGTGCCATCATCTCTGAGGACATTTGCAGGAAGCACCTGGCTGGGAAACTGCACAGCCCAAAAATGATGCTGAGGGACAATGTGTGTTGCGGGAACCCTGGGAGATGGCTGCTCACCTGCAGGGGTGGAGTGGGACCTGGCTGAAGGGTCTTGGCTCTGCTGCCCATTGCCTGTGGTCACCTCAACATCAATGACACAGAACTCAACGAGTGTTAGGGACAGATGGGCTCTAACAGAGCAGGAATTGCCACCTTCTGCATCCTTCTTAGCCAGATCCTCAGGACTGCCTTTGCTTCCTCTGGGCAAAGGAATGTCTTGTTCTTCTTTCCCCCTTAGCTCCATTTAGATCAGATTGACTGGGTTTGCTCAGGTAGAGGAGATCCAGTGGGGGCCTGAGCCCTGTGGGCCGCAACAAGCCTGGGGCCGCAATGGGAGCCGTGCGGGAGGCTCCGTTGTGCTGGGAGTTGCAAAGGAAATTGAAACAGCTGCAATGCCTGCCCAGTATTTCCCAATGAGGTGAATGCAGCCAGGCCAGATCCTGCTCCAGGGACTGGTTGTGCCTGGAATTTGCAGAAAATCCCCCTTTGCCCTTTCCAGCTCCATAGCTCGGAGGGGGAAAGCAAAGCATCGCAAGGCACCCTGGGGAGCACACCAGAGCCCACGAGCTGGTGGGGAGCAGCTGTCCCAGGGGAGTCCCACAGTCGACAGATCTCCAGGAGGGTGTCAGCACGGCTGGTGCTCCGCAGGGAGAGCCTGGGGATGGAGGTGATGCTCACACAGCCCATTTACATTTTGATAGGTTGAACTTCCCATGGGGATCCCCCCACGCACGGTTTCCACTTTAATTAACAACTGCATTATTGAGGCTTCTGCAGGAGTGAGTGCTCAGGGATGCTTTGTGCTGCCTGTGGCGTCTCCAGGGCTGGAGCTCCAGCGCTCCCAAATTACTCTGGATGATGCTAAAATGGGTCACGCACATGATGCTCTCCCCTCTTCCCAAATTGCACCAGATCTCCTGCCTGTTCCCTGCCTGTGTGTGCCTCTGAAGAGCCTGGACCCCAAAACATCTCCTTTTCCCCATCTGCACTGTCTCTTCTGGTCCCTGAGGCTCAGCCTGTGAGGGGGATGGGATGACCTTTCCGCATGCCACAGGGATGCACTTCAGAGATGACCACTCTCTTCTTAGAAATCCCACTGACCCCAGTGTAGGGGGGGGAATCCCGTCACATTCCCCTTTCACAATGCAAGTGGAAAGCCCCTTTCCTCACCCTCCAGGGCCCCTCCTGGGGAGCAGAGGTGACTGAAGCAGCAGCGCTTTCACCCACTTGGCACCCAGACAGCTTCTGGGAAGAGGCAGAGCCTCTTTCCTGCCCATGTGTCAGCAGGGACTGCGGGAAGCGCGAGGGCAGGGGGGGCCCTTCAGCCAGAGGTGCTGAAGGGGTTTAATCCCCAGAAGGATGTATTCTCAACACTGGACATGCTGCTTTCAGTGCATGGCCAGCTGGGAGCCAGGAGCTGGTGGGAGCCCCTTGTGCCAGGAAAGTGGCAGTGGACCCCCCCTACTTGCTGTGGGCACCAGGACCCCGGCAGTGCCTGGAGGGTGGTTGCACAGGATGGGACCTCCAGCATGCCCTTAGCACCCTTTGTCAGTCCCTGGGCATGCTTTGGTAGCTGCCAAACTCACCGAATGTGCAAGAAGACAAGGGTTTCTTGTCAGGCAGCAACCCCAGCATCCCATGTCGGTGGGTCAGAGCTCTGCTTTTGGGCCCCCCTCTTCACAGGGGGCTTCAGAATGTCAGTCCAGTCCCTGTGGAGGAGCTGGCTCTGGGTTAGGAGTGGCTGAGCCACCAGCCACCAGTTCTGTCCACCAGTATTAACAGTGAGGACCCATTGCCCTTCCTGCTGTGGCATCTCTTTGGCAGCGCCCCAGGGAGATCAAGTGCAGACCAGGTCCCAGAGCCAGCCTGCATCCCCAAACCCGCAGGGAGGCTGAGGCTGATGACTGACACTAATCCTCTGCCACCTAAATTCCCCTTCTGCCAGCTAAGATTTCTCTACAATAGCTTGTGAGTGCTAGAAGGCGGCAGGTGCTGACTGGAGCTAAGCTTGCACATCCTGTTTGTGCTGCTCATCCTGCCCACCCACTCCTGCCTAATCCCTTCGGCACAGCTGCCACAGGAGTAGCCCGCAGGAGCGGCCAGAAGCTGGAGGTGATGCTCTGCTGATGGAGCAGACCACTGACCACCTCATGCATGAGGCTGCTGCCAGCCCTGGTGCCAGGGATGGACCAGCTTGGCTGATAGCGTGGCTGGAGTCTCCTCTTCCTTGTTACGGTGGAGCAGGGAAGAGGCAGAGCTTGCCTGCAGGTGAGTGGAGCAGAGGGAACTACTGAGGTGCCTGGGTCCCAGCCCTGTGTCTGTGGAGCACTCTCCTCCGAGGTGCCAGGACAGGCCAAAGGGGAGCAAGGGAGAGGATGGAGGGATGGAGATCCTGCTCCAGGATTTGTTCACCCCTGTGGGGAAATATTTTTCCTACTATCAGTGGAATATTCCTTGGGTGCAACTGGGCCTGTTTGCCTCTCATCCTGTCTCTGGGTCCCTCCAACAAGAGCGTGGCTCTAACATCTCTCCAAACCCCTGCAAGGCAGCCGTTGGCAGCAGTGAAACCCCTTCACTGTCCCTTCCCGGGGCTGCACAGTGCCACTGCTCTCAGCGTCCCACATGCCGCATATCAGGGCTGAAGGACACCAGTGCAGGTGGCACTGGCACGGTGGTTAGTCACCATCCCAAGGAGAAACAGCCTCCGTCCCCGCTCTCCTGTGAAGGTCTGCAGTGGGAGTGCTGGTCTTTGCTCCTTGTAGTGCCCACCCAACCAGTGAGGTGCTGGAACTCTGCACCATGACCACAGTATCCATGAGGGATTTTTGCTCTTCTGCCAAGTAAACCTGTTTCCAGGAAGCTCTGTAGCTGCCTTTGGCCATGATCCAGTTTGCTGGGACACCTGGAAGATGGGTTGTCTTTTGGCACGTAAGATCGCAGCTGGAGCGGAGCGTGCTGGCTGGGCTCTCCTCTGTCCAGCAGCTTTGGATGTGCCCCCACCCAGGCACTGGGGAGGGCAGGGGGAGCCAGCCAGGCTCCTGCGACCAAACTGAGGGGGATCAGGAGAAGCTGGGCATCACCCCAGTACCAATATATACCAAAAAAATGGGGTTGAGGCATGTTCTTCCTCCAGCATCACTGGATTGAGCCTGTGCTATCTAATGGGAACGTCCCAGAGATGTCTCAGAGAAGGGACTGGGAAGTGTATGGGGTGAGACTCCCCGTGTGCTTGCTCAGGGCCCCGGGGTGTTTTTTCAGGTTCAGGGGACCTTGGCACAGCTCTGGTCCCGACCAGCAGCCTGTGTGGCCCTGGTGCCAGCCGCAGAGAGGGCAGGAGGGTGCTTGGCCGTGGGACTGCGGAGCAGCTGGCTGCAGGGAAAGAAGGCAGGATATTCGGGAACCGCTCAGAGATTAACATCTAGCCTGTGGCAAGACTTGTTGCAACTTCCCACCCCTCTTCTCCGAAAGAAAGTGAAAGCTGTGGGCTAGAAGGATAAATAGGCAGTAGGAAGCACCAGCAGCAGAGCGCAGGGAAGCTGTGCAGAGCTCACCTCTCCTGCCCGGAGCACCATCACCTCCAGCTCATCCTCTGCCAGACTCAGCAGCAAAATGCAGCAGATGTATCTTCTCTGCCTCAGTCTCCTGGTGCTGGGCTGTGTCCTGGATGGTAAGAGGGAACCTCGTGGGCTGCTTTTGTTGTGGGAGGGAGAGGAACCAGTTTCTTGCTCTCTTTTGCATTTCCAGCAGACTTTCAGAGGGACACATGGCTGAGGCTCTGTTGCAGTCCTCCTGCACCCTCTGCCTGTATCTGTCCTGATCAAGGTCCAGGCAGGAGCCTGCAGGGCACTGCGGCAGAAAAGCTGTGCTTGGGAAAGGCTGTGGGGCAATTCTGCCTCCCTGCGCCCTAGCCCAGCTTGTGCATGCTGGGCTGAGGTCACCTTTGTCCCATTCTCCCCAGCACACCAGGAGAGCATCCCTGGCACCCTTCGGCGTGGGGCAGCCTGGGGGCAAGTGGCAGGGCTGGGAGGAGGAGGGAAGGCATGTGTTAGGGCACAGCCCATGTTTGAGGGGATGGTGGTGTTGGACACAGGCTTTGCACAGGTCACAGCTGTCTGGGTGGGTGACACCATGCCCTCTGCTCTGCTGTGGGGAGCTGGGGAATCCAGACACCTTGCGGTGTTGCTCCACACCTTGCTGTCTGGGGCTACAGGCATCCCTGGGCGCTGCCAATCTCCATGGGCATTAACAGTGAATGCAGCGTTTGCTCGGAGGGTGACCAAGGTCCCCTACCCACAGTGAAGTGCAGGGAGCTATGTCCCTCAGCTGCTGCAGGAGTGATCGGTACGGTGTGGGCTGGTGATGGGGTAGCTGCAAAACCTGTGACTGCTTCAGCAAATAAAGCTGAAGTCATTCCCAAGCCCTTGGGATTGGATGTCTGTATTGCAGCACTCTGAAGCTGGGAAGAGACCCCCATCCTGCCTTGTTTGCTGCTGGTGCTGGCCCCAGGGGTGCTGGAGGGACTCAGGCATGCAGAAGGGCGACCTCCACCAGCGTGCCAGTTCTCATCTCCTTTGCTTTCTGTCAGAAGGAGGCAAAGGGCTCCTGGCACCTGGGTGTGGGAGCAATAAAACTTGTGCCTGCTTGTGCAACCAGGGCAGTGTGCGAGGGCATCACTGGCAGGCACCATCCTGCCTGGCTCCGTCGGGGCAGCCCTGCAGTTCCTTCACCCTCCAGGGAGTCTGGGTGAAGGTGCAGGCAACCCAGGGAGAGTGACCTCAGCCTGCATTGTGTGTTCCTCCTCCAGTGCACAGCGGGAACAATGTCCTTGACTGCTGCCTGCGGACGAGTGAGACGCCCATTCCCCGGAGGATAGTGCAGGATTACTGGCTCCAGCTGGTGCAGGACGGCTGCGACATCCCGGCTACCGTGTAAGAGCCCCAGGGTGGTGATGGCTGAGGGACAAGAGCCCCGGACTGGTGATGGTCAAGAGATGGACACTGGGAGTGGCAGGGAGGGAGGCAGAGCAGAGTGGAGGAGGGATGTTGAGCTGGGTTTGGAGGTGGGGGAATAGGGAGGGATGTGGAAGAGATCCTGGAGATCAGAGGCTCAATCAGAGTGGGACAGACCTGCTGGGAGGGGAGCACTTGGGACAAAAGTCAGGGGAGGGAGTTATCCCAAGGCAGAGATGGAGGGGAGCAGTGAGAGAGGCAGCGAGTAACAGCCTGAGCTGTGCTGGAGCATCCCTGGGGTGTCCTGCTAACCTCATCTTGTGGTTTTTTTTCCCCATGGGCCTGGCAGGTTCATCACCACAAAGGGTAAGCGCCTCTGCGCCCCTCTCCAAGCCCCATGGGTGATTCGCCTCCAAGAGAAGCTGGATGCCAGCTCTGCCAGGAAGGTAAGAGCCAGCCCTGTGCTCAGCCAGGCGTGGGGGAGCCTGGAGGTGGGTTTATCCACCACCAAAGTCTTTTCCCAGTTTAACTGGGCTGCTGGGAAGAGCGGGGACTGCTCTACTGTGGCACAGATACTTTGTCTTCATCACCATCCCTCCTCCCTCCAACTGGGACCAGTCTGGCTCCTCTGCAATCCCTTTTTCACCCCAAATAAATGCAGCCCTGGGGCTGTTGCCCACCCAGTGGCACCCTGAGCTGAGCCCAAAGGGTGCCACAGCAAACAGCACTGGGAACAAACTCCCCCCCCACGCTTCTGCCCTGGGAGTTTGCCATTTGCAACTTGTGCGTCTTTATGGGGAGGGCTTGTAATGAGTTTGGTGGGTGCATTGCAAGCCCTGCCAGGTCCCCACTTCATCACCATGGCTTGGCCCCTGGAGGTCACCCCTTGGTGACCATTCTGACTGTGGGGAGGGGACCCTGGGAAGGCTCCTGCCCTGAGGAACACACTCATCACAGGTGGGTTCTTCACTTCCCCAGGCCAAACTTCAGGGCAAGTAGGCTCCGAAGAAGCCTGTGGCCTGCCCCAGCGGCTGGAGCGGGGCTGGCTCCCAGCTGTGAACCTGAAGCTAATGAAGCCAACCTGCTCCCACCTCCAGCTGCAGGGCTGACCCTCCTCGGGACTCGTGCCAGCGCACAGGGCTGGGCAGAACCCTGCCTGCTCTCTCTTCTTCCTTCCGTCTCCACTGTGACCCAGCAACCTGCATCAGACTGATCCGGGGGCGGCTGGACCAGAGCCTCGGCTGCCTTTGCGGCCTGGAAGCTGGTTGATGAACTGTTCTTTGAGACAAGTTTGGGGGATCCCAGCCTTCCCTTTGGTGCAGCAGCTGTGACCTCCAGCATCAGTCTGACGCCTTTGGTTTCCATTGTCAGCCCCAAACCTTCTGCAGTCCTTCTACACCCTGGGACAGGCTGCCAGGACGGGACAGTGTGGGGATGGAGAGGAGGGATGGAGATGTTTCTTGCCGGCCATGCACTGTAGTACTCCCTCGCTGAGCACAACCTAGATGCTCTCGGGCAGTGTGTGGCCAGTGTTGCTCCTCTCTCACTCCCTGACTTCCCTGCACTGTTTCCCCTCCTGCCCTTCCTTACATGGGTAGAAATAGAGCCAGTAATGTGGTGGCAGCAGAGCAGGCAGTGATGTTGCCTTTGGCCCTTGCACTCCTCAGGGTCATTGCTCCCCCTTCTTGGTCCCCCAGCCTTCCACCGTGTTCAAAGCCTGCCCTGCTCTCCTGCCTGGGCAGGGATACATGAGCAGCGTTCATGCTGCTCTCAGGTATTTGCTGCTAGATCTGTTCAATGCAACAGTTACGGGTGTAAGTTGCTGCTTTTCTCTCTTTTTTGTATTTTTTTTTATTGTGCTGTGAATTTGTTAAATAAAAAGAAAAGCCAACAGGTGTTTGACCTGCCTCATATTTTTGAGCCCAAAGGCCAGTGCAGAGCGTGGGGTGTGCAGCCACCGCTGCCTGTGATAACTGCAGCAGCACTGGGGTACATGGAGGGGAAGTGTCTTTCATAGGGGTGAAGGACACTTTCAACAGCACCTGGGCCGCAGGAGTCTCCTGGAAGTTCAGCACCATGGTGAGGTGGGTGCCCTGCTCTGTGCTGCTCAGTCAGGCTGCTGGAGTCGATCCCCAAGGGGCTGTATTGAAGACATGGGGTGGGAGGGAGCATGCAAGTATTGCACCACCCAGCCAAAGTCTCACTGGTGCGGCTGCCAGGCTGGAGTTCCCCAGCTCTCAGCTCCCATAGGAGCGTAGGACGGGGACAAAAAGCTGTGGCAACAGGAGCTTTGTCCTTGCAGTGAAGGGAAACTGAGGCATGGTGTGGCTGATTGGGTCTGCTGATCAGCAGTTTGGTGCTTCTTGGCAGCTGGGGTGCAGGGGAGGAGAAAGAGCTTTTGAGGAAATGGAGGCAGGCGAAGGCACCTGTTCCTGGGCATGTCCATGGACAAGGCATGGAGGGCAGCCCACCATTCCCTGCCCCTCATCACTGATGAGCTGGGAATCCCTGAACATTTTGTTCCTGAGCCTCAGGTCTCTTGGGACTGTGCACTGGGACTACGGTCTTGCTGCCCCAAAGTGGCTTTATGTCCCCTTGGGAACTGCCCACGCCATGTGATATTTGAACAGACCTGCTCCATTTAGGTTAAGTATGGACAAAACATGCATGAGTGGGGTTTGCATGGCCAAGAGATGAGCACCATGCTCTTCTCCCAAAGACCACGGTGTCAAACGTGACTGTCCACATGGTTAAATTATTTACGCTGTCCTTGGCCAGGTTTTGGTGTCAGACAGCATGACTGGGCACAGTCTGGGAGTGAGGCAGCTCAGGGACTGTTCCTGAAGGCAGGGGATACATGGCCTCCAGCCCCTCCAGGCATGGCTTCCATGGTGGTGCTGGGCTGCCCAGCAGGGATGTCCAGGAACACGATGGTTTTGTTGAGACCTGGACCTTTTCCTCCCCTCATCTGCTGGCACCCTTGGTGGTGGCCAGGGTTTCTTTTTCAGGTGTTCCCCCCTCTGGGGTCCTCCTCCCTGGTATCTGTGCGTACACAATGGGCTCACCTGTCTCTTTGCTTTTGCAAAGCACCAGCTCTGTCCCGGCTCATTAACTATAGTGACAGCCCCAGCAATACAATCCTGAGGAGGAAGAGGCAGAGAAGGAAGGCTGGTATGGGAAGAAAGGCCAAGACAAACAGTGTGAATGAGAAAAGAGAATAACTGGTGCTTGCTTGGGCAGAAGCCTTACTGCCGCTTGCTTGCTGACCTGCGAGAGGCCTCGGCTGGGGAGCAGGAGGGTGCTCGCATGGATCTGCACGGGGGCTGAGCTGCTGCAGCTGGTGCAGGTCCCTGTGCAGGACAGGAGAGGCTTAGCCTGGAGTGAATGAGGTTCATCCTTGCCTGGAGGCTACAATGAAACTGGGCCAGTGTCCTGGCCCCGTTCCTTGGAAAGCTGAGGGAGAAGGGGCTTGCACTGATGTCTTTGATTTTGGAAACAGGTTTATCTGTTTCCATCAGGGTGTGAGGCACTGCTTGGCCAACCTGCCTTTAAGAGCGTGGTTGCAAAGCCTGTGGCTCCCAGGTCTCCGGAGCAATAAGCGCACCCTCCTCAGAGCAATGCAGCTATTTATCACAGATCCCTGCCAGGTCCTTGTCTTTCATCGGTCTCAAGGCTGTGGTGAGCCAGGCTCCAGCTCTGGCAGCCGATGGACCTTACCGCTGGAGAAGGACAAGAAGAGATGCTGTCCTGGGCCAGGTACGTGCTCCTGGCTGTCTGTCTGTCCTCCAGCAGCTGGCCCTACTACAGACCTGGACTCTTGGAAACCTGTCAAGGGCTCTGTACTTCATAAACTATGGAGTGAGTTTTTCTGATGCAAAATGTCACAATCTCTTCAGAGGGAATGAGCCACTTCCCTTGGAGGACGCAGCTAGCCACTGCCACGTCAAAGACCTCGAGTCCCAGCCAAGAGCCAGATTCAATGAAAAATATTCCAACTCCTCCTGCTTCTCTCTGCCCAGCCATGTTTTTCCTGCGCTTTGACTACTCCCAGCGTTCTCGCAGTGGGGCAGGAACAGGATCTGCTGCAGTATGAGCAGAGATGCCCTCAGTCGGTCTGGGGTTACGTACAGGGATCACTTTGATGTGGGGTGTTCTGGAGCGTCGGTGGAATCATCCACAGTCATTTATCTACACGTGGGACACGTATTTCACACATTGTGGAATAACAAGGCATTAAAACCGAAAAGCCTTACTAGAGGGCTGACAAAACAGCCCCTCGCCTCATGGCTGTACACAAGGCCAGGAGAGAAAGGCAAGGCTCCATTTATGCAAGGAAGTTGAGCATGCTTTGGGTTGTTCTCTAGCTGCCAGGTCTCACAGCCGGGATCATGGGAGTGCTCCTGCCACTCCCAGGCTTGGGGAAAGCTGTCTTGGATCCTTTCCAGGCTGTGGTCAAGGGGTGGAAGACACAGCAGGCACAATCTGCTGCAATCTCTGGGTCTGACCTGGCATGGGCATCCCCAGCCAGGAGGTAGGACTGAAGGTTCATAGCAAAAACATCTGTCTACTTCTCTGTGGCAAGAGCGGGCACCAAAGGGAAATGCTACGCTGGTCTCATTTGGTGTGATAATATCCCTTCCACGGGCTTTGCTGGAACTGGTTTTGTCTCTTGCTTCCAAAGCGATGGTGTAGGGGGCTTCTTCTGTCACCAGCACCCCTCATGTGTTGCACATGTTGCTTCTGGAGAGACCAGGGATGAACCGGCTGCACCCTCCCCGCATGAACCCGCAGGCGAGGTGAGCCCCGCTCTTGGGGGGCTAAAAGGTGTTCCCCCTCCCACAGCCTCCACATGGCCTCTTCATGTTGCTTCCTGGTGCAGAGGAGTCCACAGGAGCTGTGAGCATGCCCTAGGCATGTTTGCTAGTGCAAGGGGCAGTTGTCCCCCATGCTGGCTGTCTCCTCTGCTTGGTGCCAAGGCAAGGGGTTGCCATCCATGGGCACAGCTCCCCTGGCACCAGTGCCGGACCTGGCTGGCAGGGGCTCAGGGACCTGCCCAATTTTTTGTGGGGAGATGGGGCATGTGGACAGTTGGGAAGGGTAGGAAGCCAGGTGAGAAAAAGCCCCTTTAGTCTCATCCTTCACGCTGTTTGCTCTTGCCTAAACAGTAACATGTGTGGGTGATGGAGTGGATCCAGGCCTGGCAACTCTCCTTCCCAGGCCCCTGCTTGCTTCCCTCTCATTCCCAGCATGTGGTGCTTGTCCAGACACCTGCTGCTGAGATTTGTCCTGTGGGAAGATGTCAGCACCCTTGGCCAGGCTGTGGGCCTCCAAGCGGGAGCTGGTGCCATCCTTGCTGCCCTCCCCCTGCAGCTTGGACTCTTCCTGGTGCTACCGTCCAGCCTGTACCTCCACGGTCTGGCTTCTGGGGGCTGATCCCCAGGACTGGAGCATGGGACCAGGGTGCTTCTCCTGGCCTGGGTCCTTGCAGTCAAAGTGAGCCCAGAAGCTGTCTGGTACAGGGACCCCTGTACCCACACAGGGCTCAGCTCTGTGCTTTGACAAGCTGCAGGTGCTGCAGCTCATTGCAGTGTAGGTTCAGTCGTGAGCCGGTTGCACCCTTGCTCAGATCCCAGGGCTCAGAGCACCCTTTGGAAAGGGAGGGGGGGACCCATCCTCTCTGCTCTCAGATGCACTGACCTTCTCTTTATACACAGTAGCAGTAAAACCTGGAGATTAAAGAGAAAACCATGAGGACAAGCAAATAGGAGGCTTGCCCTGCTGCCAGAAGTCTCTGGAAAGTACCTTCCTCATTACCCATCCCTCCCAATGAATCGGTAGGCAGTGATGGGAGGCTTAGTGCCATTTCTATGGCACTCCCCACCTCTCCCTCCTGTTTTCCTACTGAGCCGTGCCTCTAGGTAAGTTTTTCTCTGCAATGCATGGTGTGCCTCCCACCAGAAGGCCTTTTCTCAGTTGCTGTGCAACAACAGCAAAAAGACCTGGCTTCACAGCAAAACAGAGCTGGGTCTGTAGGAGACTGAGGTGAGTGGCATCACCTGGCTCAGACTGCAGGGATGGGGCTTGGAGGGGACTAGTGAAGATGTGCGAGCTCCCTTAGCTCTGCCTGGGAGGAGATGGGAAGGGGCAACCATGTTGCGAGAACCAGAGAAGGACAGCAGCAAAGAAGAGAAGATTTTAGAGCTTCTCATGAATTTAAGAAATTGATATGCAGCCTCAGGCTGGCTGGGATGCATTAAACTTGTAAGCGTGAAAAACCTTTCCTTGTTCAGGGTGGAAAGGGAGATCCAGAAGGTTGCCAGCCGTAAGGCAGACTCAGAGGATCTTCCTGTGATCCTTGTTTAGCTCTTTCAAGTGCAAACCTGTAACCCTGGGGATCTCCCTTCCCCTCTGTCTGTTTGGCCCCATGCTGCCCAGTTTCTGCCCAGTTACCCTGGACCGTTCTGCTCCAAGCTTTACCTGAGTGGTGGTTATTGTTTGCCTGTCCAGAGGGATGTGACATTTGTGTCGTGTCACTGCAGATGTGCCAGGTGTTGTATGGCTGCTTGGCTTGAGAGGTTCACCCTCTGCAGCCTTCGATGTGCCTCCTTCGCAAACACATCTCACTCTTCTCCACTTTCCCACAGAAAGTAAGATTTTCTTTCTTGCAGATGTTTGGGCTGGGAATACCCCTCCTCTGCCAGGTTGTGCACTGACTTATCCCCACACTACAAGCACACAACTGTGTTTACATGCATGTTTCTTAATCTTGTTTAAATTATCAAGCCATGACTTTCTACTGTCTCTGAGGAGATGATGCTCCAGAAAAGCAGTGTTTATTTTTGGAAGTCTTATGAACTGCTGCAGAGCTCTTTGATAAAGAAACCAAGTGCTTCCCCTGAAAGACCCTGCAAATTGTAGTTTCCCACCTTTTCTTTAGCTGGTGTGGCTTTTGGAAAGGCACCAGTCAGCATTTACAGTGATGGATAACAGCTGTTGTATTGCAAAGAACAAAAGCAGAACTGTCCAGGATATGCTATAGCTACAGATTCATCCTCTTCTCACAGTGCTTGGTTTCATTTCCCAGCTACTGCGCAATGCTCCAGCATCTTCCTCTGCCCTGTCAAGGGCAGCTACGCCAGGGAATTCCCGGCATCAGAGCCTGCAGGGCTGTGCATTCCATTGCCTGCCTGGCGTGAAAGCAGGGCTGAAGTCCACTGGGTTGATCCCTGCTGTTGCTGAAGGCAGCGTGAGTTCTGTGCAACGGCTCTTTGCTGAGCCTGTGGGATTCAGGGCAGGGAAGCAGGTCCTGGAGATGCTGGCACTCAGCTCTGCACTTCTGACTTGGGGTAGGGAGACTCTGCCCTGTTTGTGTTGGGCTGCCCCATATCTCAGCACAGACAGTAGGAGAAGCAGATATTTTGCAGCAAGACAGTGAATGGTAGGAAGGAAACTCTCTCCACCTTGGCCTGGTTTCAAGCCAAACTGCTCACTAGCCCTGATAGCAGCAGATCCCATGCAGGTGGTTTGTTGCAAATATTAGCATCTCCTGGCACGCTCGCGTCCCACAGAACCAGTGTTTAAAACCATGTTACTGCAGACCAAAGCAAAAAATCACCACAAAGAGCCTCATACCAAGAGGTGCTCAGATCTCCAGCCCAACTTGGCAGACGGTGCAGTGGTAATGGAAGAAATGGGGACAGCCTTGTGGCTGTTGGGATGAGCACAAGGAGATACATGCCCTGCAGCTTGCTGCTACTGCTTCCAGGTGCAGTCCCCTTGCCTCCTGGCAGGGAAAACAGTTTTAATTTGTCTCTGGGCTGTGTTTGGTAAGGACCTGAGGCATCACTCGTGAGTGATCCTGTACTGCAGGAGTTATTGAAGTTAGTCTTGGTGGGAGAAGTGGTCTTGGATGGGACAGCTGGGCTCTGGAAAGGTATGGGAGAGTTGTGGAGGACAGTAGTGAGTTTAGACAGTCTGGATGACCTGGCCTTCAAACACAGGCTGAAGAAGCTTGGGTTTTACAGAAGCTTGGGTTTTACCCTGCTTGCAGGAATAGATAAGACGGTGTCCAAGTGCACAGAGGGATGCTGTGAAGAGAAAGTGAAAAAAAGTACTCTCTGAATTTACTTCTGATAGGTCAAGAAACCACAGGGGTCCCCCTCAGGTCAGACTTTAGGGGGAAATTCCAGTTAGCAGAAAGAGACAGCTGAAGAAGTACTGTATCTCCACTGCTGGAAACTTTCATGGTTAGCCTGTCAGAAAGCTCTAAGTAGTGCTGGCCCTGGCTCAGCACAGGATGGATGAGATCACCTGGGGTGGTCCTTCCTAATCCTTTTTTCCCCATTAGTTTGGTCTGTCAGCTTCCTAGTGGGTGAGGTGGGCTTTCTCTGCCTTATGCTATTCCTTTGAAGGCTGCATGAAGTCACAGGGACCATGACCTTGGGAACCTCTCTAGAAAGTGGCGGTGGCAGGATAAAGTCACACAGTCCCCACCAGTTGTTGGGTGCTTGATGTGAGGCAGCCCGCAGCCACAAGAAACCCTTGTCCTTTTGTGTAAATCCAGGAACTGACCTAGTGCTGTTGCGATTAAGGTGTCTTGGGAGCACGGGGAGAGGTTGGCAAGCTGGGATAAAGGAAGCAGATCTTGTGTGGCATTCATGAGCCCTCTGAAGCAGAGCAGGCCGTGCAGACGCTAATGGTAGAGTGTGAACCATTGGCAGAGAAAAACAACGTCCTTGCTGTCGCCATCTGGGCCACATGCTAATCTACTTCTGCCAAGGACCTTGGTAGATTTGGCTTTGTTTCACCAGCATAATTTGAGTCTGGTTTTGAGAAAAAAAGAAAGCAACCCAAAGAGAGAAAAGACCTTTTCAGGGCAAACGTGAAGCTAAAGAGTTTAGCATCAAATGCCTTTTGAAATCAGCTGTGGAGCCTTGCTCGGAGATAAATAAAGGCTGGTTTGAAGCCGGAAAGTGAGCTGGTAAGACACACTGTTCCCATCTTGACAAATGCTTCCTGGACCACCTGTCCTTGCAGAGCTGGGTTCCCCGCAGAGCTGCCGGGAGCTGCCATGGCGCCACACGCTCGGGCAGAGCGGTTGGGTGCATTGTCAGCGTTATTAGTGGTTTAACATAAATAAGCAGGTTTTAATTAGAATAAATTACCTAGGAATGTAATAGAGTGTGAACTGTACTGTCTGCTTAGCTTTACTCAGCATGAGTAGCTGGGTTTGCTGGAGCCTTTAGGCCGTGATAGAGGTTTTTCCTCAGTGATTTCCTGAGTAGCTTTCCTAACAGCTGGGACTGGGCTGTGTTTAGTCTTCTAGTACGGGGAAGTGTTTTGATACCCTACTGATGTCTCGATCATATTTTTCCAAGTGTGGGACTCTTCGGTTCTCCACGTTCCACCAGCAAGGGCAGGCGTACAAGGGGTGTAAACCAGAAGATAAGGAGGCTCCAACCTTTGGGGAAAGCTGTGGAAACTGCAAGTCATCAAGCGAAGAGCCTGCCTGCCTGGACACAGAAGACGAATCCCATCAGATGTTAGAAGACCCCAGATCAAAAGCCACCACTGGACTGAAGGACACGTGGACAGCGCATGAAGGGTGGGTGTAAGGGTCCCAGGGATTTCTTTGTTCTGGATCCCTCTTTGGAGGCACCCGGCCCGGGCTGACCCTGCTGCTGCACCTTTCAGTTAAATCAGTTATTCTATAAAATCCGACGCCTGAGACTCTGCTGCGGGAAGCCTAGGGTCGAGCCTGAAGGAGGAAGAAGAGTAAGTGTGTGTGTGTGTGACACCACGAATGGTGTGTGAATGCCTGGGCAGCAGCTACTCCTTTAACAGCCATGATCCTGGTGCTCAGCCAGGCTTGGAGCAGAGGTAGGGCTCAGGGTGTCACGGGAAAGGGAAAGCCCTCGAGGGGTCCTTTATGGCTCTGGAGAGCTCAGAGAGCTGGAGAACTTTTCACCTGGTGGTTTATCCTCACCCTTGGTGAAGTTTTGAGGATTTCCCAGTGGGAGACAGCTGTGAGAGTTTGGCTGGCAGGAGATGTGCACTGCCTGGCTCCCTGGGTGGTACCCAATGGAGTCTGTGGTGCAAGGTCTAAAGCATCAGAGTCAAGGGAGTTTTAATCAAAGTGGGCCCTAAAATATCTGTGCTCAGTGCTTTAACGGAATGAGGAAGGGTTTGAGCAGAAAACATCTGGAACAAGATCAGAAGCCAGACACGCTCTTAAACAAAGGAGATACATGGCCTTGGAGGAGAAAACAGACATGTAAATGGAGATGGAGGGGGGCAGCAGCAGGTTGGATTTCTCTGGATCTCATTTGTCTTCCTTGTGCTGCAACTGTCTAAAGTAAATGCTGGGGGGCTGTGGTGTGCCAGAACACGCCGGGGCCATTCATCATGGGCTGTGCCGGCTGTTGGGACAAGTCCATGATGAACAGAAGCTTCCAGCTATCCAGAGGGGCTCTGCCTTGTTTGTAACATCAGTTTTGAGGCCGCAGCCTTTCCTGTACTGCAGGCAGGCACATGCAGGGAGAGAATAACTTCTTTTAGCAGGGCATTAACCGCTGCAAATATGACCCTGTGGTGATTTTCTATAAGGGCTCTGGCTGGGTTTCAGGAGGGTCATTGCTCTTTCTGTACTCAGAACCCCTTCGGCTCAGTCCGGGAAGGAACTCCTCCTGGTCTGGATCTCACCCCTTGCAGGGTATTTCTGGTTGCACTCACACAAGCCTTCTGGGTCAGTACTTTCCAGTTTGAACAGTCTCAATCTGCTCAGCACCGCTTCTTCTCTTCCAGAAGCTGCTCTCCTCTCCTGGACAGTGTGTGTAAAGATGGAGGGTGGGTAGTTCTACAGCAATTTGATATGGATCTGCTGTGAAGGCTTTCCTCTGAAAGCCAGGAGATCAAGTCTGGGTACAGCTGTGGTGTGAAGAGAGTCTTCAGCTCTGTGCCACTCTGAGCCATCAGGAACAGCATAGTCAAAGAGCTGAACACAGAAATTCCCAAGTGAGCCTTTTTCTCAGCTGCTTGCAAAGGGAGCTGGAGGTGGCCATAGCGGTTGGGTCTTGGGGGGCTTTCCCATAGAGCAGAGGGGTCTGCATTGTCCCAGAGACAGCATCTTCCTTCCCAGTCTTCCTGTGGGATACTTCGATCCAAGGATTTCCAGGCAGAGGATGACCAGGGCCAGGAAAAAGCCATCAAAGAGAGTAAAGCTGGAGTCTGCGGGGGCAGAGCTGCCAAGAGTGCAGAGGAAGTGCAAGGCAGGGAAGCTGGGGAAGTCTCTGAAGCAAGTAAGATGTACCAGGCTGGTATTCCTACCAGGGCACAGCAGCAGAGTGGAAAGTCCCTGGCTGGCTCTTCTGTGCCTGATAAGGCAGGCTGGCTCCATGCCCTGCCAAGGAAGGCCTTGCTTGTAGATCCTTTTTTACAGTAAATGGAGGGGAGTCTTATCAGGGTAGCAGTCAGAAGGACTGGAAAAGAAAAGGCAGCCAGATCCTCCCTTAAGGCAGCTCCAAGCACAACCGTGGTGTTAGCTGGGCCCCTAAACTGCACGCAGAAGCTGTTGGGAGGTCCTGGGCAGCAGGGCCAGGACTTCTTCTCGTCTGCCCCTGAGCTCCCATCCCCTCTCCTAATGCTACCATGGTCCCCTTAGAAGTGCACTGCTTTCCTGGAAACCCTGAAGGTCTTTTAAAGCCCCTTCCTGCTTCAGGCAGGCTCACCCTAATTCAGTCTTAGTCAAAAACATCCTCCTTGCAGCTTGCTGCAGCGCTGCCAGGGCCAACCCAGCTGCTCCTGTGCTAATGCTGTCCCCAGGCCTGAGATGAGCTGCGTCCATCCCTCAAATGATCAGCCTGCAATTTTAAAGAAAACGTGAGTGCCATTTTTACACCCTCTGTAGATGAGCCTTGGAAACCTGCAGTGCAGGGTGCTGGAGGGGTGCAGCCAGGGACTGGACAGACCCATCATGGGTGGGTGCATGGGTCCCAGGCAAGCTCCACCTGGGGAAACTCCTGCGCTAGTGGCTCCTGGTTTGCTCTGTTTCTTGTGCTTTTTCTTTCTATCTAGTAGTGGTCTCAGCAGAAGAGAGAGACAGAGTGATACAGCCTTTCCTCTGACCCAGCACTGATGTTCTTGGACTGCCCCTCTGCTAAATTTCACCCAGTATCTGTTACATCCATTTATTCTTGTAAGATATATTGCCAGTCCTCTGAATCATCAGAGAGTGTCATTAACCTGCTCCCATCTTTCATGTTGATGTTCCGTGACCAGCTTCACGGGGTCCTGGGGCAGCTCGCTGATGGACTGAGCCGATAGCTGCTGTCATTTCCAAACACCCTGCTTGCTGCAGCCAACCCTCACCCCCCTACTAAGGCTGGGATGAGGGGCACCTGTCTTCCCTGTCCTTCATCCCCAGGAGGTCTTCACCTACACAGCATTTCTCACATCCTGAGGAAGCGGCTGCAGATGGAGGAGCTGTGAGTGCTGTCCAGGATGGAGCGTGCTGGTCCTTTGACCTCTTCTCTTGCGGGAACAAGAGCTTTCCTGGATCCCTGCCCTGCCCCAGCAATACCTAAGCAAATGTTCCTGCCTCTCCAAAAAATCCCAGCCAGCAGAAAAAGGTAGCCACCCACTGGGAAGGAGAAGGAAGGCACCACCGAGTCTCTTCTTGTCTTTGTTCAGGCAGGCAAAGTCCAAGGTTAGCTGTCACATGGTGCTGTTCCTGGCCGTGGGTGTGTGCCACCACATCCCGGAGACCCACAGGAACTGGAGCAGAGAAAAACAATCTGGAGAGGACTTTGACTGAGGGTATCCTGGGAGGGCCCAGGCCTCAAGGCACGATGCAGCAGGTTGGGCAGTCTTTTCGTGCCCTCCCTGTGCCACTCTGCTCACTGTGATGGGCCCTTCCAGCTCCTTACAGAAGAGAAATGTCTGCCCAAGGAGGTTGGTGGGGGACCAGTCCAGTATGGTGTTTGTGAGCAGCCTGGACCACACCTGGTGCTGAGTGTGGAGTGAAAAACTGCTGATTTGTCACTCCAAAACATTTTAGTATTTTGTGGTTTGATTGTTGTTTGTGGGTTGTTTGTTTTTAATTTTAAAAAGTGGTTTCTGGGACAGGGGTGCTTGGGGTGACCTGGCAAGACTCAGAGATGGACACAAAGTAAAAGGGTGCTCTGAGTAGTGCCTGCCCTCCATCTAAATTTCTTGCTCCACCAAAAGTTGTTGCTGCACTCCAAACACTCTTTCTGAATGGGCAAGAGGGTTTGTTGTCATCTTGTGGAAGGACACCCCTTGTCACCAGCTCTTCCCACAGTGGAGGGGCAGCCCCAGCAGAGCAGATTGCCACCTGCCTGTGTCACAGAGTTTATCAGGCAGACGTGGTTGCAGCTCTGAGCCCCAGGAGCACCTGGGTTGTGAGGGAATGATCATGCAGAGCTCTGCTCCACCGTGACGATGGGCTCATCCTTCCCTGTGTAATGGAGTGACACATAAACTCTTCCACTCATTGCCTGTCTGCTCTGTTTAGATGAGTTTGTAAGGTCTTCTGGGTCCAGTGTAGGTCTGAGTCTCTGGACACCAGCTGTAAGAGTCATGGTTCCTGTGTGGCTTGGACAGGCATACATGGCTGGCACCTCCCGGTGGCCTGAGTGCTGATGCTGCTTCTGGTGTGCAGGACACCCAAGCCATCGTACTGAGTGCTGGCACTGGCCATGGCAAATGCTTCAGTGCTCTCTTTCCCTCCTTACTGTCCTAAGGTCCCACGAGAAGACTGCCACACTCTTCCAGGCCAGGAGTGCCCTGCTTTGGTCATGTAACACTTGTTTTTGCTGGAGACACTATCTCAAGGACTCTGTGATGCACTGGGATGGGTCCACAAACCTCGGTCCCCTCAGGTCTCTTCTCACATGAACACAGAGCAAGGAGAAACCATTGCCTAAAGCTCCACCAGCCCCAGCAGTGGTTGCAGGGAGGCAGAGGGAGCTGAACTTGGGACACCTCCGCATGTGCCCTGCTGCTCATGGTAAAGAGCTTGCACAGCACACTGTGAGCACGGGAAGAAGCCAAAATCTCCATCCTGGTGGGTCTCTGCTACTTTTTTTTAACCTCCCACGCTGATACATGTAAGCTTGCATCAGCTCAGAGCTGACATGACATCAGGGCTTCAGATACATTCCTCAGTGCCATTCCCTGCTGACACTCTGAAAACGTACCTCGCCCTCCCAGCGTGCCTGGCCAGTTGTCACTAGGTTGTGCATGGCCCGTTGTACCCGTGGAAACCAAAGTCACCTGGTTGACAGCCAGGGATGGAGCGAGGGTAGCCTGCCCAGCCTGCAGCAAGTGCATGCCAGTGAATGTTTCCCAGCTAACCCAGGACCGTTGAGCTCCGAGCTAACATCTCACAACAGTGCAGTTTACCTCTGCAGCGAAATAAGCTGCTGATTATGCAACAGTAGATTAAAGGGCTTTTAATATCTATTGAGTACATGAAACACAGACTTATCCTGGTAACTGTTTTCAAGGGGAAAAAAAAAAAAAAGTGAAAGTAAATCTAAATGACCAAGGTAGAAGTCGGTGCTTTATCTCCCTCTTTACAAACCCCTCAGGTTCGCAGATTACGCAGCCCTGGGTGTATTTGCATAAATATTCACCGTGATACGATGCGGGTTCATATCCTTGAAGGGACACCTGCAACCCCCGTGTCTCAGTGTTGCCCTCTCTCTTCGTGCCCTGCTGATGCCGATTTGCCCTTTGCTGCTGACGGATTCTGTGGCTGGAGAGGTACTTCACCACCCGTGCCCTGCCTGCTGGCTGGGCAGTGCCCCCTTCTTGCACCTTGTGGAGCTCCTGCTGCTGCCCATCATCCCGATAACCAGCCTCCTTGTGTGCAACTGTCTTTTTTGGCTTTTCTTAGTTTCTGGATCCCAGCTGTGCTTTGAGGAAGGGTATGGGAATTATTATAACGGGGGAATCACAGTAGCGGTTACTGTGGGCCGTGCTGGAACCTGTGCAAAGGGAACTTGCACTTCCCTTTGCCGCTGGTGCCCCAGCAAAGCTAGCAGATCCTTTCTGAGTTCTTTTGGTTTGGTTTTTTTTCTCCTGAAGTGGCTGCCTTCGGAGGAAATGAAAGCATGACCCTTCAGGCACCAATACCCTTCTTCTGCGTTTCAGACCCCAGTCAGTTCTTATGTCTCTTATGGGTTTCCAGCCCTGCAGACCAAGGAGCACTATAGAGGTGAAGCAGGTCTGTGTATCACCTGTCAGGTCTCCACCACGGATCCTCAGGCCACAGCTTAGGAACTGCTGCATTTAAAGGATCGTGATGCAAAAGTAGAGAAAGAGGTTATCGACTGCAGAACTTGGCCCTGGAGCAGAGCCAACGTGCTTATGCAAGAGGAATAAGCAAACAGCTAAAATCCCGCAGGAAGCAGAGCCCACTAATCCACCGCAGGATCTGAGCCACCAACAACACTGACTCCTTCGTCTTTTCTCCACTCTGAGGCTTTAGTTTCTGCTGGGTTCCCCTCCTCGCAGGTCACAGCAGGCTGCGATCTTGGCAATGGTGGCACACAAGTTGTATTTCATTTCCTTCCGTTTACCCTCCCAAAGGGCCCCTTAACTCAGAAGTTATCTTCAGCCACACTACAGGCAGCAGTCTGAACTTCTTGGCTATTCCAGTGCCCTCTGAAGACATGGCGGAGCCCTCTGCAGGGCGTCAGGGCTGTGTGGGTGACCATAACTGTTCCCCTGTGCTGGAACACCCTCAGCATTGCTCCTGGCAGGTTTTGGTCCAGGTCAGCTAGCCTGGGCAACTGACCCCAAGAGCACCATTCCCACAGACAATTTGAGTGCGGCTAAGGAGGGGGAAGAGAGTTTAATAGGGCTGGCTGTGGCATGTCTGTTGGCCCAGGGACAGAAAGCAGTCCCCAGCAGAGCTGATTTCCTAGCACAGACGTAGCTGGAGGGTCTCTGCGCTTCTCTGTGCAGTCCTGGGCGTTGGTTTCTGTATGATGCTTCTGCTGGTGCTTTCACTGTGTGGTGGGTTATTGCTTTTTCACCTCCCTGGAGAACAAGGTCAGCTGGGTCTGGAGATGCTCACCCCTCACCTCTGCTCACAGCAAAAGCATTTCCCCATGTCCCTCAGCCACCTTGCTAATGCCTCTCAACCATCACCTGCTGGAGGATCTGAACTGGCACAAAGGGGATGCACAGCCCCACAGCCCCCTGGAAACCTCTATGCCTCTGGCACCACTGCCCCACACAGGCAAGTGGCCAAGACCCTGTGAAAGGCCATGGGGAGAGAGGTGCAGGTCCTTAGCGAGAGTCGCTTGGTGCAGCTCCAGCAGCATTTCTGAAGCATTGGCTGCTTTATGTTTACAGATGTTCTTGCCCAGCAGCACCAGGTTAGGGATGTGGATGGTGTCGTCCTGCTGCAGACAGGAGGGGACATGGCTTACAGTTTGCTCCAGAGCTCCTGGCTTGCTGGTTAGCTTGGGACCACTTGGCACTGGCATGAAAGCAGGATCTAGCTTCCAGGGATCTGAGATGGGAAGGGGAAAGCAAGGCTGGGGGGTGAGATGGTGTCTGCTGCATTTAGAGATGCCATGCAGATGCAGGAAGCATTTGCTTGGTGAAAACCACCCAGGAGATGAAGAACCCAGAACTTTAAGCCTACAAAGAAGGGCCAGAACTGCTCCCAGGACCTAGACTGGAAAGCCGAAATCAGGCACCCATCGAGGCAAAGATGTGACATGCTCAGGCAAGGGGACTTGTCCACCCTTTGGTGTCCTTGGGCCAGGAGTGAGGGTCAAACCCTCCTGGATCTCTAAGTCCCACCTTAAAGAGCAATGCAGTCATGTCTATGCTGAACTGCTGCTCTGCTGACTTTGGAAGCTGTGAGCTTGTCAAAGGGATGGGGAAGCCTCAAGCCACAGGGATGTACCAGAGCCCAGGCCATCCATGTTGTCACTGCTTCTGCCTTTATCCCATGTCCTCAGGCATCAGCACATGCCAGCCCAAGGGCTGGCAGGGAGCCCAGCTATGCTGGAGAGGGCCAGAAGGGCTTTCTACCTGCTTTGCTCGTGGTTCAGTGGTTGTCACAATGGGTTAGTGGCTTTCTGCCTGGAGCCACACACTGCAGACTGGCTCCTGACAGCTCCCTCAGTTGCTGTTTCCCAGCCACCCTCCTCCTTTCATTTTTCACATTTTTATCCTTGACTATAAATAGTCTCAAGAGGGACTTCCCAGCCCTTACGGAATAAGAGACAATAATCCCTTCCTGAAGGAAGTGGCCAGGATGCCTGAAGGATCCTTCTCTCCCAAGAGTAAATGATACCAAGCAATGTCCCTGGGCAGGAAACGCTGGAAGCAGCAAGGGCAGAGGATGCTGCAAGGAGCAGGGATCCTGAGCACTTCGTGGAGCAAATACAGCTGCTCTGGGAGGAAGGTGGGGGGTGTCATGGGGAACCCAGATGCTGGGGTTCCTTGGTGCTCCTGTCCAAGCGCTGGTGAGCTCTGGAGCCCCAGGTTTGCCACAAAAGCAGGTAGCACGCTGTTGAATGGCCAAGAATCCTGTTGGGGGACTCCAAGGAGTGCTTTGAGCAGGATGATTTACTTCTCATTCCACAGCTCTGTGCTGGAGGTGGCTGCTGTTCCCTATAGCCACTCACCAGGTCTTTGTTTCAGGAACAAAATCCTGCTTTTAAGAGACTGTCTTCTTCCCCCAGGTGAAGCTACCTACACGGTGGTCTAGGGGGTCAGCAGGAAGATCTGCATTCAGGGTCCTTACCCTTGGTTGATGCTGGGAGCTGCTGATCCCATAGCGGCTGTGGTTGTACCCTTCCACAGACCCTCTCCTCCACACAGGACAGATGCAGCTGAGATGACACACTTCTCTCTGGACATCATCTAACTGGCTTGATTTGTCCATATTACACATTTTCCATCCACAGTTAGCTCCTCCATTAGCTGTGACACATCATGTTTAACCACACACAATATTGTAGCAGTGCCGGAGCCAGCAGAAAACTTCTGCACAGGGTTAATTTAGAGACCAAGAGAAAATCTGGGGCTGAATTCAAACAAACAGGCACAAGCCTGGAAATACATCTGAGCTGGCAGAAGATCTTAAACATCCATATGCACAGCCTTCATCCCTCTCTTATTCATACCCAGCATAATGGCTTGCTCGTGGACCTGGGGACTTGCAAGGAGGAATGAGCACGTGTTTGGCTTGCAAACCACAGTATAATTAATTCCAAACAAAGCTTCTGGGTTTAACTTTGCGGCTGTGGAAATTCAAGGTGCTACCTAGGGTTAACTAGATGCCCCTCCTGTATGCCTGGGGCACTCAGCCCTACCAGCACAGGGCAAGGGATGGGTCCTCCAGAAGTGGGGAGAAACCAGGCCGGTGGGAAAGAAAAACAATTTAAGAAATGACAGAAGAAAAGATGATGAGGAGCATGCCAGCGGTCCCTGGCACCCACAGCCCTGCTCCTGGGCAGCGTTAGGCCCTTTGTCCCCAGGGCTTTGCCCTGAGGGCTTTCTCAGCCTCCTCTCCCAGGGAAGGCACGTAATTTCTCGAAAGGCTGTTTTGAAGGCAATGCTTGCCATCTAGTGGGAAAATAGGGTTTAGGCATGCCTCTTGCCTGCAGAAGGATGGGGCTTGGGGTTGTTTTGGCAGTAGTTGGGAGGCATGCTTCCCCTGGCCCATAACTGGGCAGCAGCTCCCAGTCCCAGTGCGGAGCTCTGGGGAGGAAGGAAATTGGGAGCGGTGGTGCTGGCTCAGCTTTCTGCAGGCAGCTCCTCGCAGCTAGCCATGGATGCCTGCCTGAGTGGATCCCCAGCCCAAGCCTTTGTAGTGGTCCCTATCTGAGCTGTTGCCCAGCATAAGTGCGGAGCTGAAAGAAGTGCTCTGGAGTTGGGGAGAAAGCATCGTACCCTGGGTGATGATGCCTTCCAGGTCAGCTTCCCCTGGGGATCAGTGACCTGGAAGGTCAGCAGCCTCTGTGGATCAGCAGCTTCCAGGTCAGCACATCCCTGGGGTTGGTGCCTTCCAGTTGGGCATCCTCCCAGGCATCACTGTCTTCCAGGTCAGCGTCCTCCCGAATATTGGTGCCTTTCAGCTCAGCAGCCTCCTGATGATCAGTGCTTTCCAGGTCAGCATTCCCCTCGGGAACAGTGCCTTCCAGGTCAGCAGAGGCTCCTGCGGATCAGTCAAGATCCTCCAGAAGATCCCAGGTGTAGACATGGACCTGGCACTTTTAGCACGCTACCACCTCCAGCTCCATCAGCACAGAGGTGCCTACGCCAGTGCCCAGCATGCATGTGGAGCGGAGCTGCTGCCGTGGCTGGTGGATCTCCCAGCATGGAGCAAAGGCTGGGGTTTGCTTGTACGCTGGGAAGGACCTGCGTGTTGTAACACTGCAAAGCCACATGAGACACCCAGAGTCACATTTAACTGGGGCCCATCATTTTCAGGACGCAGAGAAAGGCCCTGCTGCACAGGGCTGGCTGGCTGCCCAGCGCCGGCTCCGTGCAATCCTGGAAACCCGCGGAGCACCGGAGCCCCCAGCTGCTTGAGGAGCTCCTGCATTCAGTAGGGCCATAACCTCTCCGTGCTTGGTCTGACCCTGCAGGCAAAGGAGCTGGTGTGGCATTGGATGCTGTGGACCACAAAGTGCAGCTGGGAGCAGAGCAGGGAGGATGCCTCCCCGTCCCTTCCCAGGGAAGCTCCCAAAGTGTCTCCTGCTCTGTTTCAGTCCCTGCAGCTCTGGAGGCAGCTGGAGGGGAAGATGTTGCTGCTGCTGCAGGGAAGAGAGAAGACCATCTCCTCTGAGCAGAGACATGGCAGTGTTGAGGAGATACGGTCCTCACGCACAGCAGAGATGTGTGCAGGGGCAAAATGCAGTGGGCACTGCTGCGAAAAGCGGTATGACTGCACGTGTCCTCCGGTGCTACCACACTTCATGGCAGGCACATGAAACACTGGGAACGCTTGCTTGGACAGCAGGACTGTTTTCAGTGATGGAAAAAAAAAAAAAAAAGCTAGCAGGGAAGTCCTGGGCTCAGTGAGCTCATCCAAAAAGCTGCTGCTGCCTCGAGGAGCGAGCAGCCATTTCCTGAGAGCATCGCGAGCAGCAGTGCTTGGGTGCAGCTAAGTTGCTGGCTTTAGCCTCCCAGCATCTCTGCAGCCATGTACTTGCTGTTTCCTGGCTGTGAAAGACCGAAAGCATCCTGGAGGCAGGGAAGGGGCCAGCCCCAGTGAGCCAAGAAAGAAACAACCCCTTCCTGCAGGGAGAAGCCTACAATGGGGCAGCAAGAAGAGATGTCTCAGCCCTCTCCACGTCTGTTTGGGTGCCAGCACGTCTGGCCTGGCAGGTGATTTCTCCCCTTCTCTCTTTCAGGAAAGAGTGGATGATGGGGAAGGAGTTTGCAGGCCTGTGACAGCTAGAACGGGAAGGAGATGAAGAAGAGGGAGTATGGGTGGTCTCAGGGGTCTCCAGCAGGCTGGGTGCTTGGACTCGCTAGCAAAACCCTAGGCAGAGAGGTATCCCAAATGCAGGTGAGATGAAAGCTATGGCCAGGGTGAATGCTCAGCACTGGGTTTTTAAAACACTTGTGTTTGGATTCACTGTGTCCCCTCTGCTCCTCCACTCCTAATGTCTGGGCAGCGTGAGATGGAAGAAGCTCCTGAGGGGTATACAATCCCTCTGGAGATGCCCCACGCTCTCCCCTGACGCTCTTGGACCTGCAATGATAACAGTTTGGGCTTTGCCTCCTCACGTCAGCTGCGATGCCACTTCCCTGGGGACTGGGTGCACGGGTCACACGTGGGACTTGTTCCCAAACACTGTCCTCGGGCCCATGGGCCGCCCTTTGCCAGCCTTATGCGCTTGGTCTCCCAGCCATCTTCGCAAGTCAGCCCCTGCACAATGAGCATCTTTGATGCGTAGGATGGTATTTGGGTGTCCAAACTGCCTATCCAGCCATACATCCATGCGTCCATCCCTTCCTCCCTCTGCCAACCAGTCCATACATCTATCTACACATCTGCATGACTACATTCTTCCCTCCCTTCTGAACCACTGACTGTATACATACCGTTTCCTTTCTCCCTAACGTCGTTACATACATATGTTTCATGCTCCTATGGCTTCCACAATCTGCTGGACCTTCTTTTACTTCTTTCCTTGGCTCAGAATGTGGTGGAGAAGGAAGCAGGAGCAGTCATGAGAGGTAAGTTGAGACTGTTTTGCTTCACAGTCCTGTGCAACCCGCCTCCACGCCTGCAAAATGCGGGCTGATCCTGGCAGCGAGGCAGGGAGAGGAGGAGGCTAGGCCTGGGGGCCAGCCCAGATATTTGGCAGAGTTGGTGGCAGTCAAGCAGCCCAGCCACTGCTGCACAAACATCCGCAACCAGTGCCTTGCTGCAAAGGCTTTTGCCCAGGTTATCACTTTCCCAAACAAGCCCTGCACGCAGTTGGGTGACTGGTGCCAAGAGATGGTCTGGATGAGGCCACCCTGCACTGGATGGAGACACGGACATGGACCTTTCTGCACTTCGGTGCTGGAGACCTTCCCCACCATGTAGTATATTACCTGCTGGAAATTTTGTACCCCCAGCAGGACCAAGCCATGTTCTCTTGCACTTTTCTCCTGCTGGGCTTGGGCTGGCCACTATCCCATGCCAGGGAGCTGGACCCATCCTTGCTCCTTGTGGATGCAGTTCAGAGGCTGCTTTGACCTGGCACAGCCTCAGCATCCTCAGGCCTGGCCTGTACCAGCTCCCCCAGCAATCTTGGCACAGCGCGTACCCCGGGGAGGGTGAGATACAGCAGCAAGGCAAGTTTGGAAGTGCCTCTGCCTACTCCAGGCAGGGTGCGTCCAGGCAGGGCTCCAGCTTGCAGCAGGAAGCCTCCTGCTCGCTCAGCAGCTGCGCGAGCCACCAAAGCGCCTGAGCCCTGGAGGAAGTGCCCTGGCCCCGCGGTGGGACAGGGAGGTGCCGGCACTGTGACTGCTCTCATGGTCTCTTCCTGTTTTTCTTCTCCACGGCTTGAAGGCAAAGTTGACTTTGGCATCTGGAGCCCTCTCCTTTATCCCAGATTGCTGTGCACCCCAGCCCTCCCCTTCCATCTTCACTGGTCCAGTGGAAAGCCTGGTTTGCCCACGTCCAGCACCAGGGCATCCTCCCCCCAGGCAGCTGGGCACGCAGCACCCAGCACCAAGCATCTTTAGCTCCCCAAGCACTGGGCTTAATGCTTCACTGGGGTCCCCACTGCCCACATGTCACATCTACAAGCTTGTGGGGCTGAGCCACAAGCTGTCCCTGCAGGCAGTCATGGTCTTTATGGCAGCATGCAGATCTCTCTCCTGCTCATGGTATCTCTACCTGCCAAACAGGTGGCAGGTCCCCCATCTAAAGCTTCTGTCAGAGAGGAAAGGGGCCACCCTCCAGGGCCAAGGGCAGCAGGATGCAGTGATGAGGACCAGATGTGCATATCCTGCCCTCAAGCTGCCCTGGTCACCAGAACGGGGTGTCCCCACCACCTGGACAGGCAAGCCTCAGCTAAGGAAGGGGACACAGGGCTTGGCACATGGGGACAGCATGTCATTTCTCATCTACCCACATGAGCTTGCCCGCACAATGCAGGCACATGTTCCTTTGTGGATGTGCGAGGCTCCGGTGGTTTCTGCTTCCTGCAGCCAGCAGCACCCCATTTCTATTCGGACTTTCTGGAGTTTCTAAGCAGGCAGGATACAGGGGCCGGAGCTGCTGAGTCACACTCCCATTTTCTGGCCATCATGCTCCTGTGTGTCGAGCAGCTGTCCATCTCCAACCCAGCGCCAGGTGCCAGGAAACCACTGAGCTGTTTGCAATTGCTGGAGGCACAGCTATGGGATGGACATCACCCGTGTTCAACAGCATCCTATGGACAACTGCAGCGCTGACCCCCTCCACGGTGGCAGGGGAGTGGGATCTGGTGGTGATAAGAGTGGATGTCCAGGCAGAAAGGGCTGCCCATGCCATCCATGCTGGGGACCAAGGGGATCCAAGGGTGACCGTGACATATCAGAAAGGGTGCTGACTGGGTTGGATGCTGGGGACAGGAATCCAGCAGAAGGTGATGGCAGAGTGACACAGATGGAGCTGGCAAGTTCTGGGAAGCACCTGGGAAAGGGGATGTGGCTGTTGGGCCCAGAAGCCCAGGCAGGATCTGGCGCCTTATACCTCCCCAGCATGGTGATCTGCCTTGCTTGCTCCACGGAGAGCGCTGTTCCTGTCCAAGGATGGTGCCACCCCAGTGGCACACGGTAGATGGAGCGCTTAACCCATCTTCCCCATCCGGAGTGAGTGCGCCCACCAGGGGCAGTGGGGAGGTGGGACCCCACATAGCCAAACACTGGTTCAGGTAGCCCCAAGACCCCCCACCCGGGATGGGAGTGCAGGGTACCCAGCCAGGGCAGAGGGGTCCGTGGGCACAAAAGCCATTGCAAAATCCCCAGCCCCACCCCAGTCCCCTCCAACCCAGTCCCCACAAGGATCCTTCTGGGAGGTCTCCCCCCTCCAGGCTCCCTCTGCACCCCAGATTCAAGCACAGCCCCAGGGCCTAGCCGGGGGTGACACCTCTCCGTGGCAGAGTGGGTGGAGAGATCCACCCTGCACTGGGTCTGCTTGCTGTGCTCCCCGTACCGCCACTGCCTGAATTTCCACCCAGCCCCATCTGGATCTCATCGGGCTGCTGGCGCTGAGCACCAGGGTCAGGAGGTGCCAACACATGGAAGCCATTAGATGGGCCAGGTTGAGGCTTGGGGAGGGGGGGCCACACGCTGAGCAAAGGGGGCTATGCAGAGGGTCCTGTCCCTGCTGCCAGGCTGACGAGGGCAGGGGGGTCTCTTCTCATCCCCTCCAGGCTGCTGGGGAGGGGGCTGACCTGTTTGGGGGCCAGCCCTGCTGCCTGTGCAACTCCTGCAAGAACCGCCCGCAAGTCGGCATCTCACCCGATGCCACCCACCCCTCCCTCTCTCCCCTGGCCCAGCAACATCTGCAAGGGGGTCTTGCCTGGGCAGTGCCAACACTACCCCCTTTATTGGCATCACTGCTCCATCCAGCCACAGCACAGGGTCGAGGGGCAGAGGGACAGGGGGGTCCCTTCTGTGTGCTGGTGGCTGGTGGGGGGATGACGGGCAGGGCTCAGCATCCTGTGCTCATTGATGCCCGGCACCCCTGGCAGCCTGCACCAATGGTCCCCCTCAACACTAGGCAGTGAAGTGGGGCTGGCTCAGCATCTCATCCCCATGTGTTCAGCAGCAGCTGGTAGTAGGGCTGGCCCGTAGCCCTGAGTCCAAGGTGCCTCCAACCGACTCCTGGCATGCACAGGCAGCCCAAAGCTCCTGGGAGCAGATCCTCTCTCCTTTGGGTCCATCCTCCACCCCCAGGGTGATGGGGGTTCGGCAATGTCCATGGCCGTGGGGCAACCCAGGAGGCGTGGGGTCCTTGGGGGCCAGCAGTGGCATCAAGTCCCACGCAAGGGCAAGCGGGTGCAGGGAGCAGGGGTCGGCCAGAGCTCACTACAGGATCTGGGCCTCTGATGAGAGAGAGGGCAGGGGGTCAGAGGAGGCACTGACCTGCCCCCCCTCTATACCCCCTATCACTCCCCCTGCATCCCGACTCACTTGGCAGCGCCTTCAAGTGGGTGGCAGCAACCAAGAAGTTGTGGGGTTTGGTCTCGTCCTTGCCATGTTTCCTCACCCGGAGCCTGAGGACAGAGCAGCAATGGCTGAGGATCCTGAGCTTCCCTCCGTGGGCACTGGGACTGCCCGCACCCCCAGTGATCCTGCTCTGCATCCCCATCCAGCTGTGCCCGACCACTCCAGCTGTCAGCTGGGTCAGCTCCAGGGCCACAGCAGGAGACAGTCACACGATGAGGGAGGGCTGGGATGGGAACAGGGACCCACAGCAGAGCCACGGCATGGCAGGGAGAGCCCAGCAGTGGTGGGACGAGAGGGGACTGGCGGATAGGGTCAGTGGGCAGTGCCTGGGGACAGGGGTCCCAGGGGATGAAGGCATATGGAGGGGTCTCTGCACTGACTCGGGTGCAAGGCAGGAGGCTTTGCAGGGGGCGTTGGTAGCAGCAGTGTCTTTGGGGGAATACAGGGAAAGGACCCATGGATGTAGGCTCATCTGAAAGACCCCAGGTAGGCTGGGCAGTGCCACTGCTGGTAGGGTGTGCTGGGAAGAGGTGTTGACATAGTGGGAACCAGCCCTGCCAAGAGGCAAGGGGAACTCAAACCACCTAATGGGGCTGGCATCACGTCTGTTTGGCCAGTGACCCCAGAGCAGGGCAGGGGGGCACACAGGACACCTCTCGCTGGGGGTTCAGGGGCCAGAGTGGGATGTGGACAGCAATCATGCAGACCTCTCCTTCTCAAAACCCAGCCTACCAGATGAGGATGGTGATGACGAGAACAGCAGCCAGAACGAAGAAGGCAAAGATCCCAAGGGACACCAGGACGGTCATCTTCTCCAGGGGGTCACTGCGGTCTGGGACAGAGAGATTGTCACAGCCAAGGAATGCCACAGCCCCCGGCATCCAGGGAACCCTATTGCAAGCTCCTGGACATCCCGGTAGCCCAGCCACGCACACATCCCGTTGCTCTCAGCCACACGTGTGCCCAGGCAGGCAGCTGCCTGCGGGCAGTCCCCACTCGCCTGCCACCCCCAGCTCTACTCACTGATGGGCTCAGGGTTGGGAGCCTGGGAGGGCTCCTCGGCCAGGCTCTCCAGGCTGGTGTCTGTAGTGGTTTCTTCACTCGCTGTGGTGGCCAGGTCTGGAAGGACAGCGGGAGTGGGAAACACCAAAAAAGCATGGGAAGCACCCCAGGGACCCACACAGAGCAGCAAAGAAGGGTGCCCTTTTGCCCTGTGGGTCCCATGAGCCCAACGGTGCCCCCGGGGTGCTAGTGGTGCTCCGGGAGCCCCACTCTGCCGCGAGGCTCTTGCGGGGGGAGGCACCCCCAAATGGCAGCAGTACAGCTGCAGCCTGCTGTGGGGCTGGGAGGTGCCTTTGCCCTTTGCAGCTCTACCTCCTACCATGGTGCCAGTTTTTGTACGGTGCACGGAACTAGCTTTGTGGGTCAATTTTAAAGGACCCCAGGAGCTGGGACTTGCTCTGGGTGGTATTTGGAGGAAGGGGTGCCATGGGGAAGGTGCTGTAGAGGGGTGGCCTAGGGTGCTGAAGGGGCTTTGGGGAGGGATGGCACAAGCTGGTAGGGCTGCTGGGGGGCTGCAGCCTGTCCCCCTCACACCTCTGACTGGTGTTGCCCGGGCCTCAGCACTCCACTCGCTCCAGTTCCCCGCATCCAGAAAATCTTTGGCGCTGACTTGGACCACATGCTCCAGCCCAGCGAAGGCATCCGTGATCACCTCGGACAGGTTCACTGTCTCCACCTGCAGCGGGCAGAGGGGACCTGTGAGGGAGGCAAGGGCATCCCTTGCTGCCCTCCCTGGCCCTGTGCCCACCCTGCTCCCATGCCAGCTTTGCCTTTCCTTGCCCAGCGCTTACCACGGACCAGGAGCGGTGGATGATGGGCCGGTACTGGAGCCGAAACCTGAGCTGGAAGTGGGGTTCCTTGGGCCAGGAGGAGGGGTACTTCCAGCTCACATGGAGCCGCCGTGGGGCCAGGGGGATGGGCTCCACCACCAAGCCTTCTGGAGGGTCCGGCTTAACTGTATGTGAGAGCACAGGGAGCCTTTGTCACACCGGACTGCCATGCAGAGGGGTGTTGGGCTCCCCGCTGCCACACAGGACTGGATGCCTGGGGGATGGACGGACACTGGGATGGATAGACGGATGGATGAGGACTCACTGATGGCCTGCATGGTGATGTCAAGGAGGCGGAAGGTGGAGCCCAGGGGGTTCACCTCAGTGATGTTCAGGCGGTAGGAGCTCCAGAACTCTGACCCATGGACCGTGCAGGTGCTGGGACGGGATGGATCCTGCAGGCATGGCCCCACCTGCCCGTTCTTGTTCCTGCAGACGGGCAGGCAGGGTGGTGACATGTCCCTCCCTCCCCCTCCCGCCATGCATAGTTTCCCAGTGCTATGAAAGTGGTGGCATGTGAGGAGACCCCCATGCCGAGAGCCCAGTGGAGGAGGCAGCCCCCATTACAGCCCAGGCAGGGTCCAGCAGCTGCCCTATGTCCTCCAGAGCCTGGGACATCCCTCTAAGAGTGACTGAAGTGCCCTCATCTCAGCCCCACATCCCCCCTGGGAAGGTCCCTCCCCTGAGGCAATCACTCTCCCAGACCCCCAGGCTTAGGGAGCTGATTCCCCCATGGGGACCCTGCTGAGGACAGTGACAGAGCTTTTGGGACAGGGGCTAGTCCCCAGGGAGAAGCACTGGGGTGGGAGTCAGTCCTACCTCCGCTTCTCTTCGCCTGTCAGGGATTTCTTCCTGCCACGGAGAGAGATGGAAAAGCAGATGGTGAGGACCAGGGGAGAGCATGAAGCCAACCCCACTGTGACCCAGAGGAGGGAGAGGGGGCCCTGCACTGCAGAGCAGCCCGCCATTCCCAGACTGACGCACAGACGTGACACAGCACAGGGGATGGAGCTAATGCCATGCCCAGCCCTGCTGGCGAGCAACTGGGCAGCAAAAGCTGGGGGTCCTGTGGGAGCAAGACAGCGGGGTGCCCAGGAGGGTCCTCCCTGGAGGACCTCCCTTGTCCATCCGGGGTTCATCATGCAGCAGCAGCAAAGGCACAGGGATGCTGACAAAAGCTCCCCAGCTGGCTTCGCCCTCACCCTACGGCCCCCAAAGCCCCCTGCTTCCCACAGCCCCTCCCCACCTTCCTGCCGAGCCCCCAGTGCTCCGCTCCTGCAGCTTCCAGCAGTGCTGTGCTTTATGAGCTCTGCCCGACTTCAAAGCAGCCCGCTAATTTGGCGTGCCAGGGTAATTAGAAGCAGCGATGCTGCTGGAACTCCTTTCATCCCGAAGGATGCCAAAGTGCTCGTCAGCTTGCAGATGACCTGCTTCTCTTTTGTAGCCCCTCTGGTGTGGGCAGAGCTGTCAGCAGGGAGGAAGCCCGCCTGTGCTGGCCTCCCTAAAACCGCTGGGGGGCCCCCCTCGGAGCAAGCAAATGCTTGGTGCACTGCAAAACATGACCTGCTCTGGGGTGCAGCCTGGTCCCTGGGGTAGGACCAGGGCGTGGGGCAGATGGCCAGAAGGATTTGGTGGTTATCCTTGGCCAGGACCCGGGGCTCATCCCACAAACCCCCCAGCCCGTGCCCTGTCGGGGTGTATCACCTGTAGGTGGTGATGTATCTGGTGGGGAGGAAGGTCTCCACGCTGGAGGTCCAGGAGCAGGAGAAGTTCTCATAGTCGGATGCTCTGCAGGACACAAAGGGGACCCCTGGCAGGTCTGGGATCCGAGGGGAAGTGACAATCAGTGAGGATCCCCCATCCCACAGCCCAGCCAGCACATGCAGGGACCCCTGTGTCACCATAAAGTCCCCTCTTCGGGCCACCCCTGGCCCGTGATGGTGGGGCTTCAGACCCCCTATACCCCAGCCCACAGACATGCTACTCACACCCCAGCCGCAGGGTCACGGCGTGCAGGAGGCCACCGTCCTCGCCATGGCAGCTGTAGGTCCCTGCAGCGGCCAAGCTGGCGTGCGGCAGCACCAGGGCTTCCTGACGGACGGCCGAGCCCTCCGGCAATGTCGCAGCACCTGCCCGTCTCCATTGCACCGGCGAGCTGGGGAGGAGAGAGTGGGCAGGCTGCATTAGAGGATGGGGACTGCGGGGTCACCCCTGTAAGCCACCCCACCTGATAAAACCCTTCGTGTGCACAGAAAAGACTTACCTGGCACGGGAACCAGCGCACGACAGGGTCACGTCTGTCCCCACCTGTCCGTACTGCACACCTGGGGGGGGACACACATCCCCAGAAGGGTGTTAGCACCCCGTGCCACTCCATGCCAGGGCTGTACCCCCCTGGAGCGCTGGGCACTGGCTAGGGGGTCCTGCTTCACGCAGGTACCACCATGGGTGACTGGGAAGGACTGGTCCCAGTTGGCACTAGGCAATGGGCAGCTGAAGGGGGGTGCTGGCAAGAGGACACACTGTAGGGCTGCATTTTGTGTACACCCTGGTTTTGGTAGGGCTGTGCCTGCTTGCAGGGGATGGGGTGCCCCCAGGGTCCCCATGCCTGGGACATGGGGGCTGTGTGGGGGGATTTGCATGGGGAGGGAAGCTCACCTTCTTCTCCCCAGCCCTCAGGGATGGCGAGGGAGGCTGACGCCAGGGCTGCTGCGAGGAAGACCATCACGCTGTCCAGGCCTGGGATGGGACTGTGCATCTGGAGAAGGCAGAGTAGGGAGGGAGAGGGTGTTACCCCCTGCAATGGGGTGGCCAGCAGGGTCCACAGCCCAGAGCATCCCTGCAGGACCACAGACCCCACACCTCCCCCTTGTCTCATCCCATCCTGCTGGGGACAGCACAGGGACCGTAACGCCGGGACCCCAGCCGGGACGGCTGGCAGGGTCTGTGCCACTGCCACTTGGCACCCTGGCTGCCAAGGAGACCCCACGCCTGGAGGGGGGACGCAAAGGGCAAACACTGACCAGGAGCCTGGGGCTGTGTGGGATGGCGGGATTAAGGGCTCTTTGCCATTGCAGTCCTGTGCTGGGAGACTTGGCTGGCTCCCAGCCCCTGGGTGGTCCAGAGACCTGTGCTGGTGCAGCTGGAGCAGGAAGGGACCAAGGAATTCTGGCCTGTTTTTATGTGGCAGGAGAGAGCAATTAGATCTGAACAGGCTCACACAGCCAGGGCAGCAGGTCTGTGAGAGCTGACTGTACCAAGAGTGGGGCTGACAGGGCGTCCCATGTCACTGCCCATCCCTGCACTCGCTGCAGGGCTGTTCCACGTGGGTCTGTGCCCTTCTGGGCCATTTGAGGTCTCTGGGCCCAGGAAGAATGGCCCTGAAATCCCTTCCTACCACTCAGAGACCACCAGTGAGCGGGATGCTGAGGAAGGGATGTGCATTCAGCTCTCCATGGGTCCACCCCAGACATAGACCTGGGTCTCCCCACCCAGCTAGCATCTCCCTGTCCATCTCAACCAGCATCACCCTGAGGCATCCAATCTAGCCTGCACCGTTCTGCACATATCAGCCAGTGTCTCCCTGTTTGTTCAAGCCAGCATCACTCTGTCCATCCCAATCAGCATCACCCTGTCCACCCCGGCCAGCACGACTCTGCCTGTGCCAGCCAGCACTGCCACAAGATGCCCACGCAGCCAGCATCACCTTGTCTGTGCCAGCCAGCATCATCCAATCCATCCTAGCCAGCATCACCCCAAGGTGTCCATCCCAGACTACATTGTTCTGCATGTAACAGCCACTATCACCCTGTCCATCCAGCCAGCATCACCCTGTCTGCACCAGCCAGTGGCACGCTGTCCATAACAGCCTGTGGCACGCTGTCTGTGCTAGCCAGCGTCACCCCACAGCATCCATCCTGGCCAGCAACACGCCATCCATAACAGCACTGTCCCTATCAGCCAGGCACCGACAGCTGAATCAGATCTCCCTGGAAGACCCCTCCTACACATCCCTCACAAACGGGCAGGCCTGTTTATTCACACCCATATTGTCAGGCTCTGCTCCCGACTGCAGGCAGGCAGGGGCTGAGCTCCCTGCAAGCCCCAAGCACAGGTTCCAGCTCATGGGTGTAAATATGTGTCCTCTCGAGTATCCTGGGTTCAACAGACAAGGAGAGGGATGCTCCAGCTCTGGAAGGGTACCCTGGAGCAGCTGCCAATTCTCCTGCAGGCAGGTGCCCATGCCCGCAGACCAAACCGCGTGGTGAAGGAAATGAGAGCTACAAGGCAACGTGCTGCAACCCAGCAAGTGCAGGGGAAAAGCTGTGTGGCACCCCACATCAGCCCTGTCCTGAACAAACCAGGCAGCCTCAAACACAAATCCCAAATGTAGATACATTCATGAGACTGATGCAAGCTTCTCCTACTAAACCACTCGTAGAAAACTTCCCAAGAAACACCAGTTAAAAGGTCTCCACCAAAACTATGCTGGTAACTAACTGGTAACATTCAGACTGGAATTAAAATACTTCGGTGAAGGCAAAATAAATGATGACTTAAAATACACTTCAAAGCAACAACAAAAGATAACTCCAAACACGACATGGGCCAGAGTTAAGGGGATGATGCAGGCGAAGGGGTGTCAGGGAGAAGGGAGAGTGTGTTCCTGTGGAGAGAGAGAAATAGTTTTAAGTGTCGGGAAGATGGAGCCAGGCTCTTCTCGGCCTCACTAAGCGATAGGACAAGGGGCAACGGGTGCAAATTGGAGCACAGGAGGTTCCGGGTTAACATAAGGAAAAACTTTTTCACCGTGAGGGTGACAGAGCACTGGAACAGGCTGCCCAGAGAGGTTGTGGAGTCTCCTTCTCTGGAGACATTCAAAACCCGACTGGACGTGTTCCTGAGTGGTGTGCTCTAGGTGGCCCTGCCTTGGCAGGGGGGGTTGGACTAGATGATCTTTCAAGGTCCCTTCCAACCCGTGTGATTCTGTGAAATCTGTGAAATTAATTTCTTCTCCTGACCGCTCTGGGTTTTCATGCAAACACTGCAGAGGGTGAAGGCAGAGCTGCTGGGCCCGTCATCCACTACGCCCCTCTGTGGCAGAGGGATATGCTTTAGGTGCTGGCTCACTGTTGACGTAAGTTTACCAGCTCTCAAGGCCAGAAAGTACTTCAGGACCACCCTCGAAAAATGACCCTACAGCTGTGATGCTAACAGGCATCTTTCCCTGCATGGACAAGGAAGAGGTGGGGGCATGGCAAGATGTGCAGCCAGTCACTGATAATGTCCCCCAGGATGGCACAAGCTGTGTCCAGCCAGCTTGGCTGTGGGTGATACTGCCAACAGACTCCATCCCCAGCTGCAGCCCAAGCCATGATCTCCACGGCGGCTCCCCAGTGGTCCCCACTGCTCATCCTGAGGGCTATCCTGCATCCTCCCACCCTTCAGCATGCTCTGTCCTAGGCTCCCTCAGCGCTCCCCATCCTCACCCCAGCACCCCATAAGCTCCACAGCCTTGGATGGGCTCCTCTGGGCAGCTGCCCACCCCTGCCAGCACAGCATGGGGGAACTCAGTACCCAGATCTCCCCAGACACCCACACTGGCTTAGTAAATGACCCGCCTGAGCACTGCCAAAACCGAGCCACGACCAAGCATCACCACAGAGAGAAGACACAGGGCAAGCCCTTCCTCGCATGCCCGAAGGCCACAAACAAAAGGGGAAGGAGCCGCAGAGCTGGGGAAGACCCGGAGCCCTCGCCTGCCCCGGGTGCGGCGGCGTGGCAGGGGGCCAGGAGCTCTGGGCCAGGCAGAGCTGCAAAACAGCCTGCCCAGAAAGGATCCCCTGACTTTCTGCAACCAAACTCCCTTGCTGAGGGGAAAGCAGGCATGCAAACGCATGCACGCACACGTGCATTGCCAGACCACCTTCCTTAGCGGCTCTGCACTCCCCCGGATGGACACCCAGGCAGAGAAAGCATCCTTCTATTCTTGCACTGGCAGTGACACGTCCCAGGGACAGGGAGTCCCAGCACAGTGGTCACGGAGCCGAGCCGGGACAGAGGGAACAATCAGAGCTTTTCTTCCTTCCTGCATGCTAACCCTGGCCCAAGAGGCGTCTGCTGCCCGCCTGGGGCTGGGTGACCTCCCGCGGTCACGGCCAGGACAGAGGGACTGAGCCCAGCCTGGCCCCGTGGCTCGGCCCGGCAGGGAGGGCAGCAGCGCCGGGCTCGGCCCCTCGGCATGCGATGCTCTCACCACTGGCACAGCCAGCGTGACCAGGCTGCGCATGGCACTCGTGGGTGTCAGCCAGAGACACGAAGTGCCGCTCTCCACCCTGCACCGACCCTGCTGGGGATCATTTGAGATCATCCAAAAATTTCCGGGGAGCTGCGAGGAGAAATCCTACTGTGAGCCCTTCCCTGCATCCAAACTGAAACACTGCGAGCCAACACATCCCCCAAAATCACAGTGGTGTGCACCAGCACTAATGTCCACTGGGGTGCGACCGTCCCCCCAGCACAGCAGCTCTGCGCCATGCGCCGCCGTGGCCTGGCAGAGCTCGGCGCAGATTCCTGGGGGAGGCCAACTTTCCATTGCGCTCGTCGCTTTGAAAGACAGTGGGGTTTGGTTTTGTGGGGGTTTTCGTTTTGTTTTGCTTTGCTTTGCTTCATTTGAAGTCGCTCTTCAAATAAAATGAGCCGCATGCAGAGCTGGGGCGGTGGGGTGGTGGGGAGACAAGCAGATGATGCCACGCGGCTGGGCTGAAGATGGCAGTGGGAGACACGGGATCCTCCCCACCAAGCACAGAAAACTGGGCTACCTCTCCCTGGGCTGACTTGGGGCGGCCTCACTGCAATGGAGATGTGGCAACTTGACCCAAGACTATTCAGCAGCTCTGCCAGCCGCATGGTCCACCCTGCCGGAGACAGCCACCTGCAGAAAGCCACTCTGCCAACGGGCAACGCCTGACACCGCCCGGCTCCAGCACCCTGGAGATGGCATCACGCCACACTCCTGCCCCTCAGATGGAGGAGCATCCCCGGCCCCGCACTCCAGTTCCTCGTCTCTGCCAGTGTCCGCCATGAGAAAGCTGTCCCATGGTCAACAGCAGTGGCATTTTGAAGCAGTAAGAACCTCCCTCTTCTTTGAGGTGGGGAGTGCAGCACCCTGCTAACCCCCACTCCTCCTGGCAGCCCTGCAGAACTGCCATGTCCTGCTCTGAGGAGCTGTGACATGGCCTGAGCACATCCATGTGGCCGCTGATCTGCCCAGAAACCTGGCAGCATCCCACCCCTGCAGCACTGGTGACCTCCACCATCGTTGCATTGACATGCACCTTCGGGGTGGAGGGAGATTCAACCTTCTGCTGGGACAGTGCCAGCCCTTGCCCCTAAGTGGTGCTGGCACCTTCCTAGCCACGGTGTGCCCAGAGAAAGGCCAGCAATGGGTGCTGGCAGGAAGGGAAGCATGTCCCCCACAACCTCCAGGGTGACCAGGGCCATGCACAGACCCCAGGATCACCAGCAGCACCCAGGGGCAACCCTTCGCCCACCCTGGGCACTGTGGGAGTGATGCTCCCAGAGGCCAAGGGGAGAGTCTCGCTTGATGTCCCCAGCACCTCTGGTGTCTTGGGGACCTCAAAAAGGGCTGCTTTCCTCTGCACCCCTTCAGTGGGGTGCTGAGCATCCATGGGCCCCCATGCCTGCTAGGGGGGCACCACACCAGGCTGAGCTGAGCTGGCACACACACATCTGCAACCCTGGCAACCTGCTGCTGGAATTACCCCTGTTAAAACAGTAAAACTAGTTACAGCCTTTCCCTGTGAGGCCAGTGCAGACCAATAAGCCCCTCAAGCAGCCTGAATGTGGGTTTAAACCCAGTACAGTCCCAGTACTGGGCTTAACTCAGTGCAGCCCACCCACGGGACTGTATCCCACACAGCCCAGGAGCAGGATTAAAATCCCATGCAACCCAGGAATGGGATTAAATCCAATTTAGCCCAGGAGTGCAACACAGTCCAAATTTGGGGTTAAATCCAGTGCAGCCCAACTGGGTGGTTAAATCCAACTCAGCCCAGAACTGAGGTTAAACCTAGCTCAGCCAAAATGTAGGGTTAACTCCAGCTCAGCACAAACATGGAGTTATGCAGTCCAAACGTGGTGCTAAGCCCAATGCAGCCCACAAGTGGGGTTAACCCCAGCTCAGCCCAAACACAGGGTTAATTCCAGTGCTGCCCAGGGAACCAGTTCATCTTCACAGCCCGGGAGAAGGCACATCCCCATCCAACCCAGACCAACCCCCCCATGACATCCCCTAGCAACACCCCGCCGACCAAAGCCCTGCCAGTGTCCAAACCCAAGCCCAAACCCCCTCCCTGTAACCCGAGGGTCACCTCTCTCCTCCGTGGGGCCGGCAGCTAGTAGTGGAACCCAGTGCTGGGGGTCCGGGGGGCCACCACACACCTCAGCATGCTGGCGGCTTCATGGAGGTCGGTCTCTGCTCTCACGCCGGCTGGGAAACTCCCACCTCAACGCCCCGATTTCCGCCCTCCCCTGCTCCATCCCACGGGAAGAAGTCTCTGGCTCCCGGTTGTAACCGGAGGCATTGGCAAGGGCCAAAACAGCGAGGGCTCTGTTAGCAGCCAGCAGCCCCGACACCACGCCAGCTGGCAGTGTTTTATTCGGAGAGGGGAGAGAAGGGGTCGCCCCCCGCCCCCGGTCCCCATCCCCATGCTTCCCCTGAAGCTACATGCCAGAGAAATTCCTAAAAATAATCTCCCAGTGCTGGTGGGCTTCTTTACAGCTGGGAGATTATTTTTAGGATGGAGGCATGGAATTGGGGGGGGGGGGGGCTGCATCCCCACTGTCCTTGGCACAGGGTCGTGGGATGGGGATGGGCACGATGCTGGATCTGGGGACACGGGTGGGACCCGCTGGCAGGGAGCTGGGCCACCCTGTGATTAAAGCAGGGTGGGAAAGGCTTTTCCTGTCCTGGGAACGTTTTAGGATTTGGGATATTTTTCTGCTTCTGGGCTCAGCCCAGCCTGGCAGAGGTTTCGGTGAACCCACAGCTCCCGGCATGGCAGGGCAGCCAGCCACCAGCTGTACCCCAGCATTTCACCCTCTCCAGCAGCATCTGCATCCCCCAGAACAAACTCTACCCATAAGCTGACCCTGGAGTTAGTACAAGAGCATATGGATCCACAGATGTAGGATGCACATGTATATATATATATATATATATATATGTACATAAATGTGCGTGGCCACACAAGCCCAGCTCTTCCTAATGAACTCCAGCCTAGGGCTGGGAACGCTGAGCAGGAGAGGGGGCCCCACAGCATCCCCCTGTCCGGTCCTCCCTCCATCCCTTCCCGTGTTCCAAAGGTGGCAGTGCCTGGGAGCCGTTGGGCTCAGCTCCATCCCCAAGGCACGAAGGCACCCGGGTCAGCCAAAACGCTGCAGGGTGGCAGGGCCAAAATAAACAGGTCACCATACCGCTCCCCCAGCTAGCAATTTGCTGTCACTCCTTCTGCAAAACAAAATCCCTTTTGGGCCAGAGAGGGAGGATTTCAGGTGTCATTAAGGGCCACCTGGGCAGCCAAATAAAGACACCACCAACTGGTGGCCCGTTAACTTGTTGCACCCCACCGGCAGTGTCCCTGCGTGGGGAGAGGATGGTGGTTACAGACCCCCAGCCATGTGCCATGTGGAGGTGCCAGTGCTGGGCTCTGCCACCTGGTGGGACAACCATGGTCTGTCTTCTCCAAAGCTGGAGACAGTCCTGCTGCTGTGCTTTCCTAAGGGGAGGCATCCCAGGGGACGTAGCAGGGTGCAAGACACATGGCAGGGATAGAGGCTGGGAAACAGCTTGCTGCGGCAGCATCTGTGCCCCCCGCGTCGTGCCAAGACAATCAGATGGCAGCCCCCAAGCCAAAAGAAGAGGTGGAGAAGGGGCAAGAAGTGGGGAAAAGCTGGGGCTGAATCCCACCGCCGAGGCTAGGGGCTGCAGCGCAGGGCCAAGGGATGGGGGCTGTGCCCTGCCTAAGTTGAGAAGGTTAGAAAAACACCATCTGGCTTGTTTCTGCTGGGGAAAATAACCCAACCAAGTTCTCCTGAAACATTAAGTGTGATCACATCCGAGTGGGGCAGGGGAAAGCACGGCAACGTGGTGAGCGTGCTGACACATCTCCTTCCATGATGTTGGAGAGATGCCTCCGCTCTGCTCAGGGCCAGCTCTGTTTACAGGCTTCCTATTGTCTGGTTTTTTCCTTTGGTCCCCCCACCACTCCAGTGTTATACTTCAGAGTAAACAAAAGCAAGCAGCCTCTCACTCCAAACATTTCAGCCATTCCAAACTTTCTCCGGAGGGGGGCTGCCCGTGGAATTTTCCTCATCCAAAAGAATTTCGAAATGTTCCCATTGCAGTCTGCTCTGACTAGAGGCCAAGGCAGCTCCAAAATCCTTCGCAAAACGCTTGAGCTTCCCCTGCACAGCCCTGGCTCTGGCCAGAGGTACCAAGGACCAGCAACCACTGTGCCCTAAAGCTCCCCCATGCCAGAGAGAACCATCCAAACTTGCCGGAGGGGGACAGAGGCACGCTCCAGCCTGTACAGCCTCCCACAGCTCAGCCCATCACCTGAAGGGAGACAGCAAGTCCTGGTGAGGCTGGATCCTACCTTCTATATTTTAAGCTGTCACTACAGTTATTACTACCCTGAGGTGGTGATGCTGGTGCAAAGCACTTGGGTGCAGCAGGGCAGGGGAGTGCATCCCAAAGCACACAGTATTTCCTTTTGCAGGCAGCATCTCCGCAGTGCCAACCAGCGGGGAGAGGGCTCCTTGGCCAGTGGCACCCCAGGCACCGGGCGGGCAGCTCGCAGCAGTGATGCCTGCTCGGTTGGTGCCTGCTCACCACTTGGGCAGACAGAGGAGGAGGGAGTGGGGTGCTGCATCCATCCCCAAGGACGGAGTAGGGGCACAGCAGTGGCAGACAGTATGTGGAAAGGAGGAGGACTTGCCCTCCAGGATGAGCCATGGTTGCCATGCAAGGGTGCTGCTCCTTCCTGGCCCACATCACACGGTGATCACATCTCACAGCAGAGACCCCCAGGAGCTCTCTTGGTGCTGGCTAGGCACAGATGTGGTGTGAGACCTGTGGGACCCTGGCATGGGGGTGCCAGCACTGCTCAGCCTGCTAGCAATGGGGGTGCTGGGGATGGCCTCTGAAACAACTGGAGGGGCAAAAGCCCAGCCAAAAAGCCCCACAAGAAAGGCAGCAGTCACGGGAAGAAGCACCCGAAGCTCAGCCCAGCATGGATTTGGCTGTCAGTGCAACCCATTGTGGTGGCTTGGCACACCGATCGGCCCCTGCTCGCTTTCCCGAACGGTCCCTGGATGGATTTCACCAGGTAGGTGGTCCCACAGCCCGACACACACCCAGAAACGCTGATGAGCCCATGCATCCTCCCTCCCCAGGCACATGCAGATCTGGGAGCCTGCAACCCCTTGATGCACCCACGCAATCACCCCAGCAGAGCAAAACCTCTCTGGAACCCACTGCACCCCCCTCCCACAGCATGACGCCCCGGTGGGTGCAGAGCCCTGTGCTGCTGCTGCTGCAGCACTGGCCGGGAGAAGGTACCTCAGCTCCACGCCGGACAGACGTCTTGCCGTGGGACGGGGCTCCACTGGGTGCTCCCGCTGCCTCTGCACCATCTCCCCACACTGCCTCACCGGGCTCTCCTCCGGTGTGGAGGCTGCTCCGTGGCTTGGCGTGGGAGTGGGTGGGAGCGGTCCTACCCCCCACCCCTGCCCCCAGCAGTCCCCTCCTCTACAAAGGGGCCAGGGAGCAGCTGCGTGGGGAGCAGAGCCCCCAACAGAGCAGATGGGGTCTGTAAGGCGAGGCTCCCTCAGGTGTGTTTGTCTTGGCTGGGGCTCAAGCCCGTCTAATTAGAGCTATAGAAAACATATATAAAAAAAAAACGAGGGGGGAAAAATAATCTTCTCCTCTGCGCTGGGGCCCAGGGTTTGGCTGGGGTTTCTCGGCAGGCCAAGCGCAAGGCGATACAGGCTCTGCTGGCAGCAGCCCGGGGAGGGAGGGGTGTTTGTGGATATTAAAATGCAGTCGTAAAGGAGAATAAAAGGGCAGCCTTGTTTCCGAACGAGTCTCCGAGGCTTTCCCCTCTCCCGGCATGCTCGGCACCTGGCGGGCAGCACGAGCAGCTCCCCCTTCCTGCAGCCCCCCTGGCCACTCTCAGCTCGCCCGAAGACTGGGGTGCTGCTGATGAGACCCCAGCCTTCACGGGGCGAAGCCCAGCATGTACGAGTGGGAGCCGATTGGCGAGGCCGCCCCGTCTGCTGCCATCCACACCGGGTTACGATTACAGCTGGCACTTCTGGAAAACCTACTCCTGCAGGTCCCTTCCTCCACACCCCCGCAGCTCCCTGCCTTCCCCTGCCCACTGCCCTGCCTGCACGCAGGCAAGGCTGCCTGGCCCCTGCTGCTTGGTGGCAGCCGCACGGCAGCACCACCGGTATTTCACTGCCTGGCCTCTCCTCGCCTCCAGCAGAACAAGCCAGATGATGTTTTTGTGAGGTTTATAATTGCCCCCAGGCACTCAACACCCCTGGCATCCACGCAGACCATGGGGCTGCGGCAGGGTCCCATGTGGCTCCCTGGTACTTTGGGGTCTCCTCCCGTCCGCAGAGAGCTGCAAACTTCTGCAGAAGCCCTCTCCTAGGGACATCTCCCAAAATCCGTCCCTGAAACGGGATGCTGCCTCCCTGCAGCATCTCCTCTGCCTCCTTGCTGCTGTGCTCAGATCTGAAAAGCCGTGGCCAGGAGGTCGGGGAGCAGCCATGGGCATCAGCGCAGCAAAGGGGGCCCCATCCGAGCCCCTCCTGCACTGCAAGAGATGCCGGGCACACATCTGGCTTCACTGCTGCCCTGTGTCCCCACCCCAGGGCAGTGAGGAGGGGGACAGTGGGCTGCGAGCTCAGAAGCCCCCATCCATCCCTGCCCCCATCCCTCCCTTTTCCCTGGGCAGCATCCCAAAAGCACGGGCTCACCGAGCCCCCATCCCCACGGCTCAGGGGGACCCCAGGCACACCCTGTCCCCAGCAATAGCCTAAATGACTAAGCGAGTCCAATGGCAAGCGAGCCGGGTGCCGCCAGGGAGAGTAGGGCTCGTCCCTTGGCTGTGCTCCCTCCCTGTGGCGGTGAAATCACGTCTGGAGAAAGTATGAGGAGGGAGCCGTCGGCGCCCCCCTCCCCCCCGCTGCTTCCCAGCGAGGATGCTCGCTCCCTGCCCGCTGGCCAGCCGCCCCCGCTCTGCAAACCCAGCATCCCAACAGAGGGATGCTCCAGGCACGCAGCCTGCAACGGAACCGCACATTCATCTCCCCCTCCTCGCTCCGGACCCCATAGCACCATCAGAAACGGCTACAGGACGCGGAAACGCCACCGGGCACTCATAAAAGCGCTCCCGGGGAGCAGGCAGGAACCTCTAACCTCCACCTAACCTCTCACTGCAATGCAACCCGGCCAGAGCCCGGGGGGCGACTGGGGGTGGAGGGGAGAACGCTGACACCCCCCATGAGAGTAAACTAGCTCACGGGAGGGTTAGTGGAACGGCTCAGTGGCTCTGGCAGGGTGGAAACACCCCTGGGCAGCATCAGAGGGGACGGTGAGGGACAGGCCACAGCCGCTCGCCTCTGACCTGACACGCGGCACGTGCCGGCTGCGACGGGGGTGACTAATGCAGCTCTTTAAATGCCTCTGCCGGCATGGGAGCGTGGCTCTGGGTTAGGGTTTAATTATCCACCTTCCTCCGCAGCCCGTGCTCTCCTCTTGCTGAACCGCCATGGGGACCCCGGGGACGGCATCCGTTCCCCCCCCCCGCTCCCCGGGTTGGGGCTGTTGGCACCAAGCATGCGGGGCCGCAGCAGGGAGCTGGCCGGGAGCATGCTGAGGCTGCAGCTGGGGGCTATAAAAAGCACGGCTGTGGTATGCAGCGAGGCACTGAGAGGGGAATAAAATAAAATCAGGTGGTGGATGAGTCGGGTGCTTGCTTCTGCACCAGGGCTGGCCCCAGCGCTGCTCCCCATCATCCCCTCCCTGCTCCCTGCCAGCCGGCAGCACAGCGAGGCTGTGGCAGAGAGGAGAGCTGAGATTTGGCAAAGGATGGAGGACGCAGGGCTAGGTCTGCAGGCGATGGAGGGGGTCAAGGCCGGGGGAGCGATCACTGGTTCTGGCACGTGGGCTCTGGCCCGGGGTGGAGGCATGGCAGCCACCCCTTGCAAAACCCAGAGACGACGGATCTGGGCACCCAGCCTCCTGGCAGCTTGCACCAGAGGATTAACCGTGCCCTGATTTACGGCCAGAGGTGCCTTTTCTGGGAGGGACCTGGCACATTGACAGCAAAAGCAGACGCCCCACCACCGCCCGGCAACCCAGTCCTGGTGGAGACCTCACCCAGTGTGGACAGCAATGACACAAGCTGGGGACAGGCACGGTTCCCCATGGGCTGGCGGGAGCTCCCTGCTCAGGGACACGCCGTGTTTGCACAAGCCTGAGCGGGGGAAGGTCAGATTAATTTTAAACCTGAATAAACAAGGAGAGAAGGTAATGCCAGAGCTTGCCTTTCCCAGTAGGGATGCCCAGCAGTGGGGCACAGCACCCGTAGCATGGCTGTGCGCAATCTGGGTGACAGCGGGGCTGAGCCCCGCAGCTCACATCTCCCTAGGAGAGCCGGGACAGACCCAAAGCCCAAATCCCATGCCCTGGGGGCCTCCCTTTTCCTCAAGGAGCTCCTGGCTGAGTCAGTGCTGGCAGTAGGAGAGCGACTTCTGCTCGTCTTTGCAAAACCCCTCCGGCCTCCACAGGGAAGCACCCAACCCAACACCCCCATCCCACTGGGAACAGCAGTGGGGCTCGGCTGTCCCCCAGCCATGGTGCACAACACTATCTTGGGAAACAACCAGGAGGAAGAAAAAAAAAATAAAATAAAATTGTTTGTAGGTCAAGAGGAAAATGGAAAAAAAAAAAAAAGTTTGTGTTTTTCGTGCCAAAAGGAAAATGAAAACCAAAACATTTTGTTCTAAATGATAGGCCTTGTTTAGCTTTCAGTGGTTTTACTTTTTTAAAATGGTTTGAGTTAAATCGAGCTAAATTTGGCTTCCAAACATTACCTTGGGGTGGGGAATAAAATAAAATAAAAAAAAAAATAAATCAAAACATCTCATTTGGAAAATGTCAGAGCGAAACGCCACGGCTTTTCCAGCCCTGGGAGAGCCGCAGCCCGGCACTGAACCCAGCCTCAGCTCACAACTCGCAATGGCCTTGCTGAAGCAGCCTGGTTTTTTTTCCAGAAAATAAAGCAGCTGCTGTGCTGATGGATGGCTGAGAGGGCTCCTGCCCTGGTGCCTGGCTCCCACTGGGGATGTCCCCTCTGCCGTGCTGGGTCCCGGGACCTGTTGGGGCATGGAGAGACCCCACTGCAGCCAGCGGCCATGCGCGTGAGCTGAATCCGAGCTGAGCTGTTATCCAAAACTCCTCTTTACATGTCTTTTCTATTAGGTCAGCATTCCTGCGTCGCCCAGGGAAGGTGGTTACGGCCGGCAGCCCGGCACACAGGCTCCTCGGTGCCGGCTGCTGGCTCTCCATCAGCAAGCAGCCTGCCCACGCTATTAAATTACTGAGAAAAACGGATCGTTTCACCAAAAATTAGGTGCAGGAACCTCTCTCATGGTGGCAAGGCGAGCTGGTAATTGGAAATTCATAGAGCTGGCCGCAAAAGCTGCCTCCGGCTCCGCTCCACCCTCCTCTGGTTGTGGTGAGGGATGGTGGAGAGGCATTCGCTGTCATCTCCGAGACGTTGCTGCCACTGGCGATGCAGCGGCCACATTGCTGGCAGCGCTGCTGAGATCCCCTGCGTGACCCATGAGGGTTAAATGCTGCTGCACACTCCCTCTGCCCTTGGTAGACAGGGAAAATAAGGGGAAAAAAAAACCTTAAGAACCTTTCCAGGCACTGCAGGAAGAAAATCCTCCATGCACGGCCGGACCCGCTCACCATTAACCACCCGGCTGGGGACACATCTCGTGGGGATGTGGGCTGGTGATACAGCCAGACACGCTGCCCCAGCACCCGTCTTGCTCTTCCAGCTGCACCCCAGGGCTGAAAACTGAGATGACCTTCCCCACGGACCTTGTCTCATTTACATCCTTCACCCAGCCCAGGCGCAGCATGAGCGCTGCTGCTGCTCCATCCGAACCCAGGCATCTCAGCATCCTCCTCCAAGTCCAAACCTCAGCGCCTCGCCAGCTGAGCGGAGCCCTCTGAGGAAAATAAAATACAAACTGCTGGCTGCCGGAGCTGTCAGAGAGCCCGGTGCATACCTGCAGCCTCTGGTTGGGAAGGAGGGACAGGGATGTGCAGCAGACCAAGAGCTGTGCCAACAGGATGCTCTGAGGGACCAGCCCCTCTGGAGTTCAAAGTGGCTGCTCACTGTACGGTCACAGGCACTGTGGGCCCGCATCCTGCTCCCTGCATGCACCGCCTGCCCGGGCACGGTGAGGAAAGGGCACACGACAGCCAGGGAGTCCAAGGTACCAAGATGTTTTCTGGGTGCTGCGGTGCAAGGACCGCGGGCACAGATCCAGCTAGAGAGGGGAAACGGAGCCAGGCGTGGGATCCGGGAGGCCAGGAAAAAGGGACGCTTCCCTTGGTGCAGCCATGCTCCGGCCATAAAGCTGCAATACTCAAAGCCAGGATGGGGTGGAGCAGCCTTGGGGGAGCTACTTGGAAACAGCCCCCTGGGAACCTCACAGGAGCTAAAAAAATCAAAAGCAGCTGAAGCACCAAGGAACCCCCTGGGTTTGCGTGTTGGTCATTGCAAGACAAGGATGGAGCAATAGCTGGTTGGGTCCACTAGCTCCTCCTAAGCCTTGAGGCCTTGGGCAGAACTCATGGAAAGCAAAGGAAAAGCTCCTGCAGACCTCCCCAGGGGCTGGGGACCAGCCCTGGCCCTACAAGAAAGTCTGGGGAGATGCCAGCTGGCCTGGGCACCCTGCGTGACAGCGCTTTCGCAAAGCCAAGCCAGGCTACCACAGCCGAGCCATCCCTGGGGACCTTTGCAGGGCTGTTGCAGCACAGCTGTCAGGAGCTCTGTCGCAACATGGGCACAGTGCTGGGCCGGCCTGTGATGGAGACCTTGTGTGACGGCAGCTTTTTGTTTTTCCTAGCTACTTTTGCAGGAAGGCGAGGGCTGAATAGCGCCTTTCATGGTGTTATTGAATTCAAGAGGCAGGGATGTCCACGCCAGCCTCCATCAAAGAGGGGCTGGCGAGGTCCCTGGCTCTAGCTGCAGCTACTAGTCTGGCCAGGAGGAAGCACGTGGGGTTCTCAGTCCCAAAGGAAAGGGCTGGTGAAAGCACAGGAAGGCAAAGGAAACAGCTGGATGGGCACCGCCGCACCAGCCCGCAGGGATGTGCTCCAGGGATGCCATGCCAGCCTCATTGTCTCCCACATGCTCTTCTGTGGGGATGTCCATGCGCATTAGGGCTGCCAGCAGGGTGGTAGCCAGCAGCCCTGAGCTCTGTTCAGGGCTCCCCAAGGTGGGACAGGACTCGGGAGCAGTCTTTTTCTGCCAAAGTCAAAAGACCCTCCCCAAGCTGCTGCAGAAATGATGCTCCCCCGAAGATGGCAGCTTCTCCCCTCTGCTCTTCCCCTTGGCCAGTGTTGGCTTTTCAACAAGGCTTGGCATCCCTTGTTTTCACTTTAGGAGATGGAGTAAACCAGAAAAATGCCCAAACAACCTTCTTGCGACCATCAAGACTTCATTAGATGAAGGAGACCTAAACTTTTCCATCTCTCCCTATAAGGCAATCTCTGTAGGTCTGTAACCATTTTTATTAGTCTGTTTCTCTTTCAGCTGTCTCTGTATTAAGAGGAGGGGACCAGAACTGAGCAGCCTCTGGAGAGCCCCAGGCTGATCTCCAAAATGCTTTCAGCATCCTCTCCTCTTCTGGTGGATGAATGGTCTTACCTGCAGTTTCCCAGCCATCGCCACCTGCAGAGGTCAACCCCACATACAACCACATCAGGTCTCAATCGAGGTCCCTCCAGCCCATCCATCATCTCCAAAAACACCTTCAGAAAACGTGTTTGAGCAGTCAATGTGACCTTCCCCAGAGAGACCCCCAGCAAACCCTTCTGAAATTCCTTGTAAGGTTTTTCAGCAAGGACTGATCTCCGCTGGAGCAAGCCCAGGCTCTGCTGGTCAGATGTGACCACAGCATATGGTCCCACTAGGATGGAGGTGAGTCAGGTCTTGACAATCACTTGGGCTTCTTGTTTCTCTCCTCCTGGACCTCCCCCCACCCCAAAGACTCAGGGAAGAGGAGAAGTTTGCCAAATTTTTTTCCATGTCCCAGACTCATGTCACTGGAGAAAAGGACGAGTTGCACCTTTCAGCCCAGCCCTCTGTCTGTACTGGAGAGCTTGGCACATGCTCCTGGGGCCGCGGGTGCCACAATCATCCAAAAGAGCCTGAAGCTCACCCTGTCCCACCCCGTGCCAGGGTGACTCAGAGACCTGGGAAGCAGCCAGACTTAAGAGATAGTTCCTATTTACACACTGATCCCTGACACCGCAAACCTGCTTCTAATTTCCAGAGGAATTTTCCTTTTTTTCATGGAAATGGTTCATGGGAATCTGGCTGTTGGAGAAGACGACTCAACCACAACTGCTAGGCATCTGCACTCTTCCCCACCTTCACAGCCTGGACGGGAGGAAAAAACCATCACTAAGAGGTATGGAGAGATTTGCTGGTAGGAACTCAGGTCATAAGGTCACTACATCCCCGGACGGAGAGATTTGGTGATTTTGACACATGTGATGCTGTTGTAACCACAGGAACACTTAGAAAAACCAAAAGCGCTCTAAACATCCCAGCGAGTCACTCCAGACATCCCAGGGCTAATTCCTGATGCTGGCTTTGTATCAGCATCCCAAGAACCAGTGAGGCCCCAGCACATCACCCATAAGGAAGAGTTCCTGTCCCATCCAAGCTCCATCCCTGGCTACATCTTTGGCAGGGGCAGAGCCACCCTCTCCCACGACTGAACAAGAAGAGGGGAAATGAGCTGGGAGAGGTGCTGAAATTTTCCAAAGGGAGAAAAGCAGAGCCACAAGCCAGCACCTGCCCCCACCCTGCGGGAAGCATCTCACGAGAGGTTTTCCTCCAGAGCCAAACGCACAGGAGAAGAGGAGGCAAGAATCCTTCGGATTGTTTAACCTAATGAGGAAGCTAGAAATACAGCAGGGTAAACACTGGAGAGGGAGATGAGGTCTTGAACTAAAAGCACAATGTTGGCATGAACTCACGGGGGAATAAGCTCTCCAGGAACACATTCAGCAGGAAACAGGAGGGAGTCTGAGCCCTGCGTGAGCAGGAAGAGTCTGGAGTTGCCTTTGAACAAGAGTGGAGCGGAAAGAGAGGGTTTGAAACGAGTGCTCAGCTTGTTATGGCAGGTGAGGGTCCTGTGCACCGTCACCATCTGTGGAGGTTTCCCCACCCAGGATGGTCCATACGAGCTGGGGGAGAAGGGCAGGGGAGGCCAGGTACCTGCAGGATAGGTGATGCAGGCGTGGGCTGCCCAGGCACCCGCCCAGCACAACAGCTTCTGATAAAACCAGCAACTGCAAAAGGGAGCCACCGCTGCTGCCACAATGAAGACGGCAGAGAGACTTGCCATGCTGTGACTCATTCATTCATCCTTCACAAACAGGGCCTGTACCCAGCAAAGCATCCTCCTCTCCCTGAGCCAGGACAGCTCTTTGGGATGGGGAAAAAGTGGCTTATCAGATCTAATCAAGTCAAGTTTTCCCCTCCCTGCAAGGTTCCCAAAAGACTGAAGTTCATGGAACAGAAGGCAGGGCAAAACGGGAGCTGCTCTTCTCCCAGTTTCCTGCAGGCAGTCTCTGCCTTCAGTTGCAGCGCTTAGGGTTTCAGCCCAGGGACCTCCTCCCCACCATCCTGCCATGTCCCACACCCCCCATCCACCACACCAGCGATGTGCAGCCCTGCGCACAACCCCTCTCCCCAGCTTCGTGCCACTTCAGCTGCCAAGGTCAGGTCGTAGCTCTCTGGAGATGTGGCTCCTTGCACTACCCCAAAAAAGGGCCAGGTCGGTGGAGCAGGGGGTGCATGGGTGCTAAGGGGACATTGTGGTTGTGTCCTGTCCCCTTCCCTGCCCCAGGAGCCCTGCTGGCTCAGCCTCCACCAGCTCAAAGTTCCCCATGAGGCTCCTCTGCCTGGGGCCGGGCTGGGATGCCGTGGGCTCCGTGCAGCCCTGCGTAGAACCACGCCGCGACCTGCCCTCCTACAAACACAGGCAGAGTGCAAACACCCCACCTCCTCCTGCAAACGCGGCCAGACATGGCTGCAGCCTGCAAGGAGCGGGCACCTCCCAGCATCCAGACGCTTGGCCAGCCCCAAGCACCTCGGCACCAGTTATGCCACCGATGCCGGTTGGTTCAACACTGATTCGGACACAAGGAACACGTCTGCAAGCTGCTGCAGCTCTGGGTTTCTCCCCATGGAGACCAGGCACAAGGAAAGTAAGATTCCCAAGGCACCCCCTGGCCTGGTCATAGCAGGGTTTGGGTTTGCTGACAGCAACGTCTGAGCCAAGCTCAGCCCCACAGCCCACTTTGAAGCCTAGAGCCAGCCTGGAGCCAGAGCTCAGAGGGGACACAGCCAGCCTGCAAGGAGCTGGCAGAGAACGGAGAAGTCGTGACTGAGATGGCGTCCCAGGGCAAGGAGGGACAAGGCAGGCTGTGAGCTTTGCCAGTGCCCGTGCATGGGAAAGCGGCTCTTCCCGCGCCTCTCGTAATTAGGTGCAGCTTTTTCCTCCCCAGACCCCCCAGGAGAAGAGGGGGCCCTACGAGGGGGGTGCTTTGTATGGTGTCGTTCCAGACTTTCTCCAGAAAATTTCATCCAGAGACGGGGCGGGGAGGGCCCTCAACACTTCGTGGGGAGAGGAAGTAGGGAGGCTGGGGAAGGGGCTCAGAGTTCCCCCCTGGGGGAACTCCGTCCATCCCCCGAGCATCTCCGGGCAAGGCGGAGGCGTGCCGGACGGAGACGGGGGAGCAGCACCCACAGGCAGGTGGGGGAAAGCGGGATGGCAGATCCCTGCCAGCGGCTTTGCGAG